>CM061540.1:41297003-41638930 GCA_030864215.1 Capsicum pubescens | reverse complement strand
CAACCCTAAAACCATGGGCTATAGGACACCGATTTGGCCCGAAAATGTCCCATTCGCATTGTTTCGCCCGTTTGTCTGCCCAATGGCCACAAAAAATTAAACGAACCACACTAGGATGATCCATAACCTCCCTGGAATTCCCCGATCGAATTTCGGCCCACAACACGCTCGAACTGCGGGCCCACTCTCAAAACCATGGGCTATAGCACACCAATTTTTCCTAATAATGCCCCGGTCATGCTGTTTCACCTGTTTGTCAACCCAAATTCCCCGGTCGTGTTGTTTTGACCCAGTCAATAATCGTCCCATCGCATGCCCAGACCATGGGCCCTCCCCCAAAACAGTGGGTTATAACACACCGATTTGGCCCGAAAATGCCTCGTTCATGCCGTTTTGCCCGTTTATCCACCCAAATGGCCACGAAAAGCTAAATGGACAACACTGGATGATCCCCAACCTCCCTATCATGCCTCGGTCAATTTTTGGCCCACAACACACCCGAAACCTAGGGCCAACCTCGAAACTGTGGGCTATAGCACACCGATTTAGCTCGAAAATGCCCCGTTTGTGCTGTTTTGTCTGTTTGTCCACCCAAATGGCCACCAAAAATTAAATGGACCACACTGGGAGGATCCCCAACCTCCCTGACATGCCTCATTTGATTTTTGGCCCACAGCATGCCCGAACCTCGGGCCTACCTCCAAAACTGTGGGCAATAGCACACCGATTTTTCCTAAAAACTCCCTGTTTGAGCTGTTTTGCCCGTTTGTCCACCCAAATGGCCATGAAAAATTAAACGGACCACACTGGGATTATCCCTAACCTCCTTGTCACGCCTCAATTGATTTTTGGCCCACAGCACGCCTGGACCCCGGGCTCATCCCCTAAATCGTGGGCTATATAGCACACCTTTTTTGCCCAAAAACATACCGTTAACTCTGTTTTGAACGTTTGTCCACCTAAATGGCCATGAAAAATTAAACATTCCACACTGGGAAGATCCCAACCTCCCTGTTATGGACCGATCAATTTTGTCCCACAACACGCCCGGACCCCAGGCCTAATCTCAAAACCATGGACTATAGCACACTGATTTGGTCCAAAAATGCCTTGTTCGAGCCGTTTTACCCATTTGTCTACCCTAATAGCCTCAAAAAATTAAACGGACCATACTAGGATGATCCTCAAACTCCCTAGCATGCGTCGGTTAATTTTTGGCCCACAGCACACCCGGACACCAGGCCAAACCTCAAAATCGTGGGCTATAGCACACCGATTTGGCCGGAAAATGCCTCGTTCGCGTCGTTTCGCCCGTTTGTCCACCCAAATGGCCAAAAAAAATTAAACGGACCATACTAAGATGATTCCCAACCTCCCTGGCACGCCTCGATTAATTTTTAGCCCACAACACGCCCAGACCTCGGGCCCACCCCTAAAATCAGGGGCTATATCACATAAATTTGGCTCGAAAATGCCCCATTCACAATGTTATACACGTTTGTCCACCCAAAAGGCCACAAATTTAAACGAACAACACTTAGATGATCCCCAACCTCCCTGGGATGCCTCGGTAGATTTTTGGCCCACAGTACCCCCAAACCACAGGCCCACCCCAGAAACCGTAGGCTATAGCACACCGATTTGGCCCCAAAATAGCTCGTTCGTGCCGTTTCACCCATTTGTCCACCAAAATAGTCACAAAAAATTAAACGGACCATACTTGGAAGATACCCAGCCTCCCTTTCACGCCGCGGTCAAGTTTTGGCCCACAGTACACCCGGACCCCGGGCCCATCCCCCAAACCGTGGGCTATAGCACACTGATTTGGCCTAAAAACACCCTGTTCACGCCGTTTCGCCCGGTTGTCAACCCAAATGGCCACAAAAAATTAAACAGATCATACTAGAACAATCCCCAACCTCCGTGGCACGCTCTGATCGATTTTCGACCCACAGCACACCCGGACCCCGGTCCCAACCCCAAAACCGTGGGCTATAGCACACCGATTTGGCCTAAAAATGCCCCATTCGCGTCGTTCCTCCCGTTTGTCCACCCAAATGGCCACGAAAAATTAAACGGAACACACTGGGAAAACCCTATCCTCCCTTGCACCCCCGGTCGATTTTTAGCCATAGCAATCCCAGACCCCGGGCCCTCCCCCGAATCTGTGGCCTATGGAACACCGATTTGGCCCAAAAATGTTGTGTTCGTGCCGTTTTTCTCGTTTGTCCACCCAAATGGTCACAAAAAATTAAGCAGACCACATTAGACGATCCCCAACCTCCTTGGCACGCCCCGGTCGATTCATAGTACGCCCATACCCCTAGTCCACCCCTAAAACCGTGGGTTATAGCACACCGATTTGGCCCAAAAATTCCTCGTTCGTGCTATTTCGCCTATTTGTCCACCCAAATAGCCAAAAAAAATTAAACAGACCATACTGGGATGATCCCCAACTTCCCTGGCATGCCCCAGTTAATTTTTGGCCCACAACATGCCCATAACCCGAGCCCACCCCCAAAATCGTGGCCTATAGCACTCCGATTTAGCCCAAAAATTCCTCGTTCACCCTGTTTTGCTTGTTTGTCAACCCAAATGGACACGAAAAATTAAATGGACCACACTGGGATGATCCCCAACCTCCTTGGAAAACCTCAATCGATTTTTAGCCTACATCACGCCTGGACCCCAGTTCCACCCCCAAAACCGTGGGCTATAGCACACCGATTTGGCCCGAATATGGCTCATTCGCGCTGTTTTGCCTGTTTATCCACCCAAATTGCAACAAAAATTTAAACGAACCATATTGGGATGATCCCCAACCTCCCTGGCATGCCTCGGTTGATCTTTATCCTACACCATCCCCATACCCCGGGCCCACCCCCAAAATCGTGGGCTATAGCACAACGATTTGGCCTAAAATGCCCCGTTCATGCCGTTTTGCTGGTTTGTCATTCCAAATAGACACGATAAATTAAACGGACCACACTGGGATAATCCCTAATCACCCTGGCACGCCCCAATTGATTTTCGGCCCACAGAATGCCTGAACCCCAGGCCCACCACTGAAACCATGGGCTATAGCACACCGATTTGGCTCAAAAATGCCCCATTCGCATAATTTCGCCCGTTTTTCCACCCAAATGGCCACAAAAAATTAAACGGACCATACTGGGATGATAACCCAACCTCTCTGGCATGCCCAGGTCAATTTTTAGCCCACAGCACACCCGAACCCAGGGCCCACCCTAAAAATCATGGGCTATAGCACATCGATTTAGCCTGAAAATGCCCCATTCGCACTGTTTTGAATGTTTGTTCACCCAAATAGCCACAAAAAAATAAATGGATCACACTTGGAAGATCCCCAACCTGCCTAGCACTCTGCGATCAATTTTTGGCACACAGAATGCCCGAACCCTGGGCCCACCCCAAAACCTTGGTCCATAGCACATTGATTTAGCCCGAAAATGCCCCATTCGGTCCGTTTCACCTGTTTGTCAATCCAAATTGCCACAAAAAATTAAACGGACCACACTGAGACAATTCCCAATCTCTCTAGCATGCCCCGAATGATTTTTTTCCCACAGCATGCTCAAACCATAAACCCATCCCCAAAACAGTGGCCTATAGCACACCGATTTAGCCTAAAAATTCCCCATTTGTGCCGTTTCACCCGTTTGTCTACCCAAATGGCCACAAAAAATTAAACGGACTACACTGGGATGATCCCCAACCTCCCGGATATGCCTCAGTCAATTTTTGACCCACAGCATGCCCGTACCCCGGGCCTACCCCTAAAAACGTGGGTTATAGCACACTGATTTGGATCAAAAATGCCCCATTCGGGCCATTTCGCACGTTTGTTCACCCAAATTGCCACGGAAAATAAACGGACCACACTGGGATGATCCCCAACCTCGCTGGCATGCCTCAGTTGATTTCCGGCCACTATATGCCCAGACCCAGGGCGCACCCCCGAATCTGTGGCCTATGGCACATCGATTTGGCCTAAAAATGCCCCGTTTGTGCCGTTTCACCCGTTTATCTACCCAAATGGCTATTAAAAATTAAACGGACTACACTGGATGATCCCCAACCTCCTTGGAATGCCCCGATGAATTTTTGGCCCATAGAACCCCCGCACCCCGAGCCCACGCCTAAACTGTGGGTTATAGCACACCGATTTGGCCAGAAAATGCCCTGTTCGCACAGTTTCACCTGTTTATCCACCCAAATAGCCATGAAAAATTAAACGGAAAACACTTGGATGATCCTCAACCTCCCTGGCATACCTCGGTAGATTTTTTGCCCACACAATATCAAAACCCTGGGCTCACCCCTAAAACCGTGGGTTATAGCATATCGATTTGGCCCAAAAATGCGTCGTTCGCACTGTTTTGCCCGTTTGTCCACCCAAATAGCCATGAAAAATTAAATGGGCCACACTGGGATGATCCCCAACCTCCCTGGCATGCCCTGATCAATTTTTGACCTATAGTACGCCCAAAACCTTGACACACCCCCAAAACCGTGGGCTATAGCACACTGATTTGGCCTGAAAATGCCCATTTGTGCTGTTTTGCTCGTTTGTCCATCCAAATGGCCACAAAAAATTAAACGGATCATAATGGGATGATCCCCATCATCCCTGGCATGCTCCGGTCGATTTTTGGCCCACAGCACGCCCAGACCCCATGCCCACCCTCAAAACTGTGGGTTATAGCACACCGATTTATCCTAAAAATGCTCTATTCGCACTGTTTCACCCTTTAGTCCATCCAAATGGCCACAAAAAATTAAACGAACCACAATGGGCTGATCCCCAACCTCTCTGCCATGCCCCGGTCAATTTTTGGTTCACAACACGCCCGAACCACGGGTTCACCCCCAAAACCATGGGCTATAGCACACCAATTTGGCCCTAAAATGCCCCGTTTGTGCTGTTTTGCCCGTTTGTCCACTCAAATGGACACGAAAAATTAAACAAACCATATTGGGATGATCCCTAACCTCCCTGTCACGCCCCGATTGATTTTCTGCCCACAGAACGCCTGAAATTTGGGCCCACCCCACAATCGTGGGCTATAACACATTGATTTAGCCTAAAAATGGCCCGTTCGGGCCGTTTCACCCGTTTATCCACCGAAATAGCCATGAAAAAATAAACGGACCATACTGGGATGATCCCAACCTCCTTGGCATGCCCCAATCAATTTTTGGCCCACAGTACGCTTGAACCTCGGGCCCACCCCTATAACTATGGGCTATAGCGCATCAATATGGCTTAAAAATGCCCTGTTTATGCCGTTGCGCTCGTTTGACCATCCAAATGGCCTCAACTATTAAAATCGACCACAATGGGAAAATTCCTTATATCTCTGGCATGCCTTAGTAGATTTTTATCCTATAGCACGCCCGAACCTCAGGTCCAGCCCCAAAACCGTGGGTAATAGCACACTGATTTAGCCCGAAAATCCCTCATTTGCATTGTCTCGCCCGTTTGACCACCCAAATAGCAACAAACATTAAAACGGACCACACTGGGATTATCCCCAACCTCTCTGGCATGCCTTGGTCAATTTACATCCTACAACATGCTCAGACCCTAGGCCTAACCCCAGAACCATGGGCTATAGCACACCATTTTAGCCCAAAAAATGCCCCGTTCGTGCTGTTTTGCCCGTTTGACCACCGAAATGGCACCGAATATTTAAATTAACAACACTGGGATGATCCCAAACCTCCCTTACATTCCTTGATCGATTTTAGACCCACAGAACACCCGAGACCCTGGCCCACCACCAGAACACTAGGCTATAGCACTCTGACTTGATCCAAAAATGCCCCGCTCGCACCATTTTGCCCATTTGACCACCTTAATGGCATCGAATATTGGAATGTACAATACTGGTACAATCCCCAACCTCCCTAGCATGCCTCAGTTGATTTTTGGCTAAAAACATGCACTTACCTCGAGCCCACCCTCAAAACCATTGGCTATAGCACACTGATTTGGCTCAAAAATGCCCCATTTGCGTCGTTTTGCTTGTTTGACCACCCAAATGGCTTCGAATATAGAAAAAAACTACACTAGGAATACCCCCAACCTCCCTGGCATGCCCCAATTGATTTTTACCCCCCAGAATGCCCAGACCCCGGGCCCACCCCCATAACTGTGGGCTATAGCACACCGATTTCGCCCAAAAATGCCCCTTTCGTGTCGTTTTGCTCATTTGACCACCCAAATAGCATTTAATATTGAATAGGACCATATTGGGATAATCCCCAACCTCCTTGACATGCCTCGGTCAATTTTTGGCCCACAGTAAGCTCGGACCCCGGGCCCACCCCCAAAACCGTGGGCTATAACACACTTATTTGGCTGAAAAATGCCCAGTTCGCATTGTTTTCCCCTTTTAACCACACAAATTGAATCGAATATTGAAACAGACCATACTGGGATGATCCCAAAACACCCTGGCATGCCTCAGCCGATTTTTGACCCACAGCACGCTTGAACCTTGGGCCCATCCCTGGAACCGTGGGTTATAGCACACCTATTTAGCTAAAAAAATCCCCACTCACGCCGTTTTGCCAGTTTGACCACCCAAATCGCATTTAATATTGAAACAGACCACAATGGATGATCCCTAACCTCCCTGTCATGCCTCGATTGATTTTTGGCCCAAAGCATGCTCGGATCCCCGGCTTACCTCCAGAACCATGGGCAATAGCACACTGATTTGGCTCGAAAATGCCTCATTCGCATCATTTTGCCCGTTGACCACCAAAATGGCATCGAATATTGAAACGACCATAATGGGATGATCCCTAACCTCCCTGGCAAGGGCCAATTGAATTTAAACCCATAACATGCCCGGACCCCAGGTCCACCCCTGGAACCGTGGGCTATAGCACACCTATTTGGACCAAAAATACCCGTTTGCGCCGTTTTGCCTGTTTGACCACCCAAATTTCATTTAATATTTAAACGGACAACAATGGGATAATCCCCAACCTCCCTGACATGCCTCGTTCGATTTTCAGCCCACAACACGCCCGAATCCTAGGGCCACCCCCGGAACCGTGGGCTATATGCCATTTTTACCCAAAAATGCCCATTCACGCTATTTCGCTTGTTTGACCACCCAAATGGCATCGAATACTGAAACGGACACAACTGGGATGATCCCCAATCTCCCTGTCATGTCTCAGTCGATTTTTAACCTACAACACGCTCTAACCCCAGGCCCACCCCCAGAACCGTGGGCTATAACACACCGATTTGTCCCGAAAATGCCCTATTCACATCATTTTTCCTGTTTGATCACCCAAATGGCATCGAATATTTAAACGGACCAGACTAGGACGATCCTCAATTTCCCTAACAATCCCCAATTGATATTCGGCTCACGGCAATCCCGAACCCCGGGCTGAACTCGGGAACCGTGGGCTATGGCACATCGATTAGACTAAAAAATACCTTGTTTGCATCGTTCCACCCGTTTGACCACCCAAATGGCATAGAATATTAAAACAGACCATAGTAGGATGATTCCTAATCTCCCTGGAAAGCCTCGATTGATTTTTGGCCCAAAGCATGCTCGGAACATGGGACAACACTCAAAATTATGGGCAATAGCACACCAATTTGGCATGAAAAAGCCCCGTTCCCGCTGTTTCGCCCGTTTAACCACCCAAATAGCATCGAATATTGAATGGACAAAACTAGGACGATCCTCAACCTCCTTGGTACCCCTAGTCATTTTTTGGCCTACAGCACGCCCGGACTCCGGGCCCACCCCCAAAATTGTGGACAATTGCACACCGATTAGGCTCGAAAATACCCCATTCGCGTTGTTTTGCTCGTTTGACCACACAAATGGCATTGAATATTGAAATGGAACACACTGAAATGATCCCCAACCTCTCTAGTATGCCCCGATCAATTTTCACCCAACGACACGCCCGAACCTTAGGCCCACCCCCATCACCATGGGCTACATCACACCGATTTGCCCCAAAAATGCCTCGTTCGCACCGTTTTGCCCGTTTGACCACCCAAATAGTATCAAGATCCCCAACATACCTTGCATGCCCAGGTTGATTTTTACACCATTGGACGCTTGGGACCCCGAGCCTACCCCTGCAATCGTGGGCTATACCACACTAATTTTTCCCAAAAACACCCTATTCACGTTGTTTCACCCGTTTGACTAATGAAATGGCATCGAATATTGAAACGGACTATACTGGGATGATCCCCAACCTCCTAGGCATGCCCTGGTTGATTTTTGGCCCACAGCATGCCCGGACCCCGAGCCCAACCCTGTAACCGTGGGCTAAACCACACCAATTTGGCTCGAAAATACCATATTCGCGTCGTATCACTTGTTTGACCACCTAAATAGCATCAAATATTGAAACAGACCACACTAGGATGATCCTCTACCTCCTTGGCATGCCCCAATCAATTTTTTACCCACAACATGCGTGTACTCGAGCCCACCCTCAGAACCGTGGGCTATAGAACATGGATTTTTCTCGAAAATGCCTCATTCGCGCTGTTTCTCTTGTTTGACACACCAATGGAATAAAATAATGAAACGAACCATACTGGGACATTCCCCAACCTCCTTGGCATGCCTCGGTTGATTTTCTTCCCACAGGACGCTCGTATCCCGGGCCTAACCCTGGAATCGTAGGCTATGGCACATTGATTTGGCTCAATAATGCCCTGTTCAGGTCGTTTAGCCTGTTTGACCACCCAAATCACATCAAATATTGAAAAGGACCACATTGGGATGAACCTCAACCTCCCTGGCAGGCCTCGATCAATTTTTTCCCAATCTCGCCTAGACCCTGAGCTAACACCCAGAACCGTGGCAATAACACATCGATTTAGCTCAAAAATGCCTCGTTTTGCCCGCTTAACCACCCAAATGGCATCGAATATTGAATACACCACTCCGGGATGATCCCCAACCTCCCTGGTAACCCTCAGTCAATTTTTGTCCCACAGAACGCCCGAACTCTGGGCTCACCCCCAGAACCGTGGGCAATAGCACATTGATTTGGCCAGAAAATGCCTCGTTCGCGCAGTTTCGCTCGTTTGACCACCCAAATAGCATCGAATATAGAAATGTACCATACTGGGATGATCCCTAACCTCCCTGGCATGCCTTGGTTAATTTTTGGCCCACAGCACACCCGGGCCTCTGGCCCAACCCCATAAACGTGGGCTATAGCACACCGATTTGGCACAAAAATGCCCCGTTCGCGCCGTTTTGCCCGTTTAACTACCCAAATAGCATTGAATGTTGAAACAGAACATACTGGAATGATCCCCAACCTCCCTGGAAAAGCCCCGATCAATTTTTAACCCACAGCTTGCCTGGACCCCGAGCCCAACATAGGAATCGTGGGCTGTAGCACACCGATTTGGCCAAAAAATGCCCTCGTTCCTCGGTCAATTTTTAGCCAACAGCACGCCCGAAACCCGGGTCCATCCCTAGTACCGTACGCTATAGCACATCGCTTTGGCAAAAAATACCCCGTTCTCATGTTTGCCCGTATGACCACCCAAATGGTATCGAATATTAAAATGGATCACACTGGGACGATCCCCAACCTTCTTGTCATGCCCCGGTCAATTTTTGGTCCACAGCTCACCCGGACCCTCGGCCTACCACCAGAACCGTGGGCTATAGTACTCCGACTTAACCAAAAAATACACCGCTCGCGATGCAGTTGATTTTTGGCCCACAGTATGCCCGAACCCGGGACCACCCCCAAAACTGTTGTCTATATTACACTTATTTGGCCGAAAAATGCCCTGTTCGCATTGTTTCGCCCTATTGCCCACACAAATTGCATTGAATATTGAAATGGACCATACTGGGATGATCCTCATCCTCCCTGACATGCCTCGGTCAATTTTTGGCCCACATTATGCTTGAACCCCGGGGCCATCCCTGGAACCGTGGGCTATAGCACACGTATTTAGTTCAAAAATTCCCCGTTCACGCCGTTTTGCTAGTTTGACCACCCATACTGAGATGATCCTTAACCTCCCTGGCATGGCTCAATCAATTTTTGTCCCAAAGCATGCTAGGATCCCAGGCCTACCCCCAGAACCGTGGGCTATAGCACACCAATTTGTCCCGAAAATGCCTCGGTCATGCCGTTTTACCCATTTGACCACCCAAATGGAATCGAATATTGAAATGGACCACACTGGGATGATCCACAACCTCCCTGGCAAGCCTCGGTTGATTTTTGGCCAACAGTATGCCCAGACCTAGGGCCCACCCCCAAAACCGTGGGCTATATAGCACACTTATTTGGCCGAAAAATGCCCCGTTCACATTGTTTCACCCTTTTGACCACATAAATTGCAACGAATCTTGAAATAGACCATACTTGAATGATCCCTAACATCCCTGGAACACCATGGTCTATTTTTCGCACATAACACGCTTGAACCCCGGGCCCATCCTTGGAACCGTGGGCTATAACATACCTATTTATCTCAAAAATTCCCCGTTCACACCATTTCGCCAGTTTGACCACCCGAATTTCATTTAATATTTCAACAGACCACTCTGGGATGATCCCTAACCTCTCTGGCATGCCTCGAATGATTTTTGGCCCAAAGCATGCTCAGATACCGGGCCTACCCCCAAAAACGTGGGCTATAGCACACCGATTTGGCTTGAAAATTCCCCGTTCGCATCATTTTGCCCATTGACCACCCAAATGCCATCGAATATTAAAACGGTCCATACTGGGATGATCCCTAACCTCCCTGCCACGTCCTGGTCTAATTTAGACCCGCAACACACCCAAACCCCATGCCCACCCCTGGAACCGTGGGCTATAGCATACCTATTTGGACCGAAAGTGAACCGTTCATGCCATTTTCCCTGTTTGACCACCTAAATTGCATTGATTATTTAAACGGACCAAAATGGGATGATCTCCAACCTTCCTAACATGCCTCGGCCAATTTTTGGCACACAGCACGCCCAGATCCTGGGCCCTCTCCTAGAACCGTGGGCTATTGCATACCATTTTGGTCTAAAAATGCCTTATTCGTGCCGTTTTTCTCATTTGACCACCCACAGCACGCCCGGACCCCGATCCTATCCCCAAAACTGTGGGCTATAGCACACCGATTTGGCCTGAAAATGCCCCATTCACGTTGTTTCTCTCGTTTATCCACCCAAATGGCGATGAAAAATTAAACGGATCATACTAGGACGATATTCAACCTCCCTGGAATGACCAGGTCAATTTTCATCCCACAGCACGCCCGGACCCCAGGCCTACCCCCAAAACTATGGGCTATAGCACATCAATTTAGCCCGAAAATGCCCTTTCGCACTGTTTCTCTCGTTTGTCCACCCAAATGTCCACGAAAAATTAAAAGGACCATACTAGGATGATCCCCAACCTACCTGGAATGCCCCGTTAAATTTTTGGCCCACAGCTCGCCCGAAACTCAGTCTGACCCCCAGAATCGTGGGCTATAGCACACCGATTTGGCCCGAAAATGCCCCATTTGTGCCATTTTGCCCGTTTGTCCACCGAAATAGCCACAAAAAAATAAATGAACCATACTGGGATGATCCCCAACATACCTGGCATGCCCCGATCTATTTTTATCCTATAGCACGCCCGAACACCAAGCCCACCCCAAAACCGTGGTCTATAGCACACCGATTTAGCACAAAAATGCCCTGTTCGGGTTGTTTTACCTGTTTGTCCACCCAAATGGTCACAAAAAATTAAACGAATCACACTGGGATGATCCCCTATCTCTCTGGCATGCCCCGGTTGATTTTTGGCCT
Organism: Capsicum pubescens; assembly: GCA_030864215.1. Taxonomy (NCBI): domain Eukaryota; kingdom Viridiplantae; phylum Streptophyta; class Magnoliopsida; order Solanales; family Solanaceae; genus Capsicum; species Capsicum pubescens. Next base: position 41,627,075 of record CM061540.1, on the reverse strand, counting down.
ACAACACGCCCGAACCATGGGCTAGCACACTGATTTGGCCTAAAAATGCCCCGTTCGCACCGTTTTGCCCGTTTATCCACTCAAATGGCCACGAAAAATTAAACAGACCATATTGGGATGATACCCAACCTCCCTGGCATACCTCGATTGATTTTTAACTCACAGCACGCCCGGACCCTGGGCCCACCCCCGAAACCGTGCGCTATAGCACATCGATTTGGCCCGTAAATGCCCTGTTCGTACCATTTCACCCATTTGTCCACCCAAATGGCCACAAAAAATTAAATGGATCATACTGGGATGATCCCACACCTCCTTGGCATACCCCAACCAATTTTTGACCCACAGCACGCCCAGAAACCAGGCCTACCCCCAAAATCGTAGGCAATAGCACACCGATTCTGCTAGAAAATGCCCCGTTCAAGCAGTTTTACCCTTTTGTCCACCCAAATAGCTATGATAAATAAATGGACCACACTGGGATGATCCCCGACCTCCCTAGCATGTCTAATTCAATTTTTGGCCCACAACACGCCCAGACCCCGAGCCCACCCATGAAATCGTGGGCTATAGCACACCGATTTGTCCCGAAAATGCCCCGTTCGCGCCGCTTCACCCATTTTTCCACGCAAATGGCCATGAAAAATTAAATGGACAACATTGGGATGATCCCCAATCTCCTTGGCATGCTCGAATCAATTTTTGGCCCACAGAAAGCCTGAACCACGGGCCCACCCTAAAACCGTGGGCAATAGCACATCGATTTAACCCGAAAATGCCCTTTCGGCCTGTTTCACCCATTTTTCCAACCAAATGGCCACGAAACATTAAACGGACCACACTGGGACGATCCCCAACCTCCCTGTCACTCCTCGGTCAATTTTTGGCCACCAACACGCCCGAACCCACCCCCAAAACCGTGGGCTATAGCACACCGATTTAGATAAAAAAAATGCCCCGTTCAAACCGTTCCACTCGTTTGTCCACCCAAATGGCCACAAAAAATTAAAAGGATCACACTGGGATGATCCCCAACCTCCCTGGAATGCTCCGGTCAATTTTTGACCTACAGTACGCCTGGACCCTGGGTCCACCCCAAAAATTGTGGACTATAGCACACCGATTTGGCCCAAAAATGTCCCGTTTGAATCGTTTCACCTGTTTGTCCACCCAAATTCCACGAAAAATTAAACGGACCACACTAGGATGATTCCCAACCTCCCTGGCTCACCCCGGTTGATTTTTGACCCACAGCACGCCCGGAACCCTGGTCCACCCCAAAAATCGTGGGCTATAGCACATCGATTTGGCCCAAAAATGGCCCGTTCGTGTCGTTTTCCCGTTCGTCCACCCAAATGGCCATGAAAAAAAAAACGGACCACACTGGAATGATCCCCAACCTTCCTGGCATGACCCATTCTATTTTCTTCACTGGACGACCGAACCCCGGGCCCACCCCCTAATCTGTGACCTATGGCACACCAATTTGGCCCGAAAATGCCCCTTTCGCATTGTTTTTCCCGTTTGTCAATCCAAATAGCCAAGAAAAATTAAACGGATCACACTGGGACGATCCCCAACCTCCTGGCACGCCTCGGTTGATTTTTCACACACAACACATCCGCACCCCGAGCCCACCATAAAAACCGTGGGTTATAGCACACCGATTTGGCCCAAAAATTCCCCATTCGCGCTATTTTTACCATTTCTCTTCCCAGATAGACACAAAAGATTAAACGGACCATACTGGAACGATCCCCAACCTACCTAGCATGCCCCGATCAATTTTTGGCCCATAGCACACCCGAACTCTGGGCCCACCCCCGAAACCGTGGACTATAGCACACCGATTTGACCCAAAAATGCCTCATTCGCGTTGTTTCGCTCGTTTTTCTACCCATATAGCCATGAAAAATTAAAGAACCACACTGGGACTATCCCCAACCTCCCTGGCATGCCCCGGTTAATTTTCGGACCACAATAAGCCCTTACCCCGGGCCCATCCCTAAAACCGTGGGCTATAGCACACCGATTTGGACCAAAAACACCATGTTCGCGCCGTTTTTTGCGTTTGTCAACCCAAATGGACAAGAAAAATTAAACGAACTATACTGGGATGATCCCCAACCTACCAGGCACGTCCCAATCAGTTTTTTTCCCAAAGAAAGCTTGGACCCCGGGCCCACACCTAAAATCGTGGGCTATAGCACACCAATTTGGCTCGAAAATGCCCCGTTCTTGCCGTTTCGCCTGCTTTTCCACCCAAATAACCACAAAAATTTAAACGGACCACACTTGGATGATCCCCAACCTCCCTGGCACGTCTCGGTCAATTTTGACCTACAGCACGCTCGGACCCTGGGCCGACCCCTAAAACCGTGGCCGCACACCAATTTGGCCTGAAAATGTCGTTTACGCACCGTTTTGCCCATTAGTCCACTCAAATAGCCATGAAAAATTAAACGGACCACACTAGGATGATCCCCAACCTCCCTGGCATGCCCCGGTTGATTTTCGGCCCACATCATGCCCATACCCGAGGCCCACCCCCAAAACCGTGGGGTATAGCCCACTGATTTATCCTAAAAATGCCCCATTCACACCGTTTTGCTCGTTTGTCAACCAAAATAGACACCAAAAGTTAAACAAACTATACTGGGACGATCCCCAACCTGCCTGGCATGCCCCAATCGATTTTTGTCCCACAGAACGCTCGGAACCCAGGCCCACCCCCAAAATCGTGGGCTATAGCACACCGATTTAGCCAGAAAATGCCCCGTTCTCACCGTTTCGCCAGTTTGTCTACCCAATGACTATGAAAAATTAAACGGACCACACTGAGATGATCCCCAACCTCCCTGGCATGCCACAATCGATTCTCGATGCATGGAACTCCCGGAAACTAGGTCCACCACTAAAACCTAGGGCTATAGCACATCGATTTGGCTCGAAAATGCACCGTTCGTGCCGTTTCGCCCGTTTGTCCACCCAAATGGCCATAAAAAAGTAAACAAACCACATTGGGATGATTCCCAACCTCCCTGGCATGCCATGGTCGATATTTGTCCCATAGAACGCCTGAAACCTATGCCCATCACTGAAACTGTAGGCTATAACACACCAATTTGTCCCAAAAATGCCCCATTCGCCCCGTTTCACCCGTTTGTCCACCCAAATGGCCACAAAAAATTAAACGGACCACACTGGGACGTTCCCCAACCACCCTGGCATGCCCCAGTTTATTTTTGTCTCACTATATGCCCCAACCCCGGGGCCACCCCCAAAAACGTGGGGTATAGCACCGCGATTTGGCCCAAAAATGCCCCGTTCATGCCGTTTCATCCGTTTGTCAACCCAAATGACCACAAAAAATTAAACGTACCATACTGGGATGATCCCCAACCTTCTTGGCATGCCCAGGTTGATTTTTCTCCCACAGCACGCCAGGACCCAGGGTCTACCCCCAAAATCGTGGGCTATAGAACACCGATTTGGCCCTAAAATTCCCCATTAGCACTATTTCGCTCATTTGTCCTCCCAAATGGCCATAAAAAATTAAATGAAACATACTGGGACTATCCTCAACCTCCTTGGCATACCCCAGTCAATTTTTGGCCCACGGCACGCCCGAACCCCAGGCTAAAAAATTCCACGTTCTCATTGTTTCGCTCGTTTGTCCACCCAATGATAATGAAAAATTAAACGGACCACACTGAGATGATCCCCAACCTCCCTGGCACACACCGATCGATTTTTGACCTACAGAACACCCGGACCGCAGTCCCACCCCTAAAACTATGGGCTATAGCACACCGATTTGGCCTGAAAATGCCCCGTTTGCGCCATTTCGCCCGTTTGTCATCCCAAATGGCCACAAAAAATTAAATGGACCACACTAGGAGGATCCCCAACCTCCCTGGCACGCCCCGATTAATTTTTTGCCTACACCACACCCGAACCTCGGGCCCACCCCAAAACTGTGGGCTATGGCACACCGATTTAGCCCAAAAATGCCTCATTCACATCGTTTGTCCACCCAAATGGCCATGAAAAATTAAACGTACCACACTAGGATGATCCCCAACCCCCTGGCATGCCTTGGTCGATTTTTGAACCATAACACATCTAGACCCCGGGCCCACCACTAAAAACGTGGGCTATAGCACACTGATTTGGCCCAAAAATGCCCCGTTCACGTTATCTTGTCTGTTTGTCCACCTAAATGGCCACGAAAAATTAAACGACCATACTGGGACAATACCAACCTCTCTGGCACGCCCCGATTGATTTTTAGCCACCGCACACTCGGACCCTGGGCCTACCCCCCAAATCTGTGGTTGATGGCACAACGATTTTACACGAAAAGGCCCCATTCGTGCTGTTTCTCCCGTTTGTCCACCCAAATGGCCACAAAAAATTAAACGGACCACACTGGACGATCCAAAACCTCCCTGTCATGCCCAAATCAATTTTTGGCCCACAACACGCCCGAACCCCGAGCCCACCCCCAAAATCGTAGGTTATAACACACCGAATTGACCCGAAAATGCCTCGTTCGCGCTTTTTTTCTCGTTAGTCCATCCAAATAGCCATGAAAATATAAACGAACTATACTGAGATGATCCCCACCCTCCCTGGCATGCCCCGACCAATTTTTGGCCCATAACATACTTAAACCCCGGGCCCACTCCAAAAAACATGGGCTATACCATATCGATTTTCCCCCAAAATGCCCTGTTCGCGGTGTTTCGCCCGTTTATCCACCCAAATGGCCACGAAAAATTAAAATGACCACACTGGGATGATTCTTAACCTCCCTGGCACGTCCCGATCGCTTTTTAACCCACAGCACACTCGGACCCCAGGCCCTCCCCCGAAACCGTGGGCTATATAGCACACAATTTTGGCTTGAAAATGCCCCATTCATGCCATTTTACCCGTTTTTCCACCCAAATGGCCACAAAAAATTAAGCGGACCATACTGGGATGATCCCCAACCTCCCTGGCACGCCTCAGTCAATTTTTGGCACGTAGCATGCTCGACCCTGGGCCCACACCCAAAACCGTGGGCTATAGCACACTGATTTGGCCGACAAATGCCCCGTTTGCGCCGTTTCGTCCGTTTGTCCACCCAAATGGCCATGAAAAGTTAAACGAACCATAATGGGATGATCCCCAACCTCCCTGCCAGGCCCCAATCGATTTTCGGCCCACAACATGCCCGAACCCCGGGCCTACCCCAAAAACCGTGGGCTATAGCACATTGATTTAGCAAAAAAATTCCCTGTTGGGGCCGTTTTGCCCGTTTGTCCACCCAAATGGTAACGAAAAAGTAAACGGACCACACCAGGATGATCTCCAACCTCCCTGGCAAGGCTCGATCAATTTTTGGCCCACAGCACGCCCGAACCTCAAGCCCAATCCTCGAACCGTGGGCTATAGAGCATCGATTTAGCCCCAAAAGGCCCCGTTTATGCTGTTTTGCCCGTTCGACCATCCAAATGGCCTCAAATATTAAAACCCACCACACTGGGACAATCCGTTATCTCACTGGCATTCCTAACACGATTTTCATCCTATAGCACGCCCGAACCTCGGGCCCACCCCTAAAACCGTAGGTAATAGCATATTGATTTAGCCAAAAAATGCCTCGTTCGCGCCGTCTCCCCCGTTTGACCACCCAAATGGAACCAAATATTGAAATGGGACTACACTGGGATTATTCCCAACCTCTCTGGCATGCCCTGGTTGATTTATAGCCCACAGCATGCTTGGACCCCAGTCCCAACCCTAGAACTATGGGCTATAGCGCACATTTTTAGTCCAAAAATGCCACGTTCGTGATGTTTTGCCCGTTTGACCACCGGAATGGCATCGAATATAAAAAATGACCACACTGGGATGATCCCTAACCTCCCCAACATGCCTTGATTAATTATATGCCCACAGCTCACCCGGACCCCCGGCCCACCACCAGAACTGTGGGCTATAGCACTCCGACTTGACCCAAAAATACCCCACTCGCGCCGCTCTTCCCATTTGAATGCCCTAATGGCATAGAATATTTAAATGGACAACACTGAGATGATCCCAACCTCCCTAGAATGCCTCAGTTGATTTTTGGCCCACAGTATGCCCGGACCCGGGCCCACCCCCAAAATTGTTGTCTATAGCACACTTACTTGGCCAAAAAATGCCCCGTTCGCATTGTTTTACCTTTTTGACCACATAAATTACATTGAATAGTGAAATTGACCATACTGGGACGATCCTCAACCTCCCTGGCATGCCTTGGTCAATTTTTGGCCCACAACATGCTTGAACCCCGGGGCCATCCCTAGAACCGTAGGCTATAGCACATGTATTTAGCTCAAAAATTCCCCGTTCACGCCGTTTTGCCAGTTTGACCACCCAAATCGCATTTAATATTAAAATAGACCATACTGAGATGATTCTTAACCTCCCTGGCATGGCTCGATCGATTTTTGGCCCAAGGCATGCTGGGATCCCAGGCCTACCCCCGGAACCGTGGGCTATAGCACACCAATTTGTTCCAAAAATGCCCCGTTCATGCCGTTTTATCCGTTTGACCACCCAAATGGAATCGAATATTGAAATAGACCATACTGGGATGATCCACAACCTCCCTGGCAAGCCTCGGTTGATTTTTGGCCAACAGTATGCCCAGACCCAGGGCCCACCCCAAAAACTGTGGGATATAGCACACTTATTTGGCCGAAAAATGCCCCGTTCACATTGTTTTACCCTTTTGACCACATAAATTGCAACGAATCTTGAAACGGACCATACTTGAATGATCCCTAACCTCCCTGGCACACCTTGGTCGATTTTTGGCCCATAACACGCTTGAACCCTATGCCCATCCTTGGAACCGTGGATTATAACATACCTATTTATCTCAAAAATTCACCGTTCACACCATTTTGCCAGTTTGACCACCCAAATTGCATTTAATATTTAAAAGGACCACACTGGGATAATCCTTAACCTCTCTGGCATGCCTCGATTAATTTTTGGCCCAAAGAATGCTCGGATCCCAGGCCTACCCCCAGAACCGTGGGCAATAGCACACCGATTTGGCTCGAAAATGCCCCGTTCGCATTGTTTTGCCCGTTGACCACCCAAATACCATCGAATATTAAAATGGTCCATACTGGGATGATCCCTAACCTCCCTGGCACGTCCCGGTCGAATTTAGACCCACAACACGCCCGGACCCCATGCCTACCCTGGAACCGTGGGCTATAGCACACCTATTTGGACCGAAAGTGACCCGTTCGTGCCATTTTCCCTGTTTGACCACCTAAATTGCATTGATTATTTAAACGGACCAAAATGGGATGATCTCCAACCTTCCTAACATGCCTCAGCCGATTTTTGGTGCACAGCACGCCCAGATCCTGGGCCCACTCCCAGAACCGTGGGCTATTGCATACCATTTTGGTCTAAAAATGCCTCATTCGCGCTGTTTTGCTCGTTTGACCACCCAAATGGCCCCAAAAAATTAAAAAGACCACACTGGGATGATCCCCAACCTCCCTGGCATGCCCTGGTCAATTTTAGGCCCACATCCCGCCCGAACCCCAGGGAAACCCCTAAAAACGTGGGCTATAGAACGTTGATTTGGCTCTAAAATACCCCATTTGCACCTTTTCACGTGTTTGTATACCCAAATGGCCACGAAAAATTAAATGGACCACACTGGGATGATCCCCAACCTCCGTGGCACGCTCCGGTCAATTTTTGACCCACAGCACGCCCGGACCCCGATCCCACCCCCAAAACTGTTGGATATAGCACACCGATTTGGCCTGAAAATGCCCTATTCGCGCTGTTTGTCCCGTTTGTCCACCCAAATGGCGATGAAAAATTAAACGGATCATACTAGGACGATCTCCAATCTCCCTGGAATGCCCAAGTCAATTTTCAGCCCACAGCACGCTCGGACCCTAGGCCTACCCCCAAAACCATGGGCTATAGCACACCAATTTTGCCCGAAAAATCCCCGTTTGCACTGTTTCTAGCATTTGTCCACCCAAATGGCCACGAAAAATTAAAAGGACCATACTAGGATGATCCCTAACCTCCTTGGAATGCCCCGGTCTATTTCTGGCCCACAGCTCGCCCGAAAATCGATCCGACCCCCAGAATCGTGGGCTATAGCACACCGATTTGGCCCGAAAATGCCCCATTTGCGCCATTTCGCCCGTTTGTCCACCGAAATGGCCACGAAGAATTAAACGAACCACACTCGGACTATCCGCAACATCTTTGGCATGCCCCGATCGATTTTCAGCCCATAGCACGCCCGAACACCAAGCCCACCCTAAAACCGTGGTCTATAGAACCCCGATTTAGCCCAAAAATACCCTGTTCGGGCTGTTTTGCCCGTTTGTCCACCCAAATGGTCACAAAAAATTAAACAAACCACACTGTTATGATCTCCTACCTATCTGCCATACCCCGGTCAATTTCTGTCCTACAACACACCCGAACCATGGATCCATACCCAAAACTGTGGGCTAGCACACTGATTTGGCCTAAAAATGCCCCGTTCGCACCGTTTTGCCCGTTTGTCCACCCAAATGGCCACAAAAAATTAAACAGACCATATTGGGATGATACCCAACCTCCCTGGCACACCTCGGTCGATTTTTGACCCACAGCACGCCTGAACCCTGGGCCCACCCACGAAACCGTGCGCTATAGCACACCGATTTGGCCCGTAAATGCCCTGTTCGTGCCATTACTCCTGTTTGTCATCCCAAATGGCCACAAAAAATTAAATGGATCATACTAGGATAATCCCATACCTCCTTGGCATACCCCGACCAATTTTTGACCCACAGCACGCCCAGACCCCAGGCCTACCCCCGAAATCGTAGGCTATAGCACACCAATTCTTCTAGAAAATGCCTCGTTCATGCTGTTTCACCCGTTTGTCCACCCAAATGGCTACGATAAAATAATGTACCACACTGGGATGATCCCCGACCTCCCTGACATGTCTAAGTCAATTTTTGGGCCACAGCACGCCCAGACCCCAGGCTCACCCATGAAACCGTGGGCTATAGCATACCAATTTGGCCCAAAAATGCCCCGTTCGCGCCGCTTCGCCTGTTTGTCCACCCAAATGGCCACAAAATATTAAATGGATCACACTGGGATGATCCCAAACCTCCTTGGCATGCCCTAATCAATTTTTGGCACACAGAACGCCCAAACCCCGAGCCCACCCTAAAACCGTGGGCAATAGCACACCGATTTAATCCGAAAATGTGCTTTCGGGCTGTTTCACCCTTTTGTCCAACCAAATGGCCACGAAAAATTAAACGGACTACACTAGGACGATCCCCAACCTCCCTGGCACTCCCCGGTGGATTTTTGGCTAGCAGAACGCTCGGTCCTCAGACCCACCCCCAAACTCGTGGGCTATAGCACACTGATTTAGATCGAAAATGCCCCGTTCGAACCGTTTCGCCCGTTTGTCCACTCAAATAGCCACGAAAAATTAAATGGATCACACTGAGACGATCCTCAACCTCCCTGGCACGCCCCATTCAATTTTTGACCCACAGTACGCCTGGACCCCGGGTCCACCCCCAACATTGTGGACTATAGCACACCGATTTGGCCAAAAAATGCCCTGTTCGAACGGTTTTTCCCGTTTGTCCACCCAAATGGCCACAAAAAATTAAACGGACCACACTAGGATGATCCCCAACCTCCCTGGCTCGCCCCGGTTGATTTTTGACCCACACTACGCCCGGACCCTGGGTTCACCCCTAAAATCGTGGGCTATAGCACACTGATTTGGTCCAAAAATGCCCCATTCACACCGTTTTGCCCGTTTGTCCACCCAAATGGCCAAAAAAAATTAAACGGACCACACTTGAATGATCCCCAACCTTCTTGGCACGCCCCGGTCTATTTTCTGCCACTACACGACCGGACCCCGGGACCACCCCCAAATCTGTGACCTATGGCACACTAATTTGGCTCAAAACTGCCCCGTTCGCATTGTTTTGCCCGTTTGTCAACCCAAATAGCCAAGACAAATTAAACGGATCACACTGGGACGTTCCCCAACCTCCGTGGCACACCCCGATTAATTTTTCACCCACAACACATCCACACGCCGGGTGCAACGACAAAAACCGTGGGTTGTTACAGCACACCGATTTGGCTCGAAAATGCCCCGGTCACACTATTTTGCCCATTTCTCTGCCCAAATAGACACAAAAATTTAAACAAACCATACTAGAACGATTACCAACCCCCCTGACATGCCCCGATCAATTTTTGGCCCACAGCACGCCCGGACCCCGAGCCCACCCCCAAAACCGTGGGGTATAGCACACCGATTTGGCTTAAAAATGCCTCATTCGCGATGTTTCGCTCGTTTGTCTACTCAAATAGCCACGAAAAATTAAAGAACCACACTGGGATTATCCCCAACCTCCCTGGCATGCCCCGATCAATTTTCGGCCCACAACAAGCCCATACCCTGGATATCCCCAAAACCGTGGGCTATAGCACACCAATTTGGCACAAAAACACCACGTTTGCACCAGTTTCCTTGTTTGTCAATCCAAATGGACAAGAAAAATTAAACGGACTATACTGGGACGATCCCCAACCTACCAGGAACACCCCGATCAATTTTTGTCATACAGAACACTCGAACCCCGGGCCCACACCCAAAATCGTGGGCTATAGCACACCAATTTAGCCCAAAAACACCCCGTTCTCGCCGTTTCGTCCGTTTGTCCACCCAAATGACCACAAAAAATTAAACGGACCATACTTGGATGATCCCCAACCTCCCTAGCACGTCTCGGTCTATTTTTACCTACAGCATGCCCGGACCCTGGGCCCACCCCTAAAACCATGGGCGCTTACCAATTTGGCCTGAAAATGTCGTGTACGCACCGTTTCACCCATTAGTCCACTCAAATGGCCACGAAAAATTAAACGAACCACACTGGGACAATCCCCAACCTCCCTGGCATGCCGCGGTTGATTTTTAGCCCATATAAAGCCCATAACCCAGGCCTACCCTTAAAACCGTGTACGCTCCATTTTGCTCGTTTATCAACCAAAATAGACACCAAAAATTAAACAAACCATACTGGGACGATCCCCAAACTGCCTGGCATGCCCCAATCGATTTTTGTCCCACAAAAAGCCCGAAAACCAGGCCCACCCCTAAAACCGTGGGCTATAGAACACCGATTTAGCCAGAAAATGCCCCGTTCTCACCGTTTCACCCATTTGTCCACCCACTGACAATGAAAAATTAAACGGACCACACTGGGATGATCCCCAACCTCCCTGGCACACCACGATCGATTCTCGATGCATGGAACACCCGGAAACTAGGTCCACCACTAAAACCGTGGGCTGTAAGACACTGATTTGGCCCAAAAAATGCCCCGTTTGCGCCGTTTTGCCTGTTTGTCCACTCAAATGGCCATAAAAATTAAACGAACAACACTGGGATGATCCCCAACCTCCCTGGCATGCCCTGGTCGATATTCGGCCCACAGAATGCCCGAAACCCATACCCACCACTGAAACTGTAGGCTATAGCACACCGATTTATCCCCAAAATGCCCCATTCACGCCGTTTCACCCGTTTGTCCACACAAATGGCCACAAAAAATTAAAAGAACCACACTGGGACGTTCCCCAACCACCCTGGCATTCCCCATTTGATTTTTGTCTCACTGTATGCCCGAACCCTGGGGCCACCCCCAAAAACGTAGGGTATAGCACCGCGATTTAGCCCTAAAATGACCCGTTCGTGCCGTTTCATCCGTTTGTCAACCCAAATGGACACAAAAAATTAAATGAACCATACTGGGATGATCCCCAACCTTCATGGCACGCCCAGGCTGATTTTCGGCCAACAACACGCCAGGACCTAGGGCCTACCCCCGAAATCGTGGGCAATAGAACACTGATTTGGCCCTCAAATGCCCCATTCGTACTGTTTTGCTCATTTGTCCACCCAAATGGCCATTAAAAATTAAACGAAACATACTGGGACTATCCTCAACCTCCCTGACATACCCCAGTCAATTTTTGGCCCACAGCACGCCCGGACCCCAACTAAAAAATGCCTTGTTCTCACCGTTTCGCTCGTTTGTCCACCCAATGACAATGAAAAATGAAACGGACCATACTGGGATGATCCCCAACCTCCCTGGCACACACTGGTTGATTTTTTACCTACAGAACGCCCAGATCCCAGGCCCACCCCTAAAACCGTGGGCTATAGCACACCGATTTGGCCTGAAAATGCCTCGTTCGCGCCGTTTCGCCCGTTTGTCATCCCAAATGGCCACAAAAAATTAAACGGAACACATTAAGATGATACCAAACCTTCCTAGCACGCCCTCGATCAATTTTTGGCTTACACCACACCCGAACCCCGGGCCCACCCCAAAACCGTGGGCTATGGCACACCAATTTAGCCCCAAAATGCCCTATTCGCATCGTTTCTCCACCCAAATGGCCATGAAAAAATAAACGTACCACACTGGGATGATCCTCACCCCCTGGCATGCCTTGTTCGATTTTTAAACCATAACACATCCAGACCCCAGGCCCACCCCTAAAAACGTGGGCTATAACACATTGATTTGACCCAAAAATGCCCCATTCACGTTTTCTTGTCTGTTCGTCCACCTAAATGGCTACGAAAAAATAAACGACCATACTGGGACAATCCCCAACCTCCCTGGCACGTCCTGATCAATTTTTAGCCACTGCACGCTCTGATCCTGGGCCCACCCCCGAATCTGTGGTTGATGGCACACCAATTTTACCCAAAAAGGCCCAATTCGTGCCGTTTTGCCCGTTTGTCCACCCAAATGGCCACAAAAAATTAAACAGACCACACTGGACGATCCCCAACCTCCCTGGCACGCCCAGATAAATTTTTAGCCCACAACACGCTCGAACCCCGAGCCCACCCCCAAAACCGTAGGTTATAGCACACCGAATTGGCCCGAAAATGCCCCATTAACGCTATTTTGTTCGTTAGTCCATCCAAATAGCCAAGAAAAAATAAAACAACCACACTGGGATGATCCCCACCCTCCCTGGTACACCCTGACCAATTTTGGTCCACAACATACCTAAACCTCGGGCCCACCCCCAAAACCATGGTCTATACCACATCAATTTTCCCCAAAAATGCCCTGTTCGCGGCGTTTCGCCCGTTTGTCCACCCAAATGGCCACGGAAAATTAAACTGACCACACTAGGATGATTGTCAACCTCCCTGGAACGTTCCGATCAATTTTTAACCCACAGCACACCCGGGCCCCAGGCCCTCCCCCGAAACCGTGGGTTATAGCACAAAATTTTGCTTGAAAATGTCCCGTTCATGCCATTTCGCCCGTTTGTCCACCCAAATGGCCACAAAAAATTAAGCGGACAATACTGAGATGATCCCCAACCTCCCTGGCATGCCCCGGTCAATATTTTGCATGCAGCACGCCAGACCCTGGGCCCAAACCCAAAACCGTGGGCTATAGCACACTGATTTGGCCGACAAATGCCCCGTTCGCGCTGTTTCGCCCGTTTGTCCACCCAAATGGCCATGAAAAATTAAACGAACCACACTGGGATAATCCCCAACCTCCCTAGCATGGCCCAATCAATTTTCGACCCACAACATGCCCGAACCTTGGTCCTATCCCAAAAATCGTGCAAAAATCGTGGGCTATAACACATTGATTTAGCCCAAATATGCCCTACTCGGGCCGTTTCGCCCGTTTGTCCACCCAAATGGCAACGAAAAATTAAACGGACCACACTGGGATGATCTCCAACCTCTCTGGCATGCCTCGATTGATTTTTGGCCCACAGCACGCCCGAACCTCAGCCTCAATCCTGGAACCGTGGGCTATAACGCATCAATTTGGCCCCAAAAGGCCCCGTTTATGCTGTTTTGCCCGTTCGACCACCCAAATGGACTCAACTATTAAAACCGACCACACTGGGATAATCCGCTATCTCACTAGCATGCCCAACTTGATTTTTATCCTATAGAACGCCCAAACCTTGGACCCACCCCCAAAACCATGGGTAATAGCATATTGATTTAGCCCAAATATGCCTCGTTCACGCCGTCTCGACCGTTTGACCACCTAAATGGCAACAAATATTGAAATGGGACCACACTGGGATTATCCCAACCTCCCTGGCATGCCCCGGTTGATTTTCTTCCCACAGCATGCTTGGACCCCGGGCCCAACCCTAGAACTGTGGGCTGTAGCGCACTTTTTTAGTCCAAAAATGCCCCGTTCGAGATGTTTTGCCCGTTTGACCACCGAAATGGTATCAAATATTAAAACTGACCACACTGGGATGATCCCTAACCTCCCCAATATTCCTTGAATGATTTTATGCCCACATCTCACCTGGACCCCCAGCCCACCACCAGAACCGTGGGCTATAGCACTCCTACTTGACCGAAAATGCCCCGTTTGTGCCGCTTTGCCCATTTGACCGCCCAAATGTCATAGAATATTGAAATGGACAAAACTGATATGATCCCAACCTCCCTTCCATGCCCCGATCAATTTTCAGCCAAAAGCATACAATACCTCGGGCCCACCCCTAGAACCATGGGCTATAGCACACTGATTTGGCCCAAAAATACACCGTTCACATCGTTTTGTTTGTTTGACCACCCAACTGGCATGCCCCAATTAATTTTCAGCCCACAACATGCCCCACCCCGGGCCCACCCCCAGAATTGTGGGCTGTAGCACACCAATTTTGCCCAAAAATACCCCTTTCGCGCTATTTTACCCGTTTGATGACCCAAATAGCATCGAATATTGAAACGGACCACACTGGGATGATCCCCAACTTCCCTAACATGCTTCAGTCGATTTTCGGCCCACAATAAGCACGGACCCTGGGCCCACCCCCAAAACCATGGGCTATAGCAAACTTATTTGGCCGAAAAATGCCCTGTTCGTATTGTTTTGACCTTTTGACCACACAAATTGCATCAAATATTGAAACGGACCATACTCGGACGATCCCAAAACTCCCTGGCATACCTCGGTCAATTTTTGGCCCATAACACGCTTGAAACCCGGGCCTATCCCTGGAACGGTGGGCTATAGCATACCTATTTAGCTCAAAAATTCCCTGTTCACGCCGTTTTGCCAGTTTGACCACCCAAATCTTATTTAATATTAAAACAGACCACACTGGGATGATCCCTAACCTCCCTAGCATGCCTCAATTGATTTTTGTCCCAAAGCATGCTCGGATCCCGGGCCTACCCCCAGAACCGTGGGCTATAGCACACTAATTTGGCTAAAAAATGCCCCGTTCACATCGTTTTGCCCGTTGACAACCCAAATGGCATGGAATATTGAAATGGACCATACTGGGATGATCACCAACCTCCCTGGGATGGCCCGGTCAAATTTAGACCCACAACATGCCCGAACCCCAGGCCCACCCCTGGAACCGTGGGCTATAGCACACCTATTTGAATCGAAAATGCCCCATTCACGCCGTTTTGCCTGTTTGACCACCCAAATTGCATTGAATATTTAAAAGAACCTGAATAGGATAATACCCAACCTCCTTGAGATGCCTTGTATGATTTTCGGCCCACACCACGCCTGGATCTTGGGGCCACCCCCGGAACCGTGGGATATAGCATACCATTTTGGCCTAAAAATGCCCCATTCATGCCATTTCACTTGTTTGACCACCCAATGGCATCAACTATTGAAATGGACGCAACTGGGATGATCCCTAATCTCCCTGGCATGCCCCGATCGATTTTTGGCCCACAGCACGCCCGGACCCTAGGCCCACCCCCAAAACCGTGGGCTATAGCACATCGATTTGTCCAAAAAATGCCCCGTTTGTACCGTTTCACCCGTTGGTCCACCCAAATGGCCACAAAAAATTAAACGGACCACACTAGGATGATCCACAACCTCCCTGGCACGCCCCAATCGATTTTCAGCTCACAACATGCCAGAACACCGAGCCCACCCCCAAAACCGAGGGCTATAACTCACCGATTTTGCCGGAATATGCCCTGTTCGCGCCGTTTTTCCCATTTGTCCACACAAATGGATACAAAAAAATTAAACGGACCACAGTGGGATGATCCCCAACCTCCCTGGCATGCCCAGGTCAATTTTTGACCTACAATACGCCCGGATCCAGGGCTCACTCCCAAAACCGTGGGCTATAGCATACCGATTTGTCCTGAAAAATGCCTCGTTCGCATTGTTTCGCCCTTTTATCCACCCAAATGGCCAAGAAAAATTAAACAGACCACACTGGGATGATCCCCAGCCTCCCTGGCATACCCTCATCTATTTTTGGACCACAGCTTGCCTGGACCTCGGGCCCACCCCTAGAACCGTGGCCTATAGCACACCGATTTGGCCTGAAAATGCCCCGTTCACGCCTTTTCGCCCGTTTGTCAACCTAAATGGCTATGAAAAATTAAACGAATCATACTGGGATGATCCCCAACCTCCCTGGCACATCCTGATTAATTTTTCTCCCACAGCACTCCCGCACCCCTGGCCCACCCCAAAACCATGGGCTATAGCACACCGATTTAGCCCAAAAATGCCCCGTTCAGTCCATTTTGCCCGTTTGTCCCCCAAATGGCCATAAGAAATTAAACAGACCACACTGAGATGATTCCCAACCTCTCTGGCACGCCCCAGTAAATTTTTGTCCCACAGCATGCCCTGACCACGGACCTACCCCCAAAATTGTGGGCTATAGCACATCAATTTAGCCCGAAAATACACAGTTCGCACCGTTTCACCCATTTGTCCACCCAAATGGCCATGAAAAATTAAATGGACCACAGTGGGATGATCCCCAACCTTCCTGACATGCCTCAGTCAATTTTCAAACCATAGCACACCCGGACCCCGGGCCCACCCCTAAAACCGTGGGCTATAGCACACCGATTTGGCTCAAAAATGCCCTGTTCACGCTGTTTCGCCTGTTTATCCACTCAAATGGCCACAAAAAATTAAACAAACCCCACTGGGAATATACCATACCTCCCTGGCATGCCTCGGTTGATTTTCATCCACTATACACTCGGACCCTGGGCCCACCCCCAAATATGTGGTCTATGGCACACCGATTTGCCCCAAAAATACGTCGTTCGTGCCGTTTCGCCCGTTTATCAACCCAAATGGCCACAAAAAATTAAACGTACCACATAGGATGATCCTTAACCTCTCTGGCATATTCTAATCATTTTTCGGTCAATGACATGCCCACACCCCGGGCCACCCCCCAAAACTGTGGGTTATAGCACATCGAATTGGCCCAAAAACGCCCCATTTGCGCTATTTTGCCCATTTGTCTATCCAAATAGCCACGAAAAAGTAAACGAACCACACTGGAACACTCTCCAACCTCCCTGGCATGCCTCAGTCTATTTTTAGCCAACAACATGCCCAAAACCCTGGCCCACCCCCGAAACCGTGGGTTATAGCACACCGATTTGGCCCAAAAATATCCCGTTCATGCTGTTTCACCCGTTTGTCCACCCAAATGGACACAAAAAATTAAATGGACCACACTGGGACTATCCCCAACCTCCCTAGAATGTCCCAGTTGATTTTTGACCCTCAGATAGTCCGAACCTCGGTCCCACCCCCAAAACCATGGGCTATAGCACACAATTTTAGCCTGAAAATGTCCCGTTTGCACCGTTTTGCCCATTTCTACACCCAAATGGCCACGAAAAATTAAATGGAGCACACTGGGATGATCCCAACCTCCCTGGCATACCCCGATTAAATTTTGGCCCACAGAACGCCTAGACACCATGCCCAACCCCGAAACTGTGGGCTATAGCACATCGATTTATCTCGAAAATGCCCCGTTTGCACTGTTTCACCTGTTTGTCCACCCAAATGGCCACAAAAAATTAAATGGACCATACTGGGACAATACCCAACCTCCCTAGCATGCCCCAGTTGATTTTTCGCTCACAACATGCAAAAACCCCAGGCCCACCCCAGAAACCGTGGGATATAGCACACAGATTTGGCCCAAAAATGCCCCGTTCGCGCCGTTTCGCCTGTTTGTCCACCCAAATGACCACGAAAAATTAAATGGACCATATTGGGATGATACCAAACCTCCTTGGTATGCCCCGATCGATTTTTAGCCTACAACACACCTGAACCCCAGGCCCACCTTGAAACTGTGGGCTATAGCACATCTATTTAGCCCGAAAATGCCCCATTTGGGCCGTTTTGCACTTTTGTCTACCCAAATGGCCACTAAAAATTAAACGAACCACACTAGGATGATCCCCAACCTCCCTGGCATGCCTCAATCATTTTTTAGCACATAGAACGCCCGAACTTTGGGCCCACTCCTGGAACCGTGGGGTATAGCTCATCGATTTAGCCTGAAAATGCCCAGTTTATGTTGTTTCGCCTGTTTGACCTTCAAAATAGCCTTGTATATTAAAACCGGCCCCACTGGAACAATCCCCTATCTATGTAGCAGGCTTATTCTATTTTCATCCTATAGCACACCCAAACCTCTGGCACACCTTCAGAACCGTGGGTAATAGCACTCTGATTTAACCCAAAAATGCCTCGTTCGCACCGTCTCGCCTGTTTGACCACCCAAATGGCAACAAATATTACAATGAACCACAATGGGATGATCCCCAACCTCCCTGACATGCCTCAATCAATTTACAGCCCACAACATGTGTGGACCCCGAGCCCAACCCTGGAATCGTGGGCTATAGCACACCATTTTTGCCCCAAAATCCCCCGTTTGTGCCAATTTTCCTGTTTGACCACCGAAATAGCATCGAATATTGAGACTGACCACACTGGGATAATACCTAACCTCCCTGACATGCCTTGATCAATTTTAGTCCCACATCACAACCGGACCCCCGGCCCACCACTAGAACCGTGGGCTATAGCACTCCAACTTAACCCAAAAATGCCCCGCTCGCGCTATTTTGTCCATTTGTCCGCCCTAATGGCATCGAATATTGAAACGGATAACACTGGAATGATTCCAAGCTACCTAGCATGCCCTAGTCAATTTTTGGCCAAAAAAATGCACGAACCTCAGGCCACCCCCAGAACCATGGGCTATAGCACACTGATTTGGCCTGAAAATGCCCCGTTCGCGTCATTTTGCCCGTTTGACCACCCAAATGGCATCGAATATGGAAACGGACTATACTGGGATAATCTCCAACTTCCTTGGTATGTTTCAATTGATATTCAACCCACAGCATGCCCGAACCCCGGGCCCACCCCCAGAACTATGGGCTATAGCACACTGATTTGGCCTTAAAATGCCCCTTTTATGCTGTTTTGCCTGTTTGACTACTCAAATAGCATCGAATATTAAAACGTACCACACTGGGATGATCCCCAACCTCCCTGGAATGCCTCGGTCGATTTTTGGCCCACAGTAAGATCGGACCCCGGGCCCTCACCCAAAACTGTGGGCTATAGCACACTTATTTGGCCGAAAAATGCCCCATTCACATTGTTTTGCCCTTTTGACCACATAAATTGCATCGGATATTAAAACGGAACATATTGGGATGATCCCAAAACTCCCTGGCATGCCTCGATCAATTTTTGGCCAATAGCACTGTCACGCCTCAAATTCTATTGGGGTGGACAGGCACCCGTAGCCGTGAAGGCCCGAGAGAACCAACCCATAACCTTGGAATTCACATGCATGCAACTATAATAGGCAAAGGTTTTGTCATCTACGGATATAATGCCTTAATAAAAAAAATATAAACGACAAGCCCTAAAACTATATACATAAAAGACTTGGCCGTTGGGGCCATAACATCTACAAGATAACACACTACCATGCTTAACTTTACATTGGTCTACAAAGCCTCTAGACGATACATAGAACTTTGATAAGGTCGGGACAAACCCCCTCTATACTATTAACTTTTATACAATACCAAAAATATATAGAACCGACTCAGAAAGCCCCAAACTAAACTGGAGTTCACCAATAGCAGATGGATATCCTGGGCTCCTACTGAGGAGGCGTGTTTGCCGAAGCACCTATTCCTGTAGCATGAAATATAGGTCCCCCATAAAGGGAGTCAGTACGAAAATATGTACTGAGTATGCAAGGCGGAAAAGTAACAATACAAGATACAAAGGTTCAACAATAATCTGGAGAAGTGTAAAAATAGTGCTAGAGACCACCTTTACATTTACTTGTGGAACAGGGTACATTACATTTCTTTCCTTCTTTTACCTTCTTAATTCATTATCTTTGTAATCTATATGATACGAATGACCGTCTAATCAGTGGTAAATAACAAATCAGGATCGGCCCATGCTAGGCTTATGCCCCTGAGCTGCCACCTGTAAATAAACAATGGGATCGGACCATGCTAGGATTACGCCCCTGAGCTTCCACCTATATATAAAGTATCAGGATCGGCCCATGCTAGGCTTATGCCCCTGAGCTGCCACCCATTTTACAAATTTCCGTTACTTAGTTTAAATAGCCTTTGAGATTGTTACTTCGATGGTCAAAACATTATGGTACCTTAAAAAAATGATCTATCAATAAGAGACATGTAAATAGGCAATCAATGCAATAAAAATAAAGTAAGTAGTTGTTGGCACGCTAATGAAGTATTTAGGAGATAAAAATAACACATGGGTCTTATTTGAGTAACCGAAGAGTTTTTGAAATTTACTAGTGAAAATAGACATGTAGGATTGGTAGAAAGAATGTATTGAGGTGTTTTAACTCATTAGAGAGTGGTATCAAGTTTATTAGTAACATAGGATATCATACGGTGCTATTATGTATCACGTGTTATACGATAATCTTGAAAGCTTGCTCAATGGAACAAGTGTCCGTTTTCATGCCAAGAGTGCAAAATAGAGTATGCCTTACATACCTGGTTGTAAAACTCCAATACCAAACCAAATCTACTCTCCTCCCTTTTAGATTACTTATCTACAATGAAATATATGGCAAACTAATATTAGCAACCAAACGTCACATTTTTGGCTATTTAACTTCACCAAACTAGTGGCCGGGAAGTAAGCCTTTAATTTATCAATAAAGGGTGTCAATTTAACCCTATTATACTCCAATTACATCCACATACCATACATATTCATATAATATCCCCCTACACAACTTTGGCTTCATTACACCTCCCAACCAAGACACAAAGCAAAATGAGCAATAAACGTACACAATCATTAATTCAGTGGTGTATCACCACATCCATATTCTATAGTTCAATACAAACTAATCACACCTTTTCCCAATAGAAATCGGGCATCCCCCAACCCAAACACACAAAACAGTCCGCAACAACACTCCAATCATCCTTTAATAGCAACAAAATATGTGTAATCCACCATCAACACATGTATATGGAAAAAGGACAAAAGTGGACAGCAACCATACCTTGATTTACTTGTTAGTTTAGTCCTTAATTTGTATTTATTCAATATATTAATCCCTTCACACATACACCAAAAGAGAAAAGAGAAATCCCTTAATAACTAAGAACAATTGACTATCAAAACTTAAAGAGAAGGCTGTCCGGAATTTAATCTTGAAGAACACATAGTTTCCTTAGTACAAGATCATGACTTATTCACATACCTTTATCTTGGAAGGAATTTAAATCCCAATAACCCTTGTGGAACTATAGGGTTACTTCATAGCCAAGAGAGAACAAGAGAGAAAAACCTAGAAAGCTGAAATTTTTGTCTAGGTTGAAATGAGAATAAGATTACTGATTTCCAATCCATCTATAGAAGCTTCTATTTGACGACTTATTGAATATTTTTGGTCTATATTTTTTCAAGTAAATGATGTACATACTTTCCCAATATATTGGGCGTTTGTGGATCCAAAACTATTGGGACTTTGTTGCCCATTCTCCTTCTTTTCTTTCCATTAACTTGGGCCAAAATTAATTCAAGTAGGTGGTAGTGTATTTGGACCAATAAGTTGGTCAAAGGAAGTCTTAGTAGGTTATGTACATACTTATTTAATTCATAGTTGGGCTAAACTAAAATAAGCCTTTGTAGCTTTGAGTGTTGGGCTTTTTTTTTTTTATTTCCTTCTCTTTTAATTAAGTTAGGCCCAAATGAGTACCTTAACATAGGATCAAATCTGGTCCATAATCTTGGGCATATTAACTTGGTACAAATAACTCAAGTAAGTGATCCACCTACTAGCTTAAGTAAGTGAAGAAAGCACCTTAACAAAATACTCAATTTTTAGTTCTTAACTCTTTAATCTAACTTAAAATTTGTATATACTTGGTCACATTAAACCACATGGGAAGTATTTAGAACTCCATCTACACCACAATGATATATCAAGTTCCATATAAATAGAACAGGTACACACAAAAATATTGGGTGTTACATCCTTCCCCACTTTAGAACATTTGTCCTCGAATGTTAGCATAATTGTCCAACCGAAACAAGTTCAAGCCTAAGGTTAATATTCCTATCATCACACAGTACTTATATGTATATATATAAACTCTTAATTTTTATTGCTCTAATTCAGCATCTTGGACTTTCTCTTCGTATTTGAATAGATGAGGGTATTTGGATTTCATTGCTTCCTCAGCTTCCCATGTGATCTCCTCTACTTGCTGGTTTCAAAAAAGTACTTTTACAGATGCTATTTCTTTATTCCTTATCTTCTTAACTTGTTGATCTAGAATGGAAATAGGTATTTCCTCATAGGTGAGATCTTCTGTAACTTGTACGTCTTCAGTAGAAGTAATATGTGATGGATCTCCTATGCACTTTCGAAGCATTGAGACATAAAATACCGGATGTACTGCTGAGAGATATTGGGGTAGCTCTAACTCATATGCGACCTAGCTAAACCTTTGAATAATCTTATATGTGCCTATATAACGTGGACTTAGTTTCCCTTTCTTACGAAATCTTATCACCCCTTTCATTGGTGATACCTTTAAGAATACCCAATCACCGATAGAAAACTCTAGCCCTCTTCTTCTAATATCTGCATATGACTTGTGTTGACTTTGGGCTATTTCCAACCGCTATTGAATTACTTTAACCTTTTCCATAGCTTGATAAAAAAGATCTGGACCGAACAACACAGTTTCACCCACTTTAAACTATCCAATTGGTGATCTACACTTTCTTCCATACAAAGCTTCATATTGTTCCATTTTGATACTTGAATGATAGATATTGTTGTAGGCAAACTCGATAAGAGGCAAATGATCATCCCAGCTACCCTTAAAGTCTAATACACAAGCTCGTAGCATATCTTCAAGTGTTTGTATGGTACGCTCTGCTTGTCTATCTGTTTAAGGGTGAAAAGTTGTACTCAGATTCACTTGTGTTCCCAAATTCCTCTGAATAGACTTCCAAAAATTTGTAGTAAATTGGGCTCCCCGATCTGATATAATAGAGATTGGCACTCCATGTAGTCGAACTATCACTTTAATGTACAATTTTGCATACTCTTCAACTGTGTAAGTGGTCTTAACTGGTAGGAAGTGTGCGGATTTGGTAAGCCTATCAACTATCACCCATATGGAATCAAACTTTCGAGATGTACGAGGCAAACCAGTGATGAAATCCATGTTGATCAAGTCCCACTTCCAGATTGGAAAATCTATGCATTGCATATAACCCCGGGCTTTTGGTGCTATACTTTAACTCTTTGACAATTTGGACATTCGGCTACAAATTCTGCAATGTTCTTCTTCATGTCACTACACCAATATATTTCTTTCAAATCTTGATACATCTTAGTTAACCCTGGATGGATGGAATACCTCAAACGATGTGCCTCTGTCATAATCATCTTTCTTAGCCCGTCCACATTAGGCACACATAATCTATTTTAGCACTGAAGTACTCCTTCTCGCGTAAGCTCAAATGCCTTAGTCATACCACATTGTACATTCTCCTTAAGCTTTAATTAAATTAGATCTACATATTGCTTCTCTTTCACTTTAGCTACTAATGAAGATTCCGATGCATTATGCACAATAAGCCCCTCATCTGGAGTTTCAAGAAGGCGAACCCCCAAATTATCTATTTGGTGGAGATCTTTAATGATCCCTTTCTTTTTTATAGATTCCATTATAGCCTTACGACTTAGCACATCAGCTACCACATTTGCTTTCGCTGAATGATACAAGATATCAATATCATAGTCTTTTAATAGTTCAAGCCATCTCCACTGCCTCAAATTTAGATCCTTTTGGGTAAAGATATATTGAAAACTTTTATGGTCAGTATATATGTCAACATGAATCCCATACAAGTAGTGGCGCCATATCTTTACAGCAAATATAACTGTTTCTAGCTCGAGATCATGCGTAGGATAGTTTTTCTCATGTGGCCACAATTGTCTGGAGGTATATGCTATTACTTTACCATGCTGCATCAATACACATCCTAAGCCAATTCTTGAAGTATCACAATACACCTCATACCCTTCTGTGCCTTCTGGAAGTACCAATACGGGTGTAGAAGTCAACTTATTCTTCAGATCTTGGAAACTCCTTTCACAGGCATAATTCCATTGAAACTTGGATGCTTTGTGTGTTAGCTTGGTTAAAGGTGCATAAATCTTCAAAAAACCTTCTATAATAACCTTCCAACCCAAGAAAACTATGAATCTCCGTAGGCCTTGTGGGCCTTGGCCAACTCTTCACGGCTTCTATATTTTGAGTATCAACCTTTATTCCTTCACTAGATACAATATGACCCAAGAATACCACCGATTTTTACCAAAACTCACATTTAGAGAACTTTGCATATAGCTTACGATCACAAAGAATCTGCAACACCTGTAGTAAGTGATTGGCATGGTCCTCTTCTGATCTGGAATAAACTAGAATATCATCTATAAAAACTATCACGAACACATCTAAGAATGGCTTAAACACCCTATTCATCAAATCCATAAAAGATGTAGGTGTATTTGTTAGCCCAAATGACATTACTAGAAACTCATAATGACCGTACCGTGTTTGAAAAGTTGTCTTGGGTATATCCTTCTGTTTGACCCTCACTTGGTGGTAACCTAACCTCAAATCAATTTTAGAGAAGCACTTGGAGCCTTTTAACTGATCAAATAAATCATCAATTCTTGGGAGGGGATATTTATTTTTAATGTTCACCTTATTCAGTTGTCGGTAGTCAATAGACATTCTCAATGAACCATCTTTCTTATGCAAAAATAACACTGGTGTGCCCCAGGGGGACATACTAGGCCTTATGAATCCTTTCTCTAGCAAGTCTTTTAATTGCTCTTTCAATTCATGTAATTTTGTCGGGGCCATTCTATACGGAGGAACTGAGATTGGTTGGGTGCCTGAAATGACATCAATACAAAACTCCACTTCTCATTCAGAAGGCAAACCTGGAAGGTCTTCAGGAAATTCATTTACCACCGAAATAGTTTGAAGAGTTGGTGGCTCTGCATCTGTATCCTTCACTCTAACTAGATGATATATGTAACCTTTGGAAATCATTCTTTTTGCCTTAAAATAAAAAAATAAATTTACCTCTTGGCGTACCAATATTACCTCTCCATTTAAGGACTGCCTCCATTGGAAAATGGAAATACACCCTGTTAGTTTGGCAATCTACTGTGGCATAATAAGACGCCAACCAGTACATACCTATTATAACATCAAAATCTACCATTTCCAGCTTAAAAAGATCATCCATCGTATCGCGACCGCAAATAGTTATAATACAATTTCGATAAACCCTTCTAGCTATAATAGATTCCCCAACCGGCGTAGACACTTCCAGTGGCTTAGCTAGCAGTTCTGGTGTTCTTTTGAACTTTTCAGCAACCAATGGAGTGACATATGATAATTTAGAATCGAGATAAATTAATTCATATACATCAAGTGAAAAGATAGACAGTGTACCTGTAACCACATCTGTAGAAGCCTCTAAATTTTGTCGATCTGCTAGAGCATACGTATGATTCTGAACTCCACTAGAACTAGTTGCTCCTTTATCACCCCTAACATGACCCATAGGTTGTGCACCCCTACCTGAATAAGGTACCGATAATGATAATGCAACGGCTGATCCAGTAGGTCGTGCCATACCACCTATGCCCCTTTGTGGGCATTCTCTCATCATATGCCCCGACATACCACACCAAAAGCAAGCATTTGTACCGAACCTACATGCACCTAAATGAATCTTTCCACATTATTTGTATGGATATCAAGGAGTTCTTAACTAGATCATACTTCCTTTCCCTTGATACCCCACTGTTCGTGAACTCTGACTCTCACTTTTTTGCCCAAATTGATTACCTTTGGACCCTTGAAACTGTGGTGGAGCACTAGCTGCAGAATAAGAAGATAATGGCCTAGGTGTTCTATTAGAAAACCGAGGCATAAAATCTTTTTGCGATGCCATAAACTGCCCCATAGATTTGTCCCTCTTAGAATATCCTCTTTCCAATTCTTGTGTTCTTCTCCTTAGCCTCTGATCCTCCATTTTTTGTGCAAAAGCTTGTATCCTTGCTATGTCTATGTCTTTGTTCAAAGAAGCAATAGTACAATATCTAACCAAATATGGATCAAGCCTATCCATATATCGATGAACTCTATCATCCATTGTAGCTACAACATTAGGAGCATACCTAGACAAGGAGTTAAATCGAAAGTTGTACTCCCTCACGCTCATATTCCCCTGGCGAATATTCAAGAAGTGATCTGTACGGTCCTATCGAATCTTGAATGGAAGGTAATGATCAAGAAATGCCTCTTTGAACTCTTTCTAAGTAGCTAAAGGTACATCGATACCTCTAGATTATTTCCAGTCTTCGTACAAAAATATAGCCTCCCTTTTGAATCTATATGCTGCTAACTCAACTGTCTCTTTACCTAATATATGCAGAACATCTAGAGCCCTTTGGATTTAATAAATGAAGTCTTGTGGGTCTTCATTAATATCTGATCCGGTGAAGGTGGGAGGATCCAATTTAAGAAAGTATTGCGTCCAAAGGCTAGGTGCCCTATCCGCACCACTAGAACCTGTAGTAGGAGTGGCTTGCCCTTGAGCTTGTCCAGTAACTATATGAGCCAAAAGTTGTACTACATTTCTAAGATATTGATCAGTAGCATTAATAGGTGGCTCTAAGGATGTGGTTCTTCTCCTTCTTAACTCTTCTGGAGTGGAAGAAGTTTCTGATACATACTCATCTTGAGCCTCACTTTGATTAGCTTGTATAGCTGGTAACTTTCTAGTCCCTTCTCCGGCAGCCATATCTACTCGCTTACTTGTATTCTTACTCCTTCTTGTAACTGGCATCCTTACTATAATAAGAGAAACAAATAGATTCAATGGTTAAATATAACTTCATCTACAATATGGGCTCTATTTCACGATCTAAGATAAGAAGAAAAAGAGACAACCCCTAAATGTCCCATAGCCTCCTATTTATAGATGTGGTTCACAACAAACCCATAAAAAATAATCTACGTAGACACGGCTTTGTAGACTCCATAGGACGACCCGCTCTGATACCACTTTTGTCACACCTCGAATCTTATTGACGCGGACAGGCACCCATAGCTGTGAAGGCCTGAGAGAACCAACCCATAACCTTGGAATTCATATGCATGCAACTATAATAGGCAAAGGTTTTTCCATCTATGGATATAATGCCTTAATAAAAAAAATATAAATGACAAGCCGTAAAACTATATACATAATAGACTTGGCCGTTGGGGCCATAACATCTACAAGATAACATACTACCATGCTTAACTTTACATTGGTCTACAAAGCCTCTAGACGATACATAGAACTTATCTAAGGTCAGGACAAACCCCCTCCATACTATTAACTTTTATACAATACCAAAAATATATAGAATCGACTCGGAAAGCCTCGAAGCAAACTGGATCTCACCAATAGTAGATAGATATCATGGGCTCCTACTAAGGAGGCGTGTTTGCATAAGCACCTGTGCCTATAGCATAAAATATAGGTCCCCCATAAGGGGATTCAGTACGAAAATATGTATTGAGTATGCAAGGCAGAAAAGTAACAATACAAGATACAAAGGTTCAATAAAAATCTGGAGCAAGTGTAAAAATAGTGCTAGCGACAACCTCTACATTTACTTGTGGAACATGGTACATTACATTTCTTTACTTATTTTACCTTATTAATTTATTATCTTTGTAATCCGTATGATATGAATGACCAGCTAATCAGTGGTAAATAACAAATCAGGATCGGCCCATGCTAGGCGTATGCCCATGAGTTGCCACCTGCAAATAAACATTGGGATCGGCCCATTCTAGGCTTACGCCCCTGAGATTGCACCCATATATAAAGTATCGGGATCGGCCCATGCTAGGCTTATGCCCCTGAGCTGCCACCCATTTTACAGATTTTCGTTACTTAGTTTAATTAGCCTTTGAGATTGTTACTTCGGTGGTCATAACATTATGGTACCTTGAAAAAATGATCTATCAATAAGATACATGTAAATAGGCAATCAATGCAATAACAATGAAGTAAGTAGTTGTTGGCACGCTAATGAAGTGTTTAGGTGCTAAAAATAACACATGGGTCTTATTTGAGTAACCGGAGAGTTTCTAAAATTTACTAGTGAAAATAGACATGTAGAATTGGTAGCAAGCATGTATTGAGGTGTTTTAACTCATTAGAGAGTGGGATAAAGTTCATTAGTAACATGGGATATCATACGGTGCTATTTTGTATCACGTGTTATAGGATAATCTTGGAAGCTTGTTCGATGGAACAAATGCCCATTTTCATGCCAAGAGTGCAAAATAGAGTATGCCTTACATACCTGGTTGTAAAACTCCAATACCAAACCAACTCGACTCTCCGCCCTTTTAGATTACTTATCTACAATGAAATATAGGGCAAACTAATATTAGCAACCAAACGTCACATTTTGGCTATTTAACTTCACCAAACTAGTGGCCGGGAAGTAAGCCCTTAATTTATCAATAAAGGGTGTCAATTTAACCCTCTTATACTCCAATTACATCCACATACCATAAATATTCATATAATATCCCCCGACACAACTTTTGCTTCATTACACCTCCCAACCAAGACACAAAACAAAATGAGCAATAGACGTACACAACCATTAATTCAGTGGTGTATCACCACATCCATCTTCTATTGTTCAATATAAATTAATCAAACCTTTTCCCAATAGCTACCGTTCATCCCCCAATCCAAACACACAAAACAGTCTGCAACAACACTCCAATCATCCTTTAATAGCAACAAAATATGTGCAATCCTCCATCAACACATGTATATGGAAAAAGGAAAAAAGTGGAAAGCAACCATACCTTGATTTCCTTGGTAGTTTAGTACTTAATGTGTATTTATTCAATAGCTTAATCCCTTCACACATACACCAAAAGAGAAAATAGAAATCCCTTAATAACTAAAAACAATGGACTATCAAAACTTAAAGAGAGGGCTGTCCGGAAATTAATCTTGAAGAATACATAGTTTCGTTAGTACAAGCTCATGAATTATTCACATACCTTTATATTGGAACGAAGGTCAATCACAAGAAACCTTGTGGATCTATAGAGTTACTTCATAGCCAAGAGAGAACAAGAGAGAAAAACCTAGAAAGCTGAAATTTTTGTCTAGGTTGAAATGAGAAAAAAATTGCTGATTTCCAATCCATATATAGAAGCTGCTCTTTGACGACTTATTGACTATTTTTGGTCTATATTTTTTCAAGTAAATGATGTATATACTTGCCCAATATATTGGGATTTTGTGGATCCAAAACTATTGGGACTTTGTTGCCCATTCTCCTTCTTTTCTTTCCTTTAACTTGGGCCAAAATTAATTCAAGTAGGTGGTAGTGTATTTGGCCCAATAAGTTGTTCAAAGGACGTCTTAGTAGGTTATTTACATAATTATTTAATTCATAGTTGGGCTAAACTAAAATGAGCCTTTGTAGCTTTGAGTGTTGGGCTTTTTTTTTTTTATTTCCTTCCCTTTTACTTAAGTTAGGCACAAATGAGTACCTTAACATAGGATCAAATCTGGTCCATAACCTTGGGTCTATTAACTTGGTCAAAATAGCTCAAGTAAGTCATCCACCTACTAGCTTAAGTAAGTGAAGAAAGCACCTTAACAAAATACTCAATTTTTAGTTCTTAACTCTTTAATCTAACTTAAAATTTTTATATACTTGGTCACATTAAACCACATGGGAAGTATTTAGAACTCCATCTACACCACAAAGATATATCAAGTTCCATATAAATAGAATAAGTACACACAAAAATATGGGGTTTTACAAGCACGCTTGAACCCCGGGCCCATCCCTGGAACCGTGGGCTATAGCACACCTATTTAGCTAAAAAATTCTCCGTTCATGCCATTTTGCTAGTTTGACTACCCAAATCTCATTTAATATTGAAACGGACCACATTGGGATAATCCCTAACCTCCCTGGCATACCTCGATTGATTTTTGTCCCAAAGCATACTCGGATCCTGGGCCTACCCCCAGAACCGTGGGCTATAGCACACCGATTTTGCTCAAAAATGCTCCGTTCACATCGTTTTGCCCGTTCACCTCCCAAATGGCATTGAATATTGAAACAGACCATACTAGGATGATCCCCAACCTCCCTGGCATGGCCCGGTCTAATTTTGAACCACTACATGCCCGGACCCCAGTCCCACCCTTGGAACCGTGGGCTATAGAATACCTATTTGGACCAAAAATGCCCCTTTCGCGACGTTTTGCCTGTTTGACCACCTAAATTGCATTGAATATTTAAACGGACCACAATGGGATGAACGCCAACCTCCCTGACATGCCTTGGTCAATTTTTGGCCCACAGCACCCCCGGATCCTGGGGACACCCCTGGAACTGTGGGCTATAACGCACCATTTTGGCCCAAAAATGCCCCATTCACGCTGTTTTTCTTATTCGATCACCCAAATGGCATTGAATATTAAAAAGGACACAACTGGAACGATCCCCAATCTCTTTGGCATACCTCAGTCGATTTTCAGCCTACAACACGTTCGGACCCAGGCCCACCCCAAGAACTGTGGGCTATAACACACCGATTTATCCCGAAAAATGCCTCGTTCATATTGTTTTTCCTGTTTGACCACCCAAATGGTATCGAATATTGAAATGGACCACACTATCACGATCCTCAATCTCCCTGGCAAGCCTCAATTGATTTTTCGCTCACGGTAATCCCGGATCTCGGGCCGAACCCTTGAACCGTGGGTTATGGCACACCGATTAGTCCCGAAAATGCCCTGTTTGCATCGTTCCACCTGTTTGACCACCCAAATGGCATGAAATATTGAAACGGACCACAGTAGGACAATCCCCAATCTCCCTGGCAAGCCTCGATTGATTTTTGGCCCAAAACACGCTCGGACCCCGGGCCAACACTCGGAACTGTGGGCAATAGCACACTAATTTGGCATAAAAATGCCCCATTAGCGTTGTTTCGCCCGTTTGACCACCCAAATGGCATCGAATATTGAACGGACAAAACTAGGATGATCCCCAACCTCCGTGGCACCCTTGGTCATTTTTCGTCCCACAGCACGCCCGGACTCCTGGCCCAACCCAGGAACCGTGGACAATTGCACACCGATTAGGCCCAAAAATTCCCCGTTCACATCGTATTGCTCGTTTGACCACACAAATGGCTTTGAATATTAAAATGGAACACACTGGAATGATTCCCAACCTCCCTGGCATGCGTCGATCAATTTTCAGCCAGCGACACACCCGTACCTCAGGCCCACCCAAATCACCGTGGGCTATAACACACCGATTTGTCCCAAAAATTCCTCGTTCGCATCGTTTTTCCCATTTGACCACTCAAATAGCATCACGATCCCTAATATCCTTTGCATGCCTGGGTCAATTTTCAAACTATTGCACGCTCGGACCCCGAGCCTACCCCCGCAACCATGGGCTATAGCACACTGATTTTGTCCAAAAATACCCCATTTGCATCATTTCGCCCATTTGACCATCGAAATTGCATCGAATATTAAAACGGACCATACTGGGATGATCCCCAACTTCCCAGGCATGCCTTGGTCAATTTTTGGCCTACATAACGGCTGAATCCCCAGTCCACCCCTGTAACCGTGGGCTATAGCACACCGATTTGGCCCAAAAATGCCCCTTTTGCACAATTTTGCCTGTTTGACCACCCAAATGGCATCGAATATTGAAACGGATCATAATGGGAAGATCCTCTATCTCCCTGGAACCCCCTGTCAATTTTTTCCCATAGCATGCCCTGACATCAGGCCCACCCCTAGAACCGTGGGCAATAGCACACCAATTTGGCTAAAAAATGCCCCGTTTGTGCCTATCACTTGTTTGACCACCCAAATAGCATCGAATATTGAAACGGACCACACTAGGAAGATCCCCTACATCCTTGGCATACCCTGATCAATTTTTGACCCACAACACGCCTGTACTACGGGTCCATCCTCGGAACCGTGGAGTACACTAATTTTGCCCAAAAATACCTCATTCGCGCCGTTTCGCCCGTTTAATCCCCCAAATGGCATCAAATAATAAAACGATCCATACTGGGAAAATCTCCAACCTTCTTGGCATGCCCCGGTTGATTTTTGGCCCACAAAATTCTCGGATCCCGGGACCAACCCTGGAATCGTAGGCTATGGCACATTGATTTGGCCCAAAAATACCTCGTTTATGTTGTTTTGACCGTTTGACCACCCAAATCACATCAATTATTAAAACAGACCACATTGGGATGAACCTCAACGTCCTTGGGATGCCCTGATCGATATTTTTCCCAAAGAACGCCTGGAACCTAAGCCAACACCCAGAACCGTGGCAATAGAACACCGATTTAGCTCGAAAATGCTCCATTTTGCCCGCTTACTGACCCAAATGGCATCGAATATTGAACGGAACACTATAGGACGATACCCAACCTCCCTGGAAAATCTCGATCAATTTTCGTCTCACAACACGCCCAGACTCTGGGCTCACCCCCGGAACCGTGGGCAATACCACATTGATTTGGCCTGAAAATGCCTCGTTTGCGCTATTTTCCTCATTTGACCACCCAAATGGCATCGGATATTGAAATGTACTACACTGGGATGATCCCTAACCTCGCTGGCATTCCCTGGTCAATTTTTGGCTCACAGCACACCCGGACCTCTGTCCCAACCCCATAAACGTGGGCTATAGCACACCGATTTGGCACAAAAATGCCCCGTTTGTGCCGTTTTGTCCGTTTAACCACCCAAATAGCATTAAATGTTGAAACAGACAAAAGTGGGATGATCCCCAACCTACCTGGCATACCCTCAATTAAATTTTAACCCACAGGACGCCTGGACCACGAGCCCAACACAAGAATCGTGGGCTATAGCACACCGATTTGGCCCAAATATACCCCGTTTGCACTGCTTTGCCTGTTTGACCATTCAAATGGAATCAAATATTGAAACAACCACACTAAGATGATCCTTAACCTCCCTGTCATTCCCCGGTCAATTTTTGGCCCACAGCATGCCCAAAAACCGGGCCCACCCCCAGAACTGTGGGATATAGCACATCTTTTTGGCCCAAAAATGCTCCGTTCGCATGTTTGCCCGTATGACCACCGAAATGGCATCGAATATTAAAATGAATCACACAGGAATGATCTCCAACCTTTTTGTCATGCCTCGATCAATTTTTCGCCCACAGCATGCCCGAACCCTGGACCCACCCCCAAAATTGTGGGCTATATAACACACCAATTTGGCCAAAAAATGCTCCGTTCGCGCTGTTTTGCCCATTTGACCTCCCTAATGGCATCAAATATTGAAACGGACCGAACTGGAATGATCCTAACCTCTATGGCATGCCTCACTCAATTTTTCATCTACAGTATGCCCGAACCCCGGGCCTGCCCCCAAAACCATTGTCTATAGCACACTTATTTGGCTGAAAAATGCCCCATTCGCATTGTTTTGCCCTTTTGACCAAAAAAATTAAATCGAATATTGAAACGGACCATTCTGGGACCACAAAATGCCCTTTTGCACACTAATTTTGTTTCCCACAACACGCCCAGACTTCGAGCCCACCCCCAGAACTGTGGGAAATAACACATCAATTTGGCCCAAAAATGCCCCGTTTACGCTGTTTTGCTCGTTTGACCACACAAATGGCATTAAATATTGAAAAAGACCATACAAGATCGATCCCCAACCTCCCTAGCATGCCCCGATCATTTTTTGGCCAACAGCACGATCGGACCTCAGGCCCACCCCCATAACTGTGGGCTATAGCACACCGATGTATCCCAAAAATGCCTCGTTTGCACCGTTTTGCCCGTTTTACCACCCAAATAGGATCGAATATTGAAAATGACCGCAAAGGGACAATACCCAACCTCCCTGGCATTCCTCGATCGATTTTTGTACCATAGCATGCCGGAACACGGGCCCACTCTCAAAATTGTGGGCTATAGCACATCGATTTGTCTAAAAAATGCATCATTCGCGTCGTTTCACCCGTTTGACCACCCAAATGGCATCTAATATTAAAACGGACCATACTGGGAGGATCCCCAACCACCCTGGTATGCCTCAATCAATTTTCAGACCACAGCACGCTCGAACCCCAGGCCCACTCCCAAAACCGTGGGCTATAGCACACCGATTTGGCCTGAAAATGCTTCATTCGTTCCTTCTCGCCCGTTTCACCACCTAAATGGCATCGAATATTGAAACGGACCACACTAAATGATCCCCAACCTTCCTGGCACTCCTCGGTTGATTTTTGTCCCTTAACACGCCCGAACCCTGGGCCCACCCCTAGAACCGTGGGTAATAACACACTGATTTGGCTCAAAAATGTTCCATTTTGCGCCATTTTGCCTGTTTGACCACCTAAATTGCATCGAATATTGAAACGGACCATACTAGGATGATCCCTATCCATCCTAGCATGCCCAGGTCAATTTTTGGCCTAAATTACACTAGGACCCAGGGCCAACCCCCAGAACCATGGGCTATAGCACACTGATTTGGCTCTAAAATGCGTCGTTCGCACTGTTTCGCTTGTTTGACCACCCAAATAAAATCGAACATTGAAACGGACCATAATAGAATGATCCTTCACTTCCTTGGCATGCCCTATATGATTTTTAGGCTGCAACACCCCCAAAACCTGAGCCCACCACTGGACCCGAGGGCTATAGCACATTGATTTGGCCTGAAAATGACCTGTTTGTGCTGTTTCACCCGTTTGACCACCCAAATGGCATCAAATATTGAAACGGACCACACTGAGATGATCCCTACCTCTCTAGCATGCCCCGGTCAATTTTTAACCCATAGCATGCCCGAAACACGGGTCCACCCCCAAAACCGAGGGATATAGCACACCGATTTGGCCCAAAAATGCACCGTTCATACCGTTTTACCCGTTTGACCTCCTAAATGGCATCGAATATTGAAATATATCACACTGGGATAATCCCAAACCTCCCTGGCATGCCTCAATTGATTTTCGGCCCATAGCATGCCCAGACCCCGGGCCCTTCCCTGGAACCGTGGGCTATAGCACACCAATTTGTCTCGAAAATTCCCCATTTGCGTCGTTCCTCCCTTTTGACTACCCAGATCGCATCGAATATTAAAACGGACCATACTGGGACGATCCCCAACCTCCCTACCATGCCTCGGTCTATTTTCATCCCAAAGCACACCCGGACCTAGGCTAACCCCAGAACCGTAGGCTAAAGCACACTGATTTGGCTAAAAAATGCCCCTTTTCGCGTTCTTTCATCCGTTTGATCACCCAAATGGCATCGAATATTGAAACGGACCATACTGGGATGATTCCCAACCTCCCTAGCATGCCCTGGTCAATTTTTGACCCTCAACATACCCAGACGTTGGTCCCACCCTCAAAACCGAGGGCTATAGCACATTGATTTGGCTAAAAAATGACCTGTTCTAGCCGTTTCCCTTGTTTATCCACCCAAATGGCATCAAATATTGAAACGAACCACACTGGGATGATCCTCAACCTTTCTGGCATGACCTGATCAATTTCCCGCCACAACACACCTGGATCCCAGGCCAACCCCCAAAACTGTGGGATATAGCACATCGATATGGCCCAAAAATGACCTGTTCACATTATTTCGCCCGTTTGACCACCCAAAGGGCATTGTATATGGAAACGAACAACACTAAGATGATCCCAATCTACCTGGAACGCCCTGATCGATTTTTCGCCCACAGCACGCCCGGACCCTGTGCTCACCCCCGAAATCGTGGGCTAGCACACTGATTAGGCCCAAAAATGCCTCATTTGTGCTGTTTAGCTCATTTGATCATCCAAATTGCATAAAAAATTAAAACGGGATAATCTAGAATGATCCCTAACCTCCCTGGCATGCCCCGACTGATTTTCAGCCCACAGCATGCCCGACCCCTGGCCCACCCCAGAACCATGGGCTATATAGCACACCAAATTAGCTCGATAATGCCTCGTTTGTGTCATTTTGCCCGTTTGACCACCCAAATGGCATCGAATATTGAAAAAGACCACACTGGGATGATCCCCAATATCCCTAGCATGCTCCGATCGATTTTTGGCCCTCATCACGCCCGGACCCCGACCCCACCAGGTTGTTTCATCCGTTTGACCACCGAAATGGCATCAAATTTTGAAGCGGACTATACTAGGATGATCCCCAACCTCCCAGGCATGCCCTGGTCAATTTTTGGCCCACAGCATGCCCGGACCCCGAGCCCATCCCGTAACCGTGGGCTATAGCACACCGATTTGGCCTAAAAATGCCCCGTTCGCGCTGTTTCGCCTGTTCGACCACCCAAATGGCATCAAATATTAAAATGGACCTTACTGGGAAGATCCCCTATCTCCCTGGCGCCCCCGGTCAATTTTGTCCCATAGCACGCCCGGACTCCGGGCCCATATCCAGAACCGTGGGCAATAACATACCAATTTGGCTTCGCGCTTTTTTTCCTGTTCGACCACCCAAATGGCATCAAATATTGAAATGGACCATACTAGGAAGATACCCTATCTCCCTGGCGTTGTATCGCTTGTTTGACCACCCAAATAGCATCGAATATTAAAACGGACCAGGCTAAGATGATCCCTTACCTCCTTGGCACGCCCCAATAAATTTTCAACCCATAGCGCGCCTGTACTCTGAGCCCACCCTCGGAACCGTGGGCTATAGCACACTGATTTTGCCAAAAATGCCTCATTCGCGCCGTTTCGCCCTTTTGACCTCCCAAATGGCATCAAATAATGAAGCGAACCATACTGGGACAATCCCCAACCTTCTTTGCATACCGCGATTGATTTTTAGCCAACAGGATTCCCGAAACCCGGGCCCAACCCTGGAACCGTAGGCTATGGCACATTGATTTGGTCCAAAAATGGCCTGTTCACATCGTTTAGCCCGTTTGACCACCCAAATCACAATGGATATTGAAACGGATTATATTGGGATGAACCTCAACCTCCCTGCCAGGCCCCGATCAATTTTTCGCCCAAATCACACTTGGACCCTGAGCCAACACCCAGAACCATGGC
Source organism: Capsicum pubescens (assembly GCA_030864215.1). Lineage (NCBI taxonomy): Eukaryota > Viridiplantae > Streptophyta > Magnoliopsida > Solanales > Solanaceae > Capsicum > Capsicum pubescens. The sequence goes on along the minus strand of CM061540.1, from coordinate 41,589,344 downwards.
AATAACACACCGATTTGGCTCAAAAATGCCCCGTTTTGCCCGCTTAACCACCCAAATGGCATCGAATATTGAATGGACAACTTTGGGATGATCCTCATCATCCCTGGTAACCCTTGATTGATATTTGGCTGATAGTACGCCCGGACTCTAGGCTCACCCTCGGAACTGTGGGCAATAGCACACTGATTTGGCCTAAAAATCCCTCATTCGTGCTGTTTTGCTCGTTTGACCACCCAAATGGCATCGAATATAGAAATTCACCATACTGGGACCATCCCTAACCTCCCTGGCATGCCTTGGTCAATTTTTATCCCACAACACGCCCGGACCTCTGGCCCAACCCCATAAACGTGGGCTATAGCACACCGATTTGGCACAAAAATGCCCCGTTCGTGCCGTTTTGTCCGTTTAACCACCCAAATAGCATTAAATGTTGAAATAGACCATACTGGGGTGATCGCCAACCTCCCTTGCATGCCCTTGATTAATTTTTAACCCATAGGACGCCTGGACCTCGAGCCCAACACAGGAATTGTGGGCTATAGCACACCGATTTGGCCCAAAAATGCCCCATCTGTGTTGTTTCGCCCATTTGACCACCCAAATGGCATCAAATATTGAACCAACCATACTAGGATGATCCCTAACCTCCCTGTCATTCCTCGATCAATTTTCATCCCACAGCATGCTCGAAACTCAGGTCCACCCCAGAACCATGGGCTATAGCACATCGCTTTGGCCAAAAATGCCACATTCTTATGTTTTCCCATATGACCACCCAAACAGTATCGAATATTAAAATCGATCATACTGGGATGATCCCCAACCTTCTTGTCACGCCCCAGTCAATTTTTGGCCCACAGCACGCCCGAACCCTAGGCCCATCCCTAGAATCGTGGGCTATAGCACACCAATTTAACCCAAAAATGCCCCGTTCGGGCCGTTTTGCCCATTTGACCTTCCAAATGGCATAAAATATTGAAACATACCGCACTAGGATGATCCCAACCTCCCTGGAATACCTCGATTGATTTTCAGCCAACAGTTTGCCTTGACCCAGGCCCACCCCCAAAACTGTTGTCTATAGCACACTTATTTGGTTGAAAAATACCCCATTCGCATTATTTCACCCTTTTGACCACACAAATTGCCTTGAATATTAAAACAGACCATACTGAGATGATCCCTAACCTCCCTGGCATACGTCGATCGATTTTTGGCCAAAAGCATTCTCGGATCCCGAGCCTACCCCCAGAACTCTGGGCTATAGCACACCAATTTGGCTCGAAAATACCCCGTTTACGACGTTTTGCCCCTTTGACCACTCAAATGGCATTGAATATTTAAATGGGCCATACTGGGATGATCCCCAACCTCCCTGGAAAGCCTCGAACAATTTTTGGCCAACTGTATGCCCAGACCCAGGGCCCACCCCCAAAACCGTGGGCTATAGCACACTTATTTGGCCAAAAAAATCCCCATTCGCATTGTTTTACCCTTTTGACCACACAAATTCCATCGAATATTGAAAAGGACACACTTGGATGATCCCCAACCTCCCTGGCACGCCTCGGTCAATTTTCATCCCATAACACGCTTGAACCCCGGTCCCATCCCTGGAACCATGGGCTATAGCATACCTATTTAGCTCAAAAATTCCCAGTTCACCCCGTTTCGCCAGTTTGACCACCCAAATCGCATTTAATATTCAAACGGACCACACTGCGAAGATCACTAACCTCTCTGGCATGTGTCGATCAATTTTTTCCCAAAGCATGCTTCGATCCCGGGCCTAACCCCCAAAATCGTGGGCTATAGCACACCGATTTAGCTCGAAAATGCTCCGTTCGCATCGTTTTGCCCGTTGACCACCCAAATGCCATCGAATTTTAAAATAGACTATACTGGGATGATCCCTAACCTACCGGGCATGGCATGGTCGAATTTCGACGTACAAAATGCCCGGACCCCATGCCCACCCCAGGAACTGTGGGCTACAGCACACCTATTTGGACCGAAAGTGCCCCGTTCGCGCCGTTTTGCCTGTTTGACCACCTAAATTACATTGATTATTTAAACGGACCACAATAGGATGATCCAAATCTCCCTGACATTCCTCAACCAATTTTTGGCCCACAACACGCCCAGATCCTGGGCCCACTCCCAGAACCATAAGCTATTGCATACCCTTTTGGACCAAAAATGCCACATTCGTGCAGTTTTGCTCGTTTGACCACCCAAATGGCCACAAAAAATTAAACGGACCATACTATGATGATACCCAACCTCCCTGGCTTGCCCCGATCGATTTTTGTCCCACATCACGCCCGAACCCCAGGGCCACCCCCAAAACCATGGGCTATAGCACGTTGATTTGGCTCGAAAATGCCCCGTTCGCGCCGTTTTGCCTAATTGTCTACCCAAATAGCCACGAAAAATTAAACGGACCACACTAGGACTATTCCCAACCTCTGTGTCATGCCTCGATCGATTTTCGGCCTACATCACGCCCGGACCCCGGTCCCATCCCTAAAACTGTGGGCTATAGCACACTGATTTAGCCTAAAAATGCCCCATTCGTGTCGTTTCTCCCGTTTGTCTGCCCAAATCGCGATGAAAAAATAAACGGACCATAAAAGGATGATCTCCAACCTCCCTGGCACGCCCAAGACAAATTTTGGTCCACAGCACGCTCGGACCCCGGGCCTACCCCCAAAACCGTGAGCTATAACACAACGATTTAGCCCGAAAATGCCCCGTTCGCTCTGTTTTGCCCGTTTGTCGGCCCAAATAACCATGAAAAATTAAACGGACCATACTGGGATGATCCCCAACATCCTTAGAATGCCCTGGTCAATTTTTGTCGCACAACTCGCCTAAACCTCGGTCCCACCCCAGAATCATGGGCTATAGAACACCGATTTGGTCCAAAATTACCCCATTTGTGCCGTTTCGCCCGTTAGTCCACCGAAATATTCACGAAAAAGTAAACGAACCATACTGGGATGATAACCAACCCCCTGGCACATCTCGATAGATTTTTGGCCCACAGCACACTCGAATCCCGAGCCCACCCCAAAACCGTAGGCTATAGAACACCGATTTAGCACGAAAATGCCTTGTTTGGCCCGTTTTGCCCGTTTTTCCACCCAAATGGCTGGGATGATCCCCAACCTCTCTGGCATGCCTCGGTCAATTTTTGGCCCACAACATGCCTAGACCATAGATCCACCCCCAAAATCGTGGGCTATAACACACTGATTTAGCCCAAACATGCCACGTTCGCACCGTTTTGCCAGTTTGTCCGCCCAAATGGCCACGAAAAATTAAACGGACCATATTGGGATGATTCCCAACCTCCTTGGAATGCCTTGGTCGATTTTCGACCCACAGCACGCCCGGACCTCGGGCCCAACCCCAAAATCGTGCACTATAGCACACGGATTTGGCCCAAAAATGCCGTGTTTTTGCCGTTTTGTCCGTTTGTCCACCCAAATGGCCACAAAAAAGTAAACGGACCATACTGGGATGATCCCCAACCACCCTGGCATGCCCTAGTCAATTTTTAACCAGCAACACGCCCAAACCTCAGGCCCACCCCCAAACCGTAGGCTACAGCACTCCGATTCTGCCCGAAAATGCCCCGTTCGCGCCGTTTCGCTCGTTTGTACACAAAAATGGCCTTAAAAATAAATAGACCATACTGGGAAAGTCCCCGACCTCCCTGGAACGCCTCGGTCGATTTTGGCCCATAGCACGCCCAGCCCCCGGGCCCACCCATGAAACCATGGGTTAAAGAACACCGATTTGGCCCAAAAATGCCCCGTTCGCACCATTTTGCCCATTTGTCCACCCAAATGGCCACAAAAAATTAAACGAACCATACTGGGACTATCCCCAACCTCTCTGGCATGCCTCGATCAATTTTTAGCCCATAAAACACACAGAACCCGGGCCCAACCACGAAACCCTGGGCTATGGCACACTGATTTTGCCCAAAACTGTCCCGTTCGTGTCGTTTCGCCCGTTTGTCCACCCAAATGGCCATGAAAAATTAAATGGACCACACTGCGGCGATCCCCAACCTCCCTGGCATGCCCCGGTCAATTTTCGGCACACAGCATGCCCATACCCCAGGTTCACCCTCAAAACCGTGGGCTATAGCACACCGATTTGGCCTAAAAATTCCCCGTTCGCGCCATTTTGCTTGTTTGTCAACCCAAATGGACACAAACAATTAAATGAACCATACTGGGATGATCCTCAAATTGTCTGGCATGACTCGATCAATTTTTGTCTCAAAGCACGCCCGGACCCCGGGTTCACCCCAAAACGGTGGGCTATAGCATACCGATTTGGCCTAAAAATACCCCGTTCTCGCTGTTTCACCCGTTTGTCCATCCAAATGACCATAAAAAATTAACCGGACTACACAGGGACAATCCTCAACCTCCCTAACATGCCTCAGTTAATTTTTGGCTCGCTGTATGCCCGAACCCCGGGCCCACCCCCAAAACCGTGGGCTATAGCTCACCAATTTAGCTCGAAAATGCCCCGTTCGCACAGTTTCGCTCGTTTATCCACCCAAATGGCCACGAAAACTTAAATGGACCACACTGGGACGATCCCTAACCTCCCTAGCACGCCCAGGTCGATTTTCAGCCCACAGTTCACCTGGACCCAGGGCCCACCCCCGAGATCGCGAGATATAGCACACTGATTTGGCCCTAAATTGCCCCGTTTACACTATTTCTCCCATTTCTCAACCCAAATGGCCACAAAAAATTAAACGGACCATACTGGGATGAATCCCAACCTTCCTGGCATACCCCGGTTGATTTTCGGTGCATAGTACACTCTAACCTAGGGCCTAATCCCAGAACCGTGGTCTATAGCACACCGATTTGGCCTAAAAATGCCCTGTTCATGTTTTTTTGCCCGTTTGTCAACCTAAATGGCCACAAAAAATTAAACGGGCCTCACTGGGATTATCCCTAACCTCCCTGGCATACCCCAATCGATTTTTAGCGTATGGAACGCCTAACCACAGGCCAACCCTAAAACCGTGGGCTATAGCACACAGATTTAGCCTGAAAATGCGCATTATGAGCCGTTTTGCCTGTTTGTCCATCTAGATAGCCACAAAAAATTAAAAGGACCACACTGACACGATTCCCAACCTCTCTGGCACCCCTCGGTTAATTTTTGGCCCACAACATGCTCGGATCACGAACCCACCCCCAAAATTGTGGGCTATAGCACACCAATTTAGCCTGAAAATTCCCCATTTGCACCGTTTTGCCCGTTTGTCCACCCAAATGGCCATGAAAAATTAAAAGGACCATACTGGGACTATTCCCAACCTCTCAGGCATGCCTCAGTCAATTTTTGAACCACAGCACTCCCGGACCCCGGGCCCAACCCTAAAATCGTGCGCTATCGCACACGGATTTAGCCCGAAAATGCCCTGTTCATGCTGTTTCGCCCGTTTGTCCACCCAAATGGCCATAAAAATTTAAACAAACCATACTGGGTTGATCCCCAACCTCCATGGCATGCCTCGGTCAATTTTTTATCAAAAGAACGCCCAGCCCCCAGGCCCACCCCCAAATGTGTAGGCTATAGCACTCCAATTCTGCCCGAAAATGCCTTGTTTGTGCCGTATCGCCCATTTGTCCACCCAAATCGCCACGATAAATAAATAGACCACACTGGGATGATCCCCGATCTCCCTGGCATGCCTCGATTGATTTTTTATCCATAGAACGCCCAGACTCCGGGCCCACCCACAAAACCGTGGGCTATAGCACACCGATTTGGCACAAAATTGCCCCATTCGCGCCGTTTCGCCCGTTTGTCCACCCAAATGGCCATGAAAAATTAAACGGACCACACTGGGAATTTCCCTAACCTCCCTTTCACTCCTCGATCGATTTTCAGCCCACAAAACACCTAGTCCCTGGGCCCACCCACGAAATCATGGGCTATGGTACATCGATTTGGGCCGGAAATGCCCAGTTCGCACCGTTTCGCCCGTTTGTCCACCCAAATGGCCATGAAAAATTAAACAGACCACACTAGGGCAATTCCCAACCTCCCTGGCATGCCCCGGCTAATTTTTGGCCCACAGCATGCCCATACCCCGGGCTCACCCTCAAAACCGTGAGCTATAGCACACCAATTTGGCCCAAAAATGCCCCGTTCGCCCCATTTTGCTTATTTGTCAACCCAAATAGACACAAAAAATTAAACGAACCACACTAGGACAATCCTCAACCTACCAGGCATGGCCCGATTGATTTTTGTCCCACAACACGCCCAGACCCCGGGCCCACCCCAAAACCGTGGGCTATAGCATATCAATTTGGCCTAAAAATGCCCCGTTCTCGCTATTTCACCCCTTTGTCCACCCAAATAACTACAAAAAGTTAAACAGACCATACTGGGATGATCCTTAATCTCCCTGGTATGCCCCAATCAATTTTTGGCTCACTGCATGCCCGAACCCCGGGCCCACCCTCGAGATCGCGGGCAATAGCACACCGATTTGGCCTGAAAATGCCCCGTTCGCGCCGTTTTACTTGTTTGTCCACCCAAATGGCCACAAAAAATTAAACGGACCACACTGGGATGATCCCCAACCTCCCTAGCATACTCCGGTCGATTTTTGACCCATAGTACGCCCGGACCTTAGGCCCACCCCTACAACCGTGGCCTATAGCACACTGATTTGGCCTGAAAATGCCCCATTCATGCTGTTTCACCCCTTTGTCAATCTAAATGACCAAGAAAAATTAAACGGACCATACTGGGACGATCCCCAACCTCCCTAGCATGCCCTAATCTATTTTTGTCCTACGGCAAGCTCAAACCCTAGGCCCACCCCAAAATCGTAGGCAATAGCACACAGATTTAGCCTGAAAATGTCCATTTTGAGCTGTTTCGGCCGTTTGTCAATCCAGATAGCCACAAAAAATTAAACGAACCACACTGAGATAATTCTCATCCAATCTGGCACCCCCGATTGATTTTGGGCCCACAGCATGCTCGGACCACGGACCCACTCCCAAAATTGTAGGCTATAGCACATCGATTTGGCTCGAAAATGCCCCATTCGCACCGTTTTGCCCGTTTGTCCACTCAAATGGCCATGAAAAATTAAACGAACCACCCTGGGATGATCCCCAACCTCCCTGGAACACCTCGGTTGATTCTCAAACCACAGCACATCCAGACCTCGGGCCCAACCCTAAAATCGTGGGCTATAGCACACTAATATGGCCCGAAAATGCCTCATTCGTGCTGTTTCGGCCGTTTGTCCACCCAAATGGCCACGAAAAATTAAACCAACCACACGTGGACGATCCCCAACCTCCTATGCACGTCCCAATCAATTTTTTACCACTGTACATCCAAACCCTGGGCCCACCCTCACATCTGTGGCCTATGGCACACCGATTTGGCTCAAAAATGCCTCATTCGTGCTGTTTCGCCCGTTTGACCACCGAAATGGCATCGAATATTGAAACGGACCATACTGGGATGATATCCAACCTCCCAGGTATGCCTTGGTTTATTTTTAGCCCACAGCATGGACGGATCCCTAGTCCACCCCCATAACCGTGAGTTATAGCACACCGATTTGGCCCAAAAATGCCCCGTTCACGCCGTTTTGCCTGTTTGACCACATAAATGGCATCAAATATTAAAACAGATCATACTGGGAAAATCCCCTATCTCCCTGGCACCCCCGGTCAATTTTGGCCCATAGCACGCCCGGAATCCAAGCCCACCCTCAGAACCGTGGGCAATAGCACACCAATTTGGCTCGAAAATGCCCCGTTCGTTCCGTATCATTTGTTTGACCACCCAAATAGCATCAAATATTGAAACGGATCACACTAGGATGATCCCCTACCACCTTAGCATGCTCTAATCAGTTTTCTACCCACAACATGCCTGTACTCTGGGCCCACCCTTGGAACCGTGGGCTATAGTACACCGATTTTTCCTGAAAATGCCTCATTCTCGCCGTTTTGCCCGTTTAACCTCCCAAATGGCATCAAATAATGAAATGAACCATACTGGTACAATCTACAACCTCATTGGCATTCCTCGAATGATTTTTTATCCACAGGACGCCTGGAGCCCGGGCCCAACCCTGGAACCGTAGGCTATGACACATTGATTTGGCCCAAAAATGCCCCGTTCATGTTGTTTTGCCCGTTTGACCACCCAAATCACATAGAATATTAAAGTGGACCACATTAGGATGAACCTCAACCTCCCTGTCTTGCCCCGATCGATTTTCTGCCCAAAGCACGCCTGGAACCTGAGCCAACACCCAGAACCGTGGCAATAGCACACTAATCTGGCTTGAAAATGCCCCATTTGCCCGCTTACCTACCTAAATGGCATTGAATATTTAACGGACCACTCTGGGATGATCCCCAACCTCCCTGCCAAATCTCGGTCAATTTTGGGCAAACATCACTCCCAAACTCTGGGCTCACCCCTGGAATCGTAGGCAATAGCACACTGATTTGGCCTGAAAAGGCCTCGTTCGCGCTGTTTTGCTCGTTTGACCACCCAAATGGAATCGAATATTGAAATGTACCATACTGGGACGATCCCTAACCTCCCTAGAATGCCTTGGTCAATTTTTGGCCCACAGCATGCCCAGACCTCTGACCCAACCCCATAAACGTAGGCTATGGCATATCGATTTGGCATAAAAATGCCCCATTTGCATCGTTTTGCCTATTTGACCGCCCAAATCTCATTGAATATTGAAATAGACCACAATGAGATGATCCCCAACCTCTCTACCATGCCCCTGATCAATTTTTAACCCACATCATACTTGGACCCCGGGCCCACCATAGGAATCGTGGGCTATAACACACCGATTTGGCCTAAAAATGCCCCGTTCGCACTGTTTCACCTGTTTGACCACCCAAATGGAATCGAATATTGATCCAACCATACTAGGACGATCCCTAACCTCCCTTTCATTCCTCGATCAATTTTCGGCTGACAGCATACCAGAAACCTGGGCCTTCCCCCAAAATCGTGGGCTATAACACATCGCCTTGGCCCAAAAATGCCCCATTTGCACGTTTACCCGTATGACCACCCAAATGTCATCTAATATTAAAATGGATCATACTGAGATGATCCCCAACCTTCTTGTCATGCCCCGGTAAATTTTTGTCCTACAACATGCCCAAACCCTAGGCCCACCCTCAGAATCATGGGCTATAGCACACTAATTTAGCCCAAAAATTCTCCGTTCACGCCGTTTTGCCCATTTGACCACCCAAATGGCATTAAATATAAAAACGGACTGCACTGGGATGATCCCAATATCCTGACATACCTCGGTCAATTTTTGGCCAATAGTATGCCCGAACCCCGAGCCCACCCCCAAAACCGTTGTCTATAGCACACTTATTCGGCCGAAAAATGCTCTGTTCGCATTGTTTTGCCCTTTTGACCACACAAATTGCATCTAATATTGAAACAAACCATACTGGGATGATCCTCAACCTCCCAGGCATGCCTCGGTCAATTTTTGTCCCATAGCACGCTTGAACCCCGGGCCCATCCCTGAAACTGTGGGCTATAACACTCCTATTTAGCTCAAAAATTCCCCGTTCACGCCGTTTTGTCAGTTTGACAACCCAAATCGCATTTAATATTGAAACGGACCATACTGGGATGATCCCTAACCTCTTTGTTATGCCTCGATCAATTTTTGACGTAAAGAATGCTCAGATCCCGTACCTACCCCTATAACCATGGGCTATAGCACACCAATTTGGCCCAAAAATGCCCCGTTAACACCGTTTTACCCGTTTGACCACCCAAATGGCATCGAATGTTGAAATGGAACATACTGGGCTGATCACCAACCTCCCTGGCATGCCTCGTTTGACTTTTTGTCCATTGTATGCCCAAACCCAAGGCCCACCCCCAAAACAGTGGCCTATAGCACACTTATTTGGCCGAAAAATGCCCCATTTGTATTGTTTCACCTTTTTGACCACACAAATTGCATCGAATATTAAAACGGACCATACTGGGATGATCCCCAACCTCCCTAGAATGCCTCAGTTGATTTTTATCCCACAACACTCTTGAACCCCAGGCCCATCCCTGGAACTGTGGTCTACAACACACCTATTTAGCTCAAAATTTCCCATTCACGCCGTTTCGCCAGTTTGACAACCCAAATCATATTTAATATTAAAAAGAACCATACTGGGATGATCCTAACCTCCTTGGAATGCCTCATTTGTTTTTTGGTCCAAAGCATGCTCGGATCCCGGGCCTACCCCCAGAACCGTGGGTTACAGCACATCGATTTAGCCCGAAAATGCCCCGTTCGCATCGTTTTGCCTGTTGACCACTCAAATGGTATCGAATATTAAAACAGACCATACTGGGATGATCCCTAAACTCCCTGGCACGTCCAGTCAAATTTTGACCCACAACACGCCCAAACCCCATGCCCACCCCTGGAACCGTGGGCTATAGCACACCTATTTGGACTGAAAGTGCCATATTCGCGCCGTTTTGCTCATTTGACCACCCAAATGGCATTGAATATTGAAACGGACACAACTAGGATGATTCCTAATCTCCCTGTCACACCTCAGTCGATTTTCATCCTACAGCACGCTCGGAACCCAGGCCCACCCCCAGAACCGTGGTCTATAACACACCAATTTCTATCGAAAATGCCCTGTTCACATCGTTTTGCCCGTTTGACAACCTAATTATCATTGAATATTGAAACGGATCACACTAGGATGATCCCAAATCTCCTTTGCAAGCTCCGATAGATTTTTGGCTCACGGCACTCCCGGATTCGGGACGAACCCTGGAACCGTAGGCTATGGCACATCTATTAGTCCCGAAAATGGCCCATTCGTATCGTTTCGCCCGTTAGACCATAAAAATGGCATCGAATATTAAAACGGACTATACCAGGATGATTCCCAATCTCCCTGGCAAGCCTCGATTGATTTTTGGCCCAAAGCACGCTCGAACCCCGGGACAACACTTGGAACTGTAGGTAATATCACACCAATTTGGCATGAAAATGCCCCATTCATGCTGTTTTGCCAATTTGACCACCTAAATAGCATCTAATATAGAACAGACCAAAATAGGATCATCCTTAACCTCCCTGGCACCCCCGGTCATTTTTTGGTCGACAGCATGCCCGAATTTTGGGCCCACCCCCAGAACCGTGGATAATTGCACACTGATTAGGCCCGAAAATACCCTATTTGTGTCGTTTCTCTCGTTTGACCACACAAATGGCATTGAATAATGAAATGGACCATACTGGAATGATCCCCAAACTCCCTAGCATGCCTCGATCAATTTTCAGCCCACGACACGCTCGGACTTCAAGCCCACCCCATAACCGTGGGCTATAACACACCAATTAACCCTGAAAATGCCTCGGTCTCGCCGTTTGCCCATTTGACTATCTAAAGAGTATCACAATCCCCAACCTTCCTTGCACACCCAGGTTGATTTTTGGCCCATTGCATGCTCAGACCCCGGGCTTACCCCCACAATCATGGGCTATAACACACCAATTTTGCCCAAAAATGCCCCATTCGCCTCGTTTCACCTGCTTGACTACCGAAATAGCATCGAATATTGAAAAGAACCATACTGGGATGATACCAAACCTCCTAGGCATGCCCTAGTTGATTTTTGGGCCACATCACGCCCGGAGCCTAGGCTCACCCCCAAAACCGTGGGCTAAGCACACCGATTTAGCCTAAAAATGCCTTGTTCGCGCCGTTTTGCTCGTTTGTCAACCCAAATGGACATAAAAAATTAAACGAACCACACTAGGATGATACCCAACCTTCCTGGCATGCCCCGATCGATTTTTGTCCCACAGCACGCCCGAACCCCAGGCCCACCCCAAAGTCGTGGGCTATAGCACACCGATTTAGCCTGAAAATACCCCATTCTCGCCGTTTTGCCCGTTCATCCGCCCAAATGCCCACAAAAATTAAACAGACAATAATAGGACATCCCCAACCTCTATGGATTGCCCCAGTCAATTTTTGGCTCACTGCATACCCGAACCCCGAGCCCACCCCCAAATACATGGGCTATAGCACACCGATATAGCCTAAAAATGCCTCGTTCGCGCCGTTTCGCTCGTTTCTCCATCCAAATGGCCATATAAAATTAAAAGGACCACACTAGGACAATCCCAACCTCCCTGGAATGCCCAGTTTGATTTTCATACCACAGCACGCCTGTACCCAACGCCCACCCTCAAAATCGCAGGCTATAGCACATCGATTTAGCCCTAAAATGCCACGTTTGCACTGTTTCGCCCGTTTATCCACCCAAATGGCCATAGAAAATTAAATGGACCATACTGGGATGCTCCCCAACCTCCATGTCATACCCCGATCAATTTTCGACCCTCAGCAAGACCGGACCTCGGGCCCACCCATATAACCGTGGCCTATAGCACATTGATTTGGCTTGAAAATGCCCCGTTCGCGCCATTTCTCTCGTTTATCAACCCAAATGGCCATGAAAAATTAAACAGACTACACTGGGATGATTCAAACCTCCATGGTATGCCCCAATTGATTTTTTGCCTACAGCACACCCGAACCCCAGGCCCACCCCAAAACTGTGGGCTATAGCACACTGATTTAGCCTGAAAATGCCCATTTCAGGCCGTTTCGCCCGTTTGTCCACCCAAATAGCCACGAAAAATTAAATGGACCACACTGAGACAATTCCTAATCTCCCTGGCACGCCCCAGTTTATATTTGGCCCACAGCATGCCCGAACCACAGACCCACCCCCAAAATTGTGGGCTATAACACACCGATTTGGCCCGAAAATGCCCCATTCACATCGTTTTACCCGTTTATCAACGCAAATGGCCATGAAAAATTAAATGGACCATACTAGGATGATATCCAACCTCCCTGGCATGCCCTGCTCAATTTTTGAACCCTAGTACACTCGGACCCTAGGCCCACCCCTAAAACATTGGGCTATAGCATACTGATTTGGCCTGAAAATGTCCTACTCGCGCTGTTTCGACTGTTTGTCCAGCCAAATTACTAGGAAAAATTAAACGGATCACACTTAGATGATCCCCAACCTCCCTAGCATGCCTCTGTCAATTTTAAAATAATGCACACCCAAACCCTGGGCCCACCCCCGAATGGACTATGGCACACCGATTTAGCTCGAAAATGCCTCATTCGTGCCGTTTCGCCAGTTTGTCCACCCAAATATCCATAAAAAATTAAATGGACCACACTGGACGATCCCAACCTCCCTGACATGCCCCAATCAATTTTTGGCCCACAGCATGCCCGCACCCCGAGCCCACTCCCAAAATCGTGGAATATAGCACATCGAATTTGCCCGAAAAAGACCCGTCCATGCTGTTTCGCCTGTTAGTCCATCCAAATAGCCACGATAAATAAACGAACCATACTGGGATAATCCCCAACCTCTCTGGCATGCCCCTATCAATTTTTGGCCCACAGAATACCCAAACCCCGGGCCAAGCCCCAAAACCGTAGGCTATGCTATACCACACCGATTTTTCCTAAAAATGCACCGTTCACGCCATTTCGCCCGTTTGTCCACCCAAATGGCCACAAAAAATTAAATAGACCACACTGAGATGATCCCTAACCTCCCTGGGATGTACCGATTGATTTTTGACCCACAGCACACCTGGACCACGGGCCCACCACCAAATCCGTGTGTTATAGCACATAATTTTGGCCTGGAAATATTTCGTTCGCGCCGTTTCACCTGTTTGTCCACCCAAATGGCCACAAAAAATTAAACGAATTAGACTAGAATGATTCCCAACCTCCCTGGCATGCCTCAATCAATTTTTGACACACAGCACGCCTAAAACTCGAGCCCACACCTAAAAATATGGGATATAGCACACTGATTTTGCCTGAATACACCCCGTTAGCGCTGTTTTGCCTGTTTGTCCACCCAAATGGCCACGAAAAATTAAATGAACCACACGAGGATGATCCCCAACCTCCCTGACATGCCCCGATTTATTTTTGGCCCACAACATGCCCACCGTGGGCTATTGCACATTGATTTAGCCCAAAAATGCCCCGTTTAGGCCGTTTCGCCCGTTTGTCTACCCAAATGGCCATGAAAAATTAAAAGAACCATATTGGGACAATCCCCAACCTTCCTGGCATGCCCCGATTGATTTTTGGCCTACAACATGCCCGAACCTCAGGCCCAACCCTAGAACCGTGGGCTATAGCACATCGATTTGGCCCGAAAATGCCCCATTCATGCTGTTTTTCCTGTTTAACCATCCAAATGTCCTCAAATATTAAAACCAACCACACTGGGACAATCCCCTATCTCAATGGCATGCCTTAGTCGATTTTCATTCTATAGCACACCCAAACCTCGAGCCCACTCCCAAAACCGTGGGTAATAGCATACTGATTTACCCTTAAATGCCCCGTTCATGCCGTCTCGCCCGTTTGACAACCCAAATGGAAACAAATATTAAAACGGGACCACACTGGGATAATCCCCAACCTCCCTGGCATACCCCGATCGATTTACAGCCCACAGCATGCTCGGACCCCGGGCCTAACCCCAAAAATGTGGGCAATAGCACACCTTTTTAGCCCGAAAATGCCCTATTCATGTTGTTTTACCTGTTTGACCACCGAAATAGCATCAAATATTAAAACTAACGACACTAGGATGATCCCTAACACCCCTAGCATGCCTTGATCGATTTTAGGCCCATAGAAGACCCGGACCCCCGGCCCACCACCAGAACCATGGGCTATAGCACTCCGACATCACCCAAAAATGCCCCGCTCGCGCCGTTTTGCCCATTTGACCTCCCTAATAGCATCGAATATTGAAACGGACAATACTGGGATGATGCTCAACCTCCCTGGCATGCCCCAGACAATTTTTGGCTAAAAGTATGCAGGAACCTCGGGCCCACCCCCGGAACCATGGGATATAGCACACTGATTTGGCCCGAAAATGCCCCATTCAAATCGTTTCACCCGTTTGACCACCCAAATGGCATCGAATATAGAAACATACTAAACTGGGACTATCCCCAACTTCCCTAGCATGACCTGATTGATTTTCAGCCCACAGCATGCCCGGACCCCAGGCCAACCCCCAGAACTATGGACTATAGCACACTGATTTGGCCCAAAAATACCTCTATCACACTGTTTTACTCGTTTGACCACCGAAATAGCATTGAATAATGAAGCGGACCATACTGGGATGATCCCCAACCTCCATGGCATGCCTCGATCGATTTTTGGCCCACAGTAAGCTCAAACCCCTGGCCCAACCCCAAAACCGTGGGCCAGAGTAAACTTATTTGGACAAAAAATGCCCCGTTCATATTGTTTTGCCCTTTTGAATACACAAATTTCATCAAATATTAAAACGGACCATACTGGGATGATCCCAAAACTCCCTGGAACCCCTCTATCAATTTTGGCCCACAAACGCTTGAACCCCGGGACCATCCCTGGAATCGTGGGCTATAGCACACCTATTTAGCTAAAAAAATCCCCGTTCACGCTATTTTGCCAATTTGACCACCCAAATCGGATTTAATATTAAAATGGACCACACTGGGATGATTCCTAACCTCCCTGGCATGCCTTAATCGATTTCGTCCAAGACCATGCTCGAATCTCGGGCCTACCCCCAGAACCATGGGCAATAGCACACCAATTTGGCTAAAAAATGCCCCGTTCACATCGTTTTGCACGTTGACCACCCAAATGGCATCGAATATTGAAACGGACAAGATTGGGATGATCCCTAACCTCCCTGACACAGCCCGGTCAAATTTCGACCCACAACATGCCCGAACCCCAGGCCCACCCTTGGAACCGTGGGCTATAGCACACCTATTTGGATCGAAAAATACCCCATTCGTTCCATTTTGCCTGTTTGACCACCCAAATTGCATTGAATATTTAAACGGATCATAATAGGATGATCCCCAACCTTCCTGACATTCACGAGGGCTACCCCCAAAACCGTGTCCTATAGCACACTGATTTGGTCTGAAAATGCCCCATTCACACTGTTTCACCTGTTTGACAACCCAAATGGCATCGAGTATTGAAACAAATCACATAGGGATGATTACCAATCTCCCAGGCACACCCCGGTTAATTTTAGGCCAACAGCATGCCCAAACCTCAGGCCTACCTCCAAAACTGTAGGCTATAGCACACGAATTTGGCCTGAAAATGCCCCATTTATGTTGTTTCTCCTGTTTGACTACCCAAATGGCATAGAGTATTAAAAAAAACCACATAGTGATGATCCCCAATGTCCCAGGCACACCCCGATTAATTTTAGGCCCACAACATACCTGGACCCCAGGCATACCTCCAAAACTATGGGTTATAGCACACGAATTTGGCCTGAAAATGCCTCATTTGTGCCGTTTTGCCCGTTTGACCACCCAAATAGCATTGAATATTAAAATAGAACTCACTGGGATGATCCCCAACCTCCCTGGAATGCCCTTATTTGTTTTTGGCCCACAGCATGCCTGGACCCTGGCCCACCCCAGGAACCGCGGGCAATAGCACACTGATTTGGCCCGAAAATGCCCTGTTAATGTTGTTTTACCCGATTGACCACCCAAATGGCATCGAATACTAAAATCGATGACATGGTCCCCAACCTCTCTGGCATGCCCCGATCAATTATCAAACCACAGCACGCCCGAACCCCGAGCCCAGCCTCAGAACCGTGGGCAAAAATGCCCCGTACGCACTATTTCGCCTGTTTGACCACCCAAATAAAATCAACTATTGAAATGGACCACACTAGGATGATACCCAACCTACTTGGAATTACCAAATGTATTTTTAGCCCAAAGAAACCCAGACCCCAGGCCAACCCCCAAAATCGTGGGCTATAGCATACCGATTTGGCTCTAAAATTCCCCATTCGTGCTATTTTGCCAGTTTTACTGCCCAAATGGCATCAAATATTGAAACAAACCATATTGGGATGATCCCCAACCTCCCTGGAATACCTTGGTCGATTTTCGTCTTACAGAACACCCGGACACCAGGCCCACCCCCAGAACCGTGGGCTACAACACGAGTTGGCCCAAAAATGCCCCGTTCATACCGTTTAGCCCTTTTAACCACACAAATGGCATCGAATATTGAAATGGACCACACTAGAATGATCCCCAACCACCCTGGCATGACTCGATTGATTTTTGGCCCACAACATACCCGTACCTCTGGTCCACCCCCAGAACCGGGGGCTATATCACACTAATTTAGCTCGAAAATGCCCCGTTCGCAGTGTTTTGCCCGTTTGACCAACCAACTGGCATCGAATATTAAAATGGACCATATTGGGATGATCCCCAACCTCCCTGGAATGCCTCGGTTGATTTGAGGCCCACAAAACACCCAGACCCCGGTCCCACCCCTAGAATAGTTGGCTATAACACACCGATTTGGCCCGAAAATGCCTCATTCGTGCTGTTTTGCTCGTTTAACCACTAAAATGGCATCGAATATTGAAACGGACCACACTGAGATGATCCCCAATCTCCCTGGAATTTCTCGATTAATTTTTGGCCCACAGCACGTTCGGACCCCAGGCCCACCCTTAAAATCGTAGGCTATAGCACACTGATTTAGCCCAAAAATGCCCCGTTTGCACCATTTTACCCATTTGTCTACCCAAATGGCATCGAATATTAAAATGGACAACACTAGGATGATCCCCAAACTCCCTGGCATGCCCCAATCTATTTTTAATCCACAGCATGCCCGAACCCCGGGCCCACCCCCAGAACCGTGGGCTATAGCACACCGATTTGGTCCAAAAATGCCTTATTTGCGCCATTTTGCCCGTCTGAACACCCAAATGGCATCAAATATTGAAATGGAGACATTGAGATGATACCCAAGCTCCCTGGCATGTCCCGATCAATTTTTGACACACAGAACACCCGGATCACACGCCCATCTCCAAAACCATAGGCTATGGCCCAAAAATAACTCATTCTCGCTATTTTGCCTATTTTACTACCCAAATGGCATTGAATATTGAAACAGACCATACTGGGACGATCCCTAACTTCCTTGGCATGCCCTAGTTGATTTTCATACCTTAACACGCTCGAACCATGGGCCCACACCCGAACCGTGTTTTAGATCGCACCAATTTAACCCAAAAATTCCCTATTTAAGTCGTTTCACCTGTTTGACCACCCAAATAACATAAAATATTAAAACGGATCATACTGGGATGATCCTAAACCTCCCTGGCATGCCTCGGTCAATGTTTTACCTACAACACTCTTGGGCCTTGGGTCCACCCTCGTAACCGTGGGCTATAGAACACCAATTTGGTCCGAAAATGCCACGTTTACATTGTTTTGACCATTTGACTACCCAAATAGTATCAACTATTGAAAAGGACAACACCAGGATGATCCCCAACCTATCTACACATCCGGTCAATTTTTAGCCCATAGCACGCCCGAAGCCTAGCCCACCCCCAAAACTGTGTGCTAAAGCACACCGATATGGCTAGAAAATGCTCCGTTCGCGCCGTTTCGCCTATTTTACCACCAAAATAGAATAAAATATACAAATGAATTACACTGGACGATCCCCAACCTATATGGCATAGCCTGATGAATGTTTGGACCACAACACGCCCGAACAACGAGCCCACCCCTGAAACCATGGGCTATAACACACCAATTTGGCCCGAAAATGTCTTGTTAGCGTCGATTTACCTTTTTGACCACCAAATGATATCAAATATTGAAATAGACTACACTAGGACAAACCCCAACCTCCCTGGCATGCCCCAATCTATTTTTGGCCCAGGGAACGCCTAGACCCGAGCCCACCCCAGAACCGTGGGCTATAACACACTGATTTGGCCCGAAAATGCCTTGTGCGCACTGTTTTTCTTGTTTGACCACCCAAATGGAATATAATATTAAAAGGGACCACACTCGGATGATCCCCAACTTCCATGGCACACCTCAGTTAATTTTTGGCCCAAAGCACGCTCGGACCCCGGGCCAAACCTAGGAACCATGGGTTGTAGCACACAAAATTAGCCCAAAAATGCTCGGTTCATGCCGTTTCACCCGTTGACCACCCAAATTGCATCAAATATTGAAAGGTACAACACTGGGATGATCCTTAACCTCCCTGGCATACCCCGATCAATTTTTGGCCAACAACACGCTCGAACCCCGGCCCTAACCCTAAAACCATGGGCAATAACATATCTATTTGGCCTGTAAATACCCCAATCACACCATTTGACCGTTCAACCACCTAAATGGCATCGAATATTGAAATGTATAACACTGGGACAATCCTCAACCTCCTTGACATGCCTCAGTTGATTTTTGGCCCACAACACGCCGAACTTTGGGCCCACCCCTGGGACCATAGGCTATAGCACACTGATTTGAATAGAAAATGCTCCGTTCATGCCGTTTCGCTCATTTGACCAGACAAATGGTATCGAGTATTGAAACAAACCACACTGGGATGATCCCCAACCTCCATGGCATACCTCAGTTGATTTTCGGCCGACAACACTCCCGTACCCTGGGCCCACCTCCAGAATCGTAGGCTATAACACTCAAATTTGGCCCAAAAGTTCCCCGTATGCACCATTTTGCCGGTTTGACCACCTAAATGGCCTCGAATATTGAAACAGACCATACTGGGACGATCCCCAACCTCCTTAGCATGGCCCGATCAATTTTTAACTGACAACACGCCCGGACCTTGGGTACACCCCCAAAATTGTGGGTTATAGCACACTGATTTTGGCCAAAAATGCCCTATTCATGCTGTTTCGCTCATTTGACCACCCAAAGAGCATCATATATTTAAACGAACCACACAGGGATGATCCCCAACCTCCCTGGAATGTCCCGATCAAGTTTCAATTTATAGCACGTACGAACACCAGGCCCACACCTAGAATCGTGGGCTATAGCACACCGATTTAGCCTAAAAATGCTCCATTCGCACCGTTTCTCCCATTTGACCACCCAAATGGCATCTAATATTGAAACAGACCACATAAGGATGATCCCCAACCTTCCTGGGATGCCCCGGTATATTTTTAGCCCATATCACGCCCAAAACTCAAGCCCACCCCAAAATAGTGGGAATTAGGAATGTAGCACACCTATGTGGCTTTAAAATCCACCATACATGCCGTTTCACTCATATGATCACACAAATAGCATTGAAAATTGCAATGGACCATACTGGGATGATCCCCAACCTCCTTGGCATATCCCAGTCGATTTTTAGCCCGCAGCATGCCCAGACCCCGAGCCAACCCCTAGAACTGTAGGCTATTGCATACCCATTTAGCTTGAAAATGCCTCATTTACGTTGTTTCACCCGTTTTACCATCCAAATGACATCTAATATTGAAACGAACCATACTGGGATGACCCCCAACTTCCTTAGCATGCCCCCATCTATTTTCGGCCCACAGCATGCCCGGACCTCAGGCCCACCCCCAGAACAGTGGGATATAGCATATCGAGTTAGCCCGAAAATGCCCCATTCACGTCGTTCTGCCTTTTTAACTATCCAAATGGCATCGAATATTGAAACAAATCACAATGGGATGATTCACAACCTCCCTGGTATGACCTATCATTTATGGCCTACTGCTCGCCCAAACCCATGGCCCATCCCGAGAACCGTGGGCTATTGCACAATAATTTGGCTCAGAAATGCCCCGTTCATGCCGTTTTGCCTGTTTCACCACCCAAATGGCATCACATATTAAAACTGACCATACTGGGATGACTCCCAACCTCCCTAGCATGCCCCAGACAATTTTCGGCCCACAGCATGCCCGGACCCCGAGCCCATCACTGGAACCGTAGGCTATAGCACACTGATTTTTCCAAAAAATGCCCCATTATCTTTGTTTACCTGTTTGACCACCGAAATGGCAGCAAATATTGAAACAAATGACACTGGGATAATCCCCAAGCTCCCTTTCATGCCTCGGTCAATTTTCGGCCCATAGCACACCCGGACCCCTGGCATACACATAGAACCGTGGGCTATAGCACACCGATTTTGCCTGAAAATGCCCCGTTCACACCGTTTAACACGTTTGACCACCCAAATGGCATTGAATACCTAAACGGACAAAACAAGGATGATGCCCAACCTCCCTCGCATGCCTCAATCAATTTTTGTCCCTCAGTACGCCCCAAACCCAAGCCCACCATAAAATTCGTAGGCTATAGCACACCTATTTGGCCCAAAAATGCCCCATTCATGTCGTTTTGCTCGTTTGACTTCACAAATGGCATCAAATATGGAAACAGATCACACTAGTATGACATAAAACCTCTCTGGCATGCCCCGACCAATTTTGGGTCCATAGCAGGCCCAGACCATGAGCCTACCCCCGAAACTAATGTCTATAGCAAACCGATTTAGCCCAAAAATGCTTTGTTTGATACATTTCATTCATTTGACCACCCAAACGCCATCGATTATAGAAACAAACCACACTAAGATGATCCACAACCTCTCTGTCTTGCACCGGTTAATTTTTGACCCACATTATTCCCAGACCCTGAGCCCACCCCCAAAACTATGGGCTATAGCACACTGATTTGGCCCAAAAACTCTCTATTCGTGTTGTTTCACCTGTTTGACCGCCCAAATAGCATCAAATATTGAAACAGAAAACACTGGGATGTTCCCTAACCTCCTTGGCTTGCTCCGGACGATTTTAAGCCCAAAACACGCCCAGACCCAAGCCAACCCTCGGAACCATGGGCTATAGCACACCTATTTGGCCCAAAAATGCCCAATTTACGTAGTTTCGCCTATTTGACAATCCAATTGGCATCAGATATTAAAACGGACCACATTGGGATGATTCCAAAACTCCCTGTCATACCCCAGTTAATTTTCAACCCACAGCACGCCCGTACCCCGAGCCCAGCCCCTGATTTGTGGGCTATAGAACACCGATTTAGTTTGAAAATGTCCCGTTTCCGCCATTTCACCCGTTTGACCACTCAAATGGCATCGAATATTGAAACGGACCATACTGAGATGATCCCAACCTCCCTGGCATACCACAGTCGATTTTATGCCCACAGCATACCTGGACCCCGGTCCCACCCCAGAGACATGGGCTATAGCTCATCGATTTTGCCAAAAATTACCCCGTTTATGCCATTTCGCTCGTTTGACCACCCAAATGGCATCGAATATTGAAATGGGCCATATTGAGATGATCCCCAACCTCTCTAGCTCACCTCGGTCAATTTTTGTCCCACCGCACATTTGGACGCCGAGCCCACCCCCAGAACCGTGGGCTATAACACATGATTTGGCCCAAAAATTCCCCATTCGTTCCGTTTTGCTTGTTTGAACATCCAAATGGCATCAAATATTCAAATGGAATACACAAGGATGATCCCAAACCTTCTTTACATATCCCAGTCGATTTTCTACCCACAACACGCCTGGACCCCAAACCCACCCCAGAACCGTGGGATATAGCACACCAATTTTGCCCGAAAATGCACCATTCATGCTATTTCGCCCGTTTGACAATCCAATGGAATCAAATATTTAAACGGACAACAAAAATTTTTAAGGAATACCCCGGTTAATTTTTGGTCCACAACAAACTGAAACCCCAAGCCCACCCCTAAAACCGTGGCTTATAGCACTCTGATTTGGCCTGAAAATGCTCCGTTCGCACCGTTTCTCCCGTTTGACCTTCCAAATTGCATCAAATATTGAATATGACCACACTGAGATAATCCCCAGCCTCCTTTTCATAGCTCGATCAATTTTCCATCCACAGTACGCTCGGATCCCCAGCCTATCCCTAAAATTATTGGCTATAACACATCGATTTAGCCTAAAAATGCTTCATTTACGTCGTTTTACCTATTTGACCACACAAAGGGCATCGAATATTGAAATGGACCACATTAGGATGATCCCTAACCTCACTGCCATGCCTCGGTCAATTTTTTTCCCTCAGCACGCTCGAAACCCAAGGCCACCCTTAAAACCGTGGGCTATAGCACACCTATTTGCCCCGAAAATGCCCTGTTCGTTCCTTTTTTCTCATTTGACCATAAAAATGGCATCAAATATTGAAACAGACCACAATGGGACTATCCTCAACCCCCTGGCATACCTCAGCCAATTTATGGCCCACAGTAGGCCCGGACCATGGGCCCACCCCCAAAATTGTTGTCTATAGCACACCGATTTGGCCTGAAAATGCTCCTTCCGCGCGATTTCACTCATTTGACCACCCAAATGGCATCGAATATAGAAATGGAACACACTGGGTCAATCCCAACCTCTCTGTCATGCCCCGATCGATTTTTGGCCCACAGCACGCCTGGACCTCAGGCCCACCCAGGGAATTGTGGGCTATAACACACTGATTTGGCAAAAAAACTCCCTATTCACGCTATTTCGCCCGTTTGACCATCCAAATAGCATCCAATATTGAAACGGACCACACTAGGATGGTCCCAACCTCCCTGGCATGCCCCGATCATTTTTTAGCCTACAACGCACCCGAACCCCTGGCCAATCCCGAGAACTGTGGGCTATAACACACATATTTGGTCTGAAAATACCCCATTCGTGTTGTTTCGCCTGTTTGACTATCCAAATGGCATCAAATATTGAAACGGATGACACTGGGACGATCCAAACCTCCCTGTCATGCCCCGGTCAATTTTCAGCCCACAACACACCTGGACCCCGGGCCCACCCTCGGACCAGTGGGCTATAGCACACTAATTTGGCCCAAAAATTCCCTATTTACGTTGTTTCACCCATTTGATAACTATAATGGCATCAAATATTGGAACGGACAACACTAAGACGATTCCAACCTCCCTGGCATGCCACGGTCGATTTTCATCCTACAGTACGCCAGGACCTTGGTCCCACCCCCAAAGCCGTGGGCTATAGCTTATTAATTTAGGCCAAAAATGCCACATTCGCGTTGTTTCGCTTGTTTGACTACACAAATGGCATCTAATATGAAACGGACCACACTGGGACGATCCCCAACCTCCCTAGTATGCCTAGGTCTATTTTTGGCCCACAACATGCTCGGACGCCGAGCCCAACCCTAAAACCATGGGCTATAGCACACCGATTTAGTGCAAAAATACCCTGTTCATGTCGTTTCACCCATTTGACCACACAAATGATATTAAATATTTTAATGGACCACACTGTGATGATCCCCGACCTCCCTGACATACCCCGATCGATTTTTGGCTGACAACATGCCCAGACAATAAGCACGCCCCCGGAACCGAGGCGTATGGAAAACTGATTTGGCTAAAAAAGTCCCCGTTTGTGTCGTTTCGCCTGTTTAACCACCTAAATAGTATCAAATATTGAAATGGACCACACTGGGATGATCCCTAGCCTCCCTTGAACGTCCCGATCATTTTAAGCCTATAGTACACACGAACCCAAGCCCACCCCAGAACCATGGTCTATAATACATCGATTTGGCCCGAAAATACCCCATTTGCACCGTTTCGCCCGTTTGACCATCCAAATAACATCGAATATGGAAATGGACCACACTGGGATGATCCTCAACCCCCCTGGCATACCTTGGTTGATTTTTGGCCCGCAATACGCTCAAAACCCAAGCCCTCCCTAAAATCGTGGGCTATAGCACACTGATTTAGCTTAAAAATGCCCCGCACACGCCATTTCGGTCGTTTGACCACCCAAATGTCATTGATTATTAAAACAGACCCTACATGGATGATCCCCAACCTCCCTGGAATGCCCCGGTAAATTTTTGACCCACAACATGCTCGGAATCCAAGCCCACCCCTAGAATCGTGGGCTATGGCACACCTATTTGGCCCGAAAATGCCCCATTCATGAAGTTTCACTCGATTGGTGACACAAATGGCATCAAATATTGAAACGGACCATACTGGGATGATCCCCAACCTCCCTGGAGTAACACCGTTAATTTTTGTCCCACAATACGCCCGGACCCCGAGCCCATCCCCCAGAACCGTGGGCTATAGCACACTGATTTGGCTCGAAAATGCTCTGCTCGCGTCATTTCACCCGTTTGACCACCCAAATGGAATCGAATACTGAAACAGACCACTCTGGGATGATCCCCAACTTCCCTGGCATGCCCTGGTTGATTTTTCGCCCACTACATGTCCGGACCCCATGCCTACCGCCGAAACCATGGGCTATAGCTCACTAATTTGGCCCTAAAACTCCCCGTCCATACTGTTTCGCTTGTTCAACCACCGAAATGGCATCGAATGATGATCCCCAACGACCCTTGCATGTCCCGGTCGATTTTTGTCCCACAACACGCCTGGGCCCTTGGCCCACACCTTGAATCGTGGGCAATAACACACCGATTTGGCCCGAAAATACCTCGTTCACACCGTTTGACCACCCAATGGCATTGAATAATGAAATAGACCTTACAAGGACGATCCCCAACCCCCTTGGAACGCTCCGATCAATTTCTGACCCTAAGCATACTTGGAACCTAGGCCCATTCTCTAAACCATGGGCTATAACACACCTATCTGGTCCAAAAATGCCCCGTTCACACCATTTCACTCGTTTGACCACATAAATGGCATCAAATATTGAAATGGACCATACTGGGACAATCTCTAACCTCTCTGGCATGCCCCGATCGATTTTTAGCCCATAGCAGGCCCGGACCGCGAGCCCACCCCTGGAACTGTGGGCTGTAGCACACCCATTTGGCCTGAAAATACTCCGTTCAGTCCATTTCACCCATTTGACCACACAAATGGCATCGAATAGTGAAACAGACCAACTGGGACGATCCCGAACCTCCCTGGAATGCCCCGTCGATGATCCCTAACCTCCCTTGTATGCCCCAGTCGAGTTTTGGTTGATTACACACTTGGACACTAGGCCCACCCCTAGAACCGTTGGCTATAGCTCACTAATTTGGCTTTAAAATGCCCTGTTTCTTCATTTGCGCCTATTTGACCATCCAAATAACATCAAATATTTAAATGGATCACACTGGGATGATACCCAAACTCCATGGAATGCCTCGGTTAATTTTTGGGCACCAGAATGCTCGTACCCTGAGCCCACCCCTAAAACCGTGGGCTATAGCACACCAATTTGGAACGAAAATGGCCCATTTATACCGTCTAGCTTGTTTGACCAGTAAAATGGCATAGAATAATAAAATAAACCATATTGTGATTATCCCCAACCTCCTTTGCATGCCCCTTTCAATTTTTGGCCTACAGCATGTCCGGACCCCAAGCCCACCCCCAAAATCGTGGGCTATAGCACACTGATTTAGCCTAAAAATGCCCATTAGTACCATTTTTCCTGTTTGACCACCCAAATAGCATCGAAAAATGAAATAGACCACTCTGAAATGATTCCTATCCTCCTTTGCATGTCACGGTCAATGTTAAGCCCACAGCATACCTGGACCCCAGGACCACCCTAAAACCGTAGGCTATAGCACACCAATTTTGACTGAAAATACCCCATCGCTCAATTTCGCCTGCTTGACCACCCAAATGGCATCGTATTTTGCAATGGACCACACTGGAATGATACCCAATAACCCTGTCATACCCTGATCAATTTTTGTACTACAAAACGCTTGAAACCCGAGCCCACCCCCAAAACCGTGAGCTATAGCACTCCAATTTGGCCAAAAAATGCTCCAATTGTGTCGTTTGGCCCATTTGACCATCCAAATGGCATCGAATATTGAAATGACAACACTAGGATGATCACCAACCTCCATGGCAAGCCTCGATTGATTTTCAGCCCACAACACACTCGGACCCCAAGCCCACCCCCGAAACCGTGGGCTATAGCACATCAATTTGGACAAAAAAGGCTCAGTTTGCGCCATTTCACCCATTTGACCACCCAAAAAGCATTGAATATTGAAATGGACCACACTGGGATGATCCTAAACCTCCTTGTCATGCCTCAATGGATTTTTAGCCCACATCATGCCCAAACCCCAAGCCTACCCCCAGAACTGTTGGCTATAGCACACCGATTTGGCCCAAAAAAGCCTCGTTTATGCCGTTTCACCCGTTTGACTACCCAAATGGCATCAAATATTTAAACGAACCATATTGGGATGATCTCCTACCTCTTTGAAATGCTCTGATCAATTTTTAACCCATAGCACGCCTGGACCCCGGGCCCGTCCCCAAAATCGTGGGCTATAGCACATCGATTTGGCCCAAAAATCCCTCGTTCGCACCGTTTGGCCTGTTTAACCACTCAAATGGCATAAAATATTGAAACGGACCATACTGAGAGGATCCCCAACCTTCTTGGCATGCCCGGATTAATCTTCATCCCAAAACACGTCTAGACCCTGGGTCCAACCCTGGAATCGTGGGCTATAGCACACCGATTTGGCCCAAAAATGCCTCATTCGCTCTGTTTAGCCTATTTGTCCACCCAAATGGCATCGAATATTGAAACAGACCACACTGGGATGATCCTAACCTCCCTGTCATACCACTGTTGATTTTTGGCTTATAACAAGCTCAGATCCCTAGCCCACCCCTAAAATCGTGGGCTATAACATATCGATTTAGCCTGAAAATGCCTCGTTCCCGCAGTTTCTCCCGTTTGACCACCCAAATAGCATCGAATATTATAATGGACCATACTGGGATGATCCCCAACTTCCCTGGCATGCTTCGGTCGATTTTTAGCAAACTGCATGCCTGGATCCTGGGCCCAACCCCGGAACCGTGGGATATAGCACACCAATTTGGCATGAAAATTCCCTATTCGTGTTTTTTGGCATTTTTGACCACCCAAATGGCGTCTGATATTGAAATGGACCACACTAGGTTGATCTCCAACCTCCTTGGCATGCCTCGATCAATTTTTAGCACATAGCACGCTCGAAGCCCGAGCCCACCCCTAAAACCGTGGGATGTAGCAAACTTATTTGGCCTGAAAATTTCCTTTTTGCACCGTTTCTCTAGTTTGACCATACAAATGGCATCGAATATTAAAATGGACTACACTGGGACAATCCCAACCTCCCTGGCATGCCCCGGTCAATTTTCGGCCAACATCATGCTCTAAACCTTGGCCCACCCCAGGATTCGTGGGCTATTGCACACTGATTTGGCCCAAAAATGCCTTATTCATGTCGTTTTGCCCATTTTTCCATCCAAATGGCCTAAAATATTGAAACAAACCACACTGGGATGATATACAACCTCCAGGAATTCCCCCATTGATTTTTGGACCACACCACACTCGAAACTTGGGCCCACACCTAGAACCGTGGGCTATAGCGCATCGAGTTTGCCCGAAAATGTCCCGTTCGCGCTGTTCGGCCTATTTAACGACCAAAATGGCATCAAATATTAAAATTGACCACAATAGGATGATACCCAACCTCCTTGACATGCCTTGATCAATATTTGGCCCAACGCGCGCCCGAACCCAGGGCCCGTCCCAAGAACCATGGTCTATAACACATCGTTTTGTCCAAAAAATGCCCTGTTCGTGCCGTTTTTCCTGTTTCACTATCCAAATGGCATCAAATAATGAAACGGACCACACTAGGATTATCCCAACCTCCATGGCATGCCTCGATCAATTTTAGGCCCACCACAGGCTCGGACCCCCGGGCCCACCCCCAGAACCGTGGGCTATGGCTTACTGATTTGGCTTGTAAATGCCCCGTTTGCGCCATTTTGCCCGTTTGACCACCCAAATGGCATCAAATATTAAAATAAACCACCAATTCTATAGCTTCCTGGCACGCTCTGATCAATTTTTGGCACACAGAGGCACCCCCCCAAAATCATGGGCTATAACGCGCTAATTTGGCTGGAAAATGCCCCATTTGCGTTGTTTTGCCCGTTTGATTGCCCACCTTGCATCGAATTTTGAAACGTGACACACTAGGATGATTCCCAACCTCCCTTCTATACCCCAATTGATTTCCAGACTATAAAATGCCCAAACCCCGTGCCCACCCTCAGAACCATGGGCGATAGCATACCGATTTTCCCTGAAAATGTCTGTCTGCGCCGTTTCACTCGTTTGACAACCCAAATGGCATCGAATATATACAAAACAACACTGAGATGATCCCCAACCTCCCTGTCATGCCTCGGTCAATTTTTGTCCCACAGCACGCCCCGACCCTTGGCTCACACCCAGAACCGTAGGCTATAGCACACCGATTTTGCTCGAAAATGCCTTATTTGCGCCGTTTTGCTTGTTTGACTACCCAAAGGGAATAGAATATTGATACAGACCACACAAGGATGATCTAAAACCTCCCTATCACACCCCGGTAAATTTTTGGCCCACAACACGCCCGAAACCCAGGCCCACCCATGAAACCGTGGGATATAGCACACCTATTTGGCCTAAAAATATCTCGTTCACACCGTTTTGGTTGTTTGACCACACAAATGGAATCGAATATTAAAATGGACCATACTGGGACAATACCCAACCTCCCTGGCATGCCTCAGTCAATTTTTGGCCCACAGCACACCCGAACCCCGCCACACCCCTAAATCGGGGCTATAGCACAAAGATTTAGCCCGTAAAAGCCCCGTTCGCGTTATTTTGCCCATTTTTCAACCCAAATAGAATTGAATATTGAAATAGACCACACTGGGATGATCCCCAACCACCCTGGAATACCCTGGTCGATATTTAGCCCGCAAGATGCTCGGACCCCGAGCCCATCCCCAAAATTGTGAGCTATAACACACCAATTTGGCTTGAAAATGCTTTTTTCACGCCATTTTGCCCGTTTGACCACCCAAATGGCATCGAATATTGAAACGGACCACACTGGGAAAATCCTCAATCTCCCTGACATGCCCCGGTTAATTTTTGACCTACAACACGCCCTGACCCCGAGCCCTCCTCATAACCATATGCTATAGCATGCCAATTCAAAAATGCCCCATTTATGCCGTTTTGCTCGTTTCACCACCCATATGGCATCGAATATTGAAACGGACCACACTGGGATAATCTCTAACCTCTGTGGCATGCCCCAGTCAATTTTTAACCAACATCACGCCCGGACCCTGGGTCTGTAAATGTCCCATTTGCGTTGTTTCTCCCGTTTGACCACCCATATGGTATCGTCTATTGAAACGGACAATAATGGGATGATCCCCAACCTCCCTGGTATGATTTGGTCAATTTTTGGCCAACAACATGCCCTGACCTTGGGCTCACCCCAGGAACCGTGGGGTATAACACACTGATTTGGCTTGAAAATGCCCCATTCATATTATTTCTCCCATTTGACCACCCAACTGGCATCGAATATTGAAATGTACCATACTAGGAAGATACCCAACCTACCTTCTATGCCTCGGTCAATTTTTGGCCCTTATCACGCCTAGACCCTGGGTCCAACCCGGAATCGTGGACTATAGCACACCGATTTGGCCTAAAAATGCCTTTTCTGCACCGTTTTGCCTATTTTACCATCCAAATGACATTGAATATTGAAATAAACTATAATAGGATGATCCCCAACCTCCATGGCATGCCTCGATCAATTTTTGGACCACATCACGCCTGGACCCAGGGCCCAACCCCAGATCCTAGGCTATAGCCCACCAATTTGGCCCGAAAACACCCCATTTGTGCTATTTTACCCGTTTGACCACCCAAATGGCATCGAATATTGAAAAGGACCTTACTGGAATGATCCCTAACCTCCCTGGCATGCCTCAGTCGATTTTCAGACCACTACATGCCCGAACCCCGAGCCCATCCCCAGAATCATGGGCTATAACACATTGATTTGGCTTGAAATCTCCTAGTTCACATTGTTTCTCCCGTTTAACCACCCAAATGGCATCGAATATTGAAACAGGACATACTGGGATGATTCACAACCTCCCTGGCATGCCTCGGTCGATTTTTGGCCCACAACATACCTGGACCCCACACCAATTTGGCCTAAAAATGTCCCGTTAACACCGTTTTACTCGTTTGACCACCCAAATAGCATAGGATATTGAAACAGACCACACTGGGATGATCCCCAACCTCCTTGGCATACCCAGATCAATTTTCAGCCCACAACATGTGATACAAGATCAATAGGCTGCATTCTTTTGGGATCGATGCTCCAAGGATCATATCTATGGATCCAAGATTTAGTTGTTTTAGGTGAACAAATACGTTTGTGGATGATAGCTTGGATCGCGGTAGAATCTACATTTGATGATGTCATCCATGGGAGCATTGAGCCACGACGTATTTGGAAGATAGTGTGGGCTTCGAGAGAGCATGGACGCCCATGACATTATTTTGGGCTTTGGGTCACTTTTGGGCCCAATAGCTTTTAGGGTCACTTTTGGGCCGATTGTGTAATAAAGACCCATGGCCAATAAATTGCTAGTTTGCCTTCATTTTAAGGGGAGCTTTTAGATGACATATTTGTAGCCTCTTTTGAGAGCCTCTTTCAAGGTGGAATCCTTGGGCAAGGTGGAATCCTTGTGTTGATGATTTGCTTAGAAACAGAGATTGCTTGGGTATTACGGTTCCCTTGATTTCATGTAAGAGATAGGTTTAGTTGTGTGTGATATTAATGGTCCAAAAGTGGAATAAGCTTTTGGATTGTTAATATTACTTCTTCATTTGTCTATCTATCTATCTTTACTTTCTTGAAATCGTTTGTCTATATCTAGTGTAATCCAGTTGTGTCCTTGTCTTGTAACCGTGTGTTGTTGTTATTGCATCTTATTCATCAAGTGTTGTTGTTGTTTTTAGTGTGCTTTATTCTTGATATCATTTCCTTTCTTGTTCTTCTTGTGAATCCGAGAGAGATCATTAAAGGGGGTCGTAGATTCTTCAAATCTTTGACTATTTTGGTGTATGTTTTTGTGTCTTCCTTGTCGATCTTGTATCAACACGCTCCACCACCAAAACCATGGGCTATAGCACACTGATTTGGCCAAAAAATGACCCATTTGCGTTGTTTCACCCATTTAACAACACAAATGGCATCGAATATAAAAACACACCACACTGGGACAACTCGAAACCTCCCAGGCATGCCCTGGTTAATTTTTAGCCCACAACATACCCAGACCCCAAGCCCATCACCGGAACCGTGGGCTATAGCACACCGAAAATACTCCATTCATGCCATTTCGCCTGTTTGACCACCAAAATAGCATCGAATATTGAAACGGACCACATGGGATGATTCCTAACCTCGTTTGCATGCCCCGGTCGATTTTAAGACCATAGAACTCCCAGAACCCGAGACCATCCTCAAAACCGTAGGCAATAGCACACTTATTTGGCCTAAAAAAGCCTCATTAATGCCATTTTGCTCGTTTGACGATACAAATGACATCAAATATTGAAACAAATCACACTGGGATAATCCCCAACCTCCGTGGAACACCCCGACCAATTTTTGGCCCTCAGCATGCCCATACCCTCGGTCCACCGTCGAAACTGTCATCTATAGCACACCGATTTGGAACGAAAATGCTCTATTCGTGCTATTTCACCCGTTTCACAACCCAAATGGCATCGATTATAGAAACGGACCATACTAGGATGATCCCCAACCTCTATGGCATACCCCAGTCAATTTTTTTCCCACAGCACGCCCAGAGCCTAGGCCCACACCTGTAACTATGTTCTATAGCACACTGATTTGGCCCGAAAACTCCCTATCCGCGTTGTTTTACCCTTTTTACCACCCAAATAGCATCAAATATTAAAACAGACCATACTGGGATGTTCCCTAACCTCCCTGTCATACCTCGGTCAATTTTTATCCCAAAACACGCCCGAGCCTTAGGCCAACCCCCGAAACCGTGGGCTATAGCACACCTATTTGGCCCAAAAATGTCCCATTGTTGTCGTTTTGCCTGTTTGAAAATCCAAATGGAATTGAATATTTAAACAGACCACACTGGGATGTTCCCAAACCTCCCTGTCATACCCCGATCAATTTTCAGCTCACAGCACGCCCGTACCCCTGGCCCATCCCTGGAACTGTGGGCTATACCACCCAAATGGCATCGAATAATCAAACGGACCACACAAGAAGGATCCGCAACCTTATTTTCATGCCCCGATCAATTTTCAGCCCACATCACACCCATACCCCAAACCCACCCAAAGAATTGTGGGCTATAGCACACCGATTTGGCCCAAAAATGCCCCATTCATACCATTTCGCCTGTTTGACCACCCAAATAGCATCAAATATTGAAACAGACCATATTGGTATGATCCCCAACCTTCCTAGCATACCCCGGACAAATTTTGGCCCATAGAATACTTGGAACCCA
This sequence comes from Capsicum pubescens, assembly GCA_030864215.1. NCBI lineage: Eukaryota > Viridiplantae > Streptophyta > Magnoliopsida > Solanales > Solanaceae > Capsicum > Capsicum pubescens. The sequence continues at coordinate 41,555,857 of CM061540.1, read as the reverse complement.
AGGCCACCCTCGAAACCGTGGGCTATAGCACTCCGAATTGGCTCGAAAATGCCCCATTCATGCTGTTTTACCCGTTTGACCACCCAAATGGCATCGAATATTGAATCAGACCACACTGGGATGATCTTTAGCTTCCTTTTCATACCTCAGTCAATTATTCACCCACAGTACGCTCGGATCCCAAGCCCACCCTAAAAATCGTGGGCTATAGTACATCGATTTGGCCCAAAGATGCTCCGTTTCCGTCATTTTGCCTGTTTGACCACACAAAGGGCATTGAATATTGAAAAGGACCACATTGGGACAATCCCCAACCTCCCTGGCATGACTCGATCAATATTTGGCCTACAGCATGCTTGAACCCAGGATCCACCCCCGGAACCATGGGCTATAGCACACCAATTTGGAAAAAAAATGCCCTATTCGTGCTATTTCACTCGTTTGACTACCCAAATGGCATCAAATATTGAAACGGACCACACTGAGATGATATCCAATCTCCATGTTATGCCCTGATCAATTTTGACCCAAAACACACCTAGACCCGATCCTACCCCCCAGAACCATGTGGTATAGTATATCGATTTGGCCCAAAAATCCCTTGTTCGGATTGTTTCACCGTCTAACCACACAAATACATCGAATATTGAAACGGATCACATTGGGATGATCCCCAACCTCCCTGGAATTCCCCAATCAATTTTTGTCCCCTGCACACCCAAAACTCGGGCCCAACCTCGGAACCATGGGCTATAGCACACCGATTTAGCCCTAAAATGCCCCGTTCACAACGTTTAGTCTGTTTGACCACCCAAATGACATCGAATATTGAAATGGACCACACTATCATGATCCCAACCTCTCTAGAATGCCCCATGTGATATTTTTCCTACAACTTACTCGAACCCCAGGCCCAACCCCGCAACCGTGGGCTATAGCACATCAATTTGGCCTTTAAATGCCCCGTTCTCGCCGTTTTGCCCATTTGACCACCCATATGGCCTCGAATATTGAATTGGACCACACTGGGACGATCCATAACCTCCCTTCATACCCCGATTGATTTTCTTCCCACAGCACGCCCAAACACTGGGCCCACCCCCAGAACCGTGGGCTATAGCACACTAATTTGGCCTGAAAATGCCCCGTTCGTGCCGTTTCGCCCGTTTGACCACGCAAATGGCATCGAATATTGAAATGGACACACTGGGAAGATTCCCAACCTACCTGGCATACCCTAGTCAATTTTTTTCCCACAGCACACTCAGACCCCGGGCCTACCCCAGAATTTTAGGCAATACATTCTGATTTAGCCCAAAAAAGCTCCGTTTGTGCCTTTTTGCCCGTTTGACCACCCAAATTGCATCGAATACTGAAATGGACCTAAATGGGATGATCCCCAACCCCCCTAGCATCCCCCAATTGATTTTCGTCCCATAGCATGCTCGAACCCCGTGCCCACCCCCAAAACTGTGGGCTTTAAGCACACTAATTTTTCCCAAAAATGCCCCGTTCGTGCCATTTGATGACCCAAAAGGTATCGAATATTAAAACGGACCATACTGGGAAAATACCTAACCTCCCTGGAACGCCCCAGTCGATTTTTGGCTCATAATACGCTCGAACTCCAAGACAACCACCAGAATCGTGGGCTGTAGCAAACTGAGTTGGCCTAAAAATGCCCGTTTGCACCATTCTACTCATTTAACCACATAAATGGCATCAAGCTTTGAAACGAATGATACTAGGATTATACCCAACCTCCCTTACATGACTCGATCAGTTTTTGGCACTCCGCACACCCGGACCCAAGGGTCATCCCCAAAACCGTGGGCTTTAGCATATTGATTTGGCCCATAAATACCCCGTTAACACCGTTTCACTTGTTTCACCACCCAAATGGCATCGAATATTAAAGCGGACCATAATGGGATGATTCTTAACCTCCCTGGCATGCCCCAATCAATTTTTGGCCAACAACATGCGAACCCTGGGCCCACCCCTAGAACCGTGGGATATACCACATCGATTTGTCCTGTAAAAGCCCTATTTGCACCATTTCGCTTATTTAACCACCCAAACGGCATCAAATATTGAAATGGACCATACTGGGATGATCCCCAACCACCCTGGCATGCCTAGATAAATATTTATCCCACAGCACACTCGGACCCCGGGCCCACCATCAGAATCGTGGGCTATAGTACACCGATTTGCCTTGAAAATTTTCCATTAGCGTTATTTCGCCCGTTTGACCACACAAATGGCCTCAAATATTGAAATACACCATACTGGGATAATCCCCAAACTCCCTGGCATGCCCCGGTTAATTTTTGACCTACAACATGCCTAGACCTCGGGCCCACCCCTGTAACCCTGGGTTATAGCACACCGATTTGGCTCAAAAATGCCCCGTTCACACGGTTTTGCCCGTTTCACCAACCAAATGGCATTGAATATCGAAACAGACTACACTAGGATGATCCCAACCTCCCTGGTATGACCTGATCAAATTTTGACCAACAGTACGCCCATACCCCGAGCCCACCCCCGGATCTGTGGGCTATAGCACACCAATTTGGCCTGTAAATGCCTCGCTCGCGCCATTTTATCCGTTTGACCACCCAAATGGCATCATTTATTGAAACGGACCATACTGGGATGATCCCCAACTTTCCTAGCATGTTCCAATCAATTTTTGGCCCACAGCATACCCGGACGTCGCACCCACCCCTGGAACCGAGGGCTTTAACACACCGATTTGCCTTGAAAATGCCTCGTTCTTGCCGTTTCTCCCATTTGACCACCCAATGGCATTGAATATTGAAATATACCATACTAGGATGATCCCCAACCACCCTGGCATACCCCGATCGATTTTTGACACATATCACTCCTAGACCCCGGGCGCATCCCCAAAATCGTGGGCTATAGCACATCGATTTGGCCTGAAAATGCCTCATTAGTGTCGTTTCGTCCATTTTACCATCCAAATGGCATTGAATATTGAAACAAACCACCCTGGGATGATCCCCAACCTCCATTCCATGCCCCAGCCAATATTTGGCCCACAACACACCTGGACCCAAGGCCCACCCCCAGAACCGTAGGCTATAGCACACCGATTTGGCCTGAAAATATCCCTTTCATGCCGATTTACCTTTTCTACCACCCAAATAGCATCAAATATTGAAACGGACCAAACTGGGATAATCCCCAACCTCCCTAGCATGCCCCGATTGATTTTTAGACCATAAAATGCCCGAACCCCGAACCCATCCCCGGAACCATGGGCTATAGCACATCGATTTTTCTTTAAAATGACTCATTTACATTATTTATCTCGTTTGACCGCCCAAATGGAATCAAATATTTTAACCGACCATAATAAGACGATCCCCAACCTCCCTGGAATGCCTCAGTCGATTTTCAGCCCACAGCATGCCTGTACCCCAGGTCCACCCACGGAACCGTGGGATATAACACACTGATTTGGCTCAAAAATGCCTTGTTCGCGTCGTTTTGCCCGTTTAACAACCCAAATGGAATCGAATATTGAAACATACCCCACTAGGATGATTCGTAACCTCCCTGGCATTCCCAGTTCAATTTTTCGCCTACAAAATGCCCGAAACCTAATCCCACCCCCAAAATCATGGGCTATAGCACACTAATATGGCCAAAAAATGACTCGTTCTTGCCGTTTTGCCTGTTGGACCACACAAATGGCATCGAATATTGAAATGGACCACACTGGGATGATCCTCAACCCCCCTGGCATGCTACAGTCAATTTTTGGGCCATAGTACACCCGAACCCAGAGCCAATCACCAGAACCATGGGCTAAAGCACACCGATTTCGCCTGAAAATGCCCCAATCATGTTGTTTTGCCTGTTTGACCACCAAAATGGCATCAAATATTGAAACGGACCATACTGGGATGATACCCAACCTCCTTTGTATGCCATGATTGAGTTTTGGCCTATCGCACGCCTGGACCTCTGGACCACACCTAAAATCGTAGGCTATAGCACACCGATTTAGCCTAAAAATGCCCTGTTTGTGCCGTTTTTCTTGTTTGATCATACAAATGGCATCGAATATTGAAACAGACCACATTGGTAAAATCCCTAACCTCCCTAGCATGCCCTAATTAATTTTTGGCCAATAGTTGGCTCTGACCCTGGGCCCACTTTCGAAACTGTGGGCTATAGCACACCGATTTAGCCCGAAAATGCTTTGTTCGTGCCATTTCACCCGTTTGACCACTCAAATGGCATCGAATATAGAAATGGACCATAATGGGACAATCTCCAACCTCTCTTTCATGCCCCGATCAACATTTGACCCACCGCACATCTAAACCCCGAGCCCACCCCCAGAACTATGGGCTATAGCACATTGATTTGGATTGAAAACTCCCTGTTCATGCCGTTTTGCTAGTTTGCTTATCCAAATAGCATCCAATATTGAAATAGACAACATTGGAATTATGCCCAACCTTCCTGGCATGCCCTGATCGATGTTTAGCCAACAACACGCCCCAACCCTGGGCTGACCCTAGGAACCATAGGCTATAGCATACCTATTTGGCCCAAAAATACCCTATTCGCGCTGTTTCGCTCGTTTGATTATCCAAATGGCATCAAATATTGAAACAGACCACACTGAGACGATCCCAGACCTCTCTGTCATGCCTCAGTCAATTTTTGGCCCCCGACATGCCCGGACCTCCGAGCCTACCCCTGGAATAGTGGGCTATAGCACACCAATTTGGCCTGAAAATACCCCGTTTGCGCAGTTTCACCCGTTTGACCGCTCAAATGGTATCGAATATTTAAAAGGACCACAGTGAGATGATCCCAACCTCTCTTGCATAATACGGTCAATTTTTTTCCCACAACACGCCCAGACCCCGGGCCCACCCCTAGAGTCGTGGGCTATAACTCATCGATTTAGCCCAAAAATGCCACATATGCGCCGTTTTGCCCGTTTGACCACTCAAATAGCATCGAATATTGAAATAGACCAAACTGGGATGATCCCCAACCTCCCTACCATTCCTAGGTTGTTTTTCAGATTACAACACGCTCGAACGCCGAGCCCACCCCCAAAATTATGGGCCATAGCATACCGATTTGACCCAAAAATGCCCCATTCGTGTTGTTTTCCCCGTTTGAGCACCCAAATAGCATTGAATATTTTAATGAACTATACTGTGATGATTAGCGACCTCCCAGGCCCACCCTAGTCGAGTTTTGGCCTACAGCATGCCCGGACCCTAACCACACCCTCGAAATCATGGGCTATAGCACACCAATTTAGCCCGAAAATACCCAATTCATGCCACTTCGTCCATTTGACCATCCAAATGGCATATAATATTGAAATGGAACACACTGGGATAATCCCCAACCTACCTGGCATATCTTGGTCGACTTTTATCCAACATCACGCTCGAAACCCAAGCCCACCCCCAAAATCGTAGGCTATAACACACTGATTTGGCCCAAAAATGCCCCGTACACGCCATTTCTCCTGTTTGACAACCCAAATGGCATCGATTATTGAAATAGAAACCACATGGATGATTCCCAACCTCCCTGGCATGCCTCGGTCAATTTTTGGCCCACAGCACGCTCGGAACCCGGGCCCACCCCCAGAACCATAAGTTATAGCACACCTATTTGGTCCAAAAATAACCCGTTCATGCAATTTTGCCCGATTGACCACACAAATAGGATCAAATATTTAAATGGACCACTCTGATATGATCCCCAACCTCCCTGGCATACCTTGGTTGATTTTTGGCCCACTGCACATCCGGACCCCGTGCCTACCCCCAGAAACGTGGGCTATAACTGACTGATTTGGCCAAAAAACTTCCCATTCGTGCTGTTTTGCCTGTTTGACCACCGAAATAGCATTGAATATTGAAATGAACCATACCGGGATGATCCCTAACCTCCCTTGGATACCCCGATCGATTTTTTTCCTACAGCATGCCTGGACCCCTGGCCCACACCTAGAACCGTGGGCAATAGCACACCAATTTGGCCCGTAAATGCCCTGTTCACGCCATTTGACCACCCAAATGGCATAGAATATATAAATAGACCTCACAAGGACAATCCCTAACCTCCTTGGCACGCCCTGATAAATTTTTGTCCATCAGCATGCCTGAAACCTGGGCCCACCCTCAAAATCGTGGGCTATAACACACCTATTTGGCTCGAAAATGCCCCGTTTGCACCATTTTGCTCGTTTGACCATATAAATGGCATCGAATATTGAAATGGACCATACTAGGATAATCCCCAACCTTTCTAGCATGCCCCAATCAATTTTAGGCTCATATCAGCCCCGAACCCTGGGCCCTCCCCCAGAACCGTAGGCTGTAGCACACCTATTTGGCCCGAAAATGCTCTGTTCGCACTATTTTACCCTTTGACAAACTAATGGAATCGAATATTGAAGCGAACCAACTGGGATAATACCAAACCTCTCTGGCATACCCCGATCGATTTTTGGGCCCCAGCTCACCCGGACCCTAGGCCTACCCCCAGAACCATGGGCTATAGCACACTGATTTAGCCTCAAAACTCCCCGTTCCTACTGTTTCACTCGTTTGACCACCCAAATAGCATCGAATATTTAAACATACCATATTGGGATGATCTATAACCTCCCTAGTATGCCCTGGTCGATTTTTAGCCCACAACATGCTCGAAACCTAGGCTAACCCTACAACAGTGGTCTATAGCACACCTATTTGTCCCGACAAGGCCTCATTTATGCCCTTTCGCCTATTTGACTATCTAAATGGCATCGAAGATATAAATGGACCATATTGGGACGATCCCAAACCTCTCTGTCAGGCCTCGATTGATTTTTGACCCACAGCACGCCCGGACCTCGGGCCCATCCCCGGAACCGTGGGCTATAACATAATAATTTTTCCCAAAAATGTCCCATTCACACCGTTTCACACTTTTGATTATCCAAAAGGCATCAAATATTAAAATAGACCACACTGAGACAATACTCAACATCCCTAGAATGACTCAGTCAATTTTCAGTCCACAACACGCCCGGACCCCAGGCCCACCCCTGAAACCGTGGGCTATAATACACCGATTTGTTCTGTAAAAGCTCCATTTGTGACGTTTCACCCGTTTGACTATCCAAATGGCATCAAATATTGAAATAGACCACATTGGGATAATCCCCTATCTCTCTGGTATGCCTCGTTTGATTTTTCAGTCTACAACACGCTCAGACCCCGAGGCAACCCCCAAAATCGTGGGCTATACCACACCGATTTTGCCTAAAAATGCCCCGTTCGTGCTGTTTTGCTCGTTTGACGACCCAAATGGCATCGAATATTTAAACAGACCACACCATGATGATCCCCAATCTCCCTGGCACATCCCGATCAATTTTTGTCCCACAGCACGCCCGGACCCTAAGTCCACCCCCGAAACCATGGGCTACGCATACCGATTTGGCTCGAAAATACCCCGTTTGTGCTGTTTTACCCATTTGGCTACCTAAATGGCATCAAATATTGAAACTAACCACACAGGGATGATCACCAACCTCCTTTGTATGCCCCAGTTGATTTTCAGCCCACAGCACGCCCAGACCCCGGGCCCACCCCCAGAACCGTGGGCTATAGCACACCGATTTGGCTTGAAATACCCTGTCCGCCCTAATTGGCCACCTAACTGGCATCAGATATTGAAATGGACCACACTAGGATGATCCCCAACCTCCCTGGCATACCTCGATTGATTTTAGGCCCACAACACTCTCGAAACCCGAGCCCACCCCAAATACTGTGGGCTATAGCACACTGATTTTTCCCGAAAATACCCATTCGCACTGTTTTTCCTATTTTACCACCCAAAGTCCATCAATTATCAAAATGGACCACATAGGGATAATCCTCAACCACCCTGGAATACCCCGGTTAAATTTTTACCCAAAGCATGCCTGGAACCCGAGCCCACCCCTAGAACCATGGGCTATAGCACACCTATTTGGCTAAAATATGCCTCATTCGCGCTGTTTCTCTCGTTTGACCACACAAATGGAATCAAATATTGAAACAGACCACACTGGGATAATCCACGACCTCCCTGGCACGCCCTGATTGATTTTTGGCCGACAAGACACTCAGACCCCATGCCCTCTCCTGAAACCGTGGGCTATAGCACACCGATTTGGCTAAAAAAAGCTCTATACATAATATTTCACACGTTTGACCACCTAAATGACATTGAATATTGAAATGAAATACACTAAGATGATCCCTAACCTCCCTGGCATACCCCAATCAATTTTTAGCCCAATGAATGCTCGAAACCCATTGATTTTTGGCCCATAGCACTCCTAGACCCCAACCCACCCTCAGAACCGTGGGCTATAGCATTCTAATTTGGCCTGAAAAGGCCTCATTTGCACCGATTCACCCGTTTGACCACCCAAATGGTATCAAATATTGAAATGGACCACACTGGGATGATCCCCAACCTCCCTAGTATACCCCGGTAGATTTTTGGCCAATAGCAAGCTCAGACCCCGAGCCTACCCCCAAAACCGTAGGTTATAGCACACTAATTTGGCGTAAAAATGGCCCATTCGTGCCATTTCTCCCGTTTGAACACCCATAGGGCATCGAATATTGAACGGACCACAATGGGATGATCCTCAAACCCCTTGGTATGCCCCAATCAATTTTTAGACCACAGCACATCCGGACCCCTGGCCAACCCCCAGAACCGTAGGCTATAACATACAAATTTGGCCCAAAAATGCCTCGTTTATACCGTTCCACCCATTTGATCACCCAAGTGGCATCAAATGTTGAAACAGACCACATTGGGATAATCCCCAACCTCCGTGGCATGTCCCGATTGATTTTTAGACCAGCGCTCACTCGGACCCTGGGCCCATCCCTGGAACTGCGGGCTATAGCATAGGAGCGTGCCAAATAGCATCGACTATTGAAACGAACTATACTGGGATGATCCCCAACCTCCATGGAATGACCCGATGAATTTTCGGCCTACAACATACTCAGACCCTGGTCCTACCCCCGAAATCATGGGCTATAGCACACCGATTTTGCCTGTAAACACCCCGTTCGTGCCATTCCGCCCGTTTGACCACTCAAATGGCATCGAATATTGAAATAGACCACATTAGGACAATACCAACCTCCCTGGAATGCCTTTATCAATTTTTGGCCCACAGTATGTGATAACGCTCAATCTACAACTCTCGTTTGAGTGTAAAGCGGTCGTTAGCAAATATAGAACCCAACCTGGGTTGGGTGTCGATCCCACAGGGAATAGCTTGGCCAACAAGTAAGTAAAATTACTAAACTTTTGGTGCAAGTCTCGTAAGAAGGGGGGATTCTTGTCTTGCAAGTGATGTAAACAAAAGCTGAAAATAATAAAGTAAAAAGAGAGAGTTTGTTACGTTGGTTGTAAACAATGAGAATTGAAGCGTTGGGGTTATGTCCACCTTCTGAGGTATACGTCTCTATTGGCTATGAGTGTGTAGAATTCTGTCATGCAATTGCTTATAGAGGATTGTAGTCGATGGTAAATCCAAGCGTCTCTCGACCTAAACAAGGACTATTTCACTTTAACTCTCTCGAGCTTAAAGCGTATCTAACGGTATGAATTCTCCAAGAGGTTAGTCCAGTTACGGCACTAGCTTTTTAATAGGAAAGGGTGTCCTACTACCTTGACATTATCTCTTTTCCAGACAAATAACTTTTCTCTCGAACAAGTTAAATGTTAGACTGGCATATTCTTGCGTTTGCAACCGCAAAGAATGTAGATTCAAGATGAAGAGAATAATGATATAAGCAATATACGTGCCTTGAACTCACAAACTCACAGCAATAGATAGTAACTCATTCGGCTTTCATAACCCCAACAGAGAAGTTTAGTTACCCATGAATGCGAAGGAGATCACGATTGACATTGTTGTTATACCACAAGATTGAGTAATTTCGTGTAGCTTAGGTGGTAGGCGTGAGGCGTGAATTCCTAGGCAAAGTAACGATTCTCTTGTTGTGGAATTTAGGAATAGAAGAGTAGAAGAAGAAAAATAGAATTAATGGAAAGATGAGATGTGAGGGATGGAAGAAGGTATTGTGTTCTCCCTCCTTCCTCCCTCCTTGTTCTCTAAAATCTCTAGCATGATAGGGTATTTATAATACCCATATCCTAATCCTACTAAGCTAATGAAATAAATAACCAAATCCTACTAGACTAATGAAATCCTTAACCCAAATGTACTAGGTTAAGGTAACATTATCATAATCCAAATAAAATAATGAAATACATAACCTAATTGTACTAGGTTAATGTATCATTGTCAAAATCCAGCTTTGTGTCTGTAAGTCCCCAAAGTCTTCAGAATTGCTGTTTTAGCCCGGGACAGATTTTCCATGCAGCAGTTTTGGTCCCCCAAAGTCTTCAGAAATGCTGTTTTAGCCCGGGACAGATTTTCCATGCAGCAGTTTTGGTCCTTAGGCGTGTAAACTCCCTTCCCTTCCTTCGTGAGCTTTCTTTAGCGTCAAGTAAGCCATAAAATGCTGAATTATGCATCATTTATACCTGAAACTTTACTAATCATGTTCGTTAGCTCATTTACAGGAAAAAGGACTAAAAGTGCATGAAATATATAATTTGTTCTCAAAACTAGGCTAAAATATGGGCAAAATATATTGATATAGGCGTGTAAATCCGCCTATCATCAACACCCCACACTTAGAGCTTTGTTCGTCCTCGAACAACATATCATGTCCTTCTAAGCATCAACTTAAGGTTTTTACAGAAACAACACAAAACATTCTTCAAGACAAGCACAACAATTATCAACAAAGAGTAGCTTTCCGATTATAAGTAGAAACAGTTTAACCTCTAGCGTAGACTCGTGATGGTGATCAACTCGCATGCAAACGTTAAAGTGCATAGAATCATATACAACTATCCAAAACTCATCAACCATGTGTGTCTCACCATATAGTACCCATAATCACTCACAAATATAGCATATTTTTCAAACATGGGTATCAAAATGTCCTTGCTCTCACTCTCACAAAGAATTCATATGTAGCAACTGATGACCATAGGCTTGCCCTTAATGTAATACTCTACTAAATGTCAGAATGCTAAGCTTAGGATCAAGTAGGTCTTTTGATGGTTGTAATGTAGGCTAAGGGACGGGTAGGACTATTTTGGCCAGGAATAGTGACTAAGTTCCTAAGCGCTTTAATACATCACTTTGTATCATTGACACTTTTTTTTTTTTTTTTTTTTCTTTTAACATTTTTTTCTTTCAACCTTTCTTCTTTCTTTTGTTATACCACCCTTGTTCTCCTCTTTTGTTTTTCAATTTTAAACATAACTCACTTTTCAGCTTTCTTTTCCTTTTTCTTTTCATAACATACCTCTTATGATAGCACTTTCTTTTTCATAACACATTCAAGCACCCTTACAATTTAAAGCATCATACTTACCCAATTTCCTCTTATGTTGTCACATGACTTTTTCACTTTAAAGCACTTAAGAATTTGGATCAAATTATGGTCTTGAAAAAAAAAATGGATTAGGCTTACATACAAGGTTGTCAAAGAAATAGGCTAAAGGCTCAAAAGGGTTTAACTATGATGATGTCCATGGGTAGGTAAAACTGAAGGTAAACATGTATAGGTTGCCAAAGAAATGCCTAAATCATATCCTAAACTTACACTCCTTATTTTCGCTTTGCATACATACCAGGCAAGTTCTAGCATCAGCCACATACATAGAATATACTATTATCTCACACACACAAGGCACATGGTCGACTTGATTGGAAGTAATATAGACTCTCGACCCAACAAGTGAAGGAATTGAATCACACAATATCACATATTGAGTCACAACTAGAGCCTAAACGTCTCAATAGTCACAATTGTAGCACATACTCTTGTTATAATCTCATGCTGCCTATCAAAATAATTTCATGCGAAGCTAGAAAAAATTTACTAAAAAAAAACCGAAACAAAAATGAAACAAAAGCAAACAAACATAGATGCGAATAGAGAAGTATAGCATGCAATACCACCACCCCACACTTAGTCGGGACACTGTCCTCAGTGGAAAATAAATACGAGGAACCTGGTTGGTCGGACTTATCCTCTATGTCTGGGGTCATACCCCTTGCATTGGAATCATCATCAGAGTCGTCATCCTCAGAAGTTCCTCATAAGTATCCCACTTAATTCCAAGCGTGAGTCGAGGTATTTGCAGCGAGGAGGGTTCTCCTTGGTCCTTGCGACTTCTCTTTTTGCCCTTTTGGGAGGTGGTAGCCTTCTCCTTGCCTCGCTTTAGGTGCCATTGTACCTGAGACTAGAAATAGTGTTAGTGGTAGCACAATATCAATGGATACAATCTATGCACAAGCAGTAGGGGTACCACCCCACACTTTGTTTTGTTGACACAAATTAGTGAAGTGAAAGTGGTCGATTACTCAGATTTCATCGACATACGTTTTAGGAGTTGTATTCCGGCAAGAAAATCAGTGATGTATCACTACTTGCAGCCATTGCATTACTTTCATGTTAGGTATATCAAGACTTCTTCATAGGGATTACATCATGGTATAGTTTCTATCAATAATCACAATCTCCTATGTCGGTAGGCAACTATAAGTCTTATTCCGATGAGCGAGACATCCCAACATGTAAGTATTCAAGTGACAAGAGCATGCAATGTTCATGACTATAGCAATTCCGCAAGTAGTATAACAATGCATCAAAATCAATTTCTAGTTGGAAACAAGTTAAGAGTATCCTAACATTCATGTTCACTCACTTGGTTTTGTATCAACAATTCAAACACATTAACATCACCAATATTTCTTCAAGATGTAGCAATTCATAATAGACATAGCAACGTAGCACTTACGAAAAATAGATGAAGAACAAGAGAGTACTTACGTGATTGAAGCCTTTGGAGATGTTCTTGTGAAGTGGGAGAGCAAAAAGAAAAGTTTTGAGATGATTTGGAGAGTATATGCGGCGCCTAGGTCAAGTTTTCAATGTGTTTGTGTTTCAAGACTAAGTCTCCTTTATATAGGAAGAGAATGGGTCAGGTTTTGACCCATTTACAATCGGTTTTGGAGACAAAAATGCTACATATGCGGCGCATTGTCTATGGCATAATGGGACATATGCGCCGCATAGTCTATGGCATTTGTAGACATATGCGGCGCATTGTCTATGGCATAATGAGACATATGCGCCGCATAGTCTATGGAATATGAGATACTGAGACCAAATGCCATAGCATAGGCGGCGCATAGTCAAAAGCATACCTAGGAATAGGCGGTGCATAGTGTATAGCACACTAGATTCCGAGACCTTAGGATATAGGATAGGTTGTGCATCGTTCTTGGCCTAGTTTTACCAAGGCCTAGCCTTCCTCGAAGCCTATTTTGGCGTGAGAAAGGCTCAATCCATAGCCTTATGCATCACCCTTCCTAACTTACCAACTTTACCATACAATGCGTCCAAATCGTCAATTGAAATCAATCTCCTCGTTGACTACTTCTTGCACCTATATTCACTTAAACAAATGAAAACGATTAGTACGATGGGTTGCCTCCCACCAAGCGCCTTAGTTTTGGTCGTGGCACGACTCTTATTTTTGGATTTTCATTAATTAAAAACAAATCAAGTACTAGAATGAAAGAAAACGATAAACTATAAATGAAAAATGATAAACGATGGGTTGCCTCCCATCTAGCGCCTTATTTATTGTCGTGGCTCGACATAGTTACCTCGAGTACTCAGACTTCGTCGAGGTAAATGGTGGATCGTTTTCTGAAAGGATTTAGACGACAATGAGGCTTACCTGTGGGCATGCGATCTTCTTCACCAATTATATCATCAATAGTCCAACCCATAGCTCTCTTGTATCTCTTCAGAGCAGAGATGAGAGCTTCTACGTGCTGTTCACTTAAATCATTTGCACTCTCCGGAAGTATATTTCTACTTTCCAAGAACACATACCTTAGATAATCGGGGAGCTCTTGCGATTCTAGCATTGGTGTCTCGTCAATGGGAGTCTTCGCTGTTGGTTGATTCTTGAGATCACAATCCGGTTGCTTAGGAGTATAAGACTCTATTTCTGTTAGAGCACCCATAAGTTCTTCATAATCTTCATTATCCTCATGCTCAACTTTCAGTGGTGCAACAGACAATGGCTCAACAGTAGGCTGTTTCTCTATAGATAATGCTTTCATATGCTCATGATGAACATCAGCTACAGATAACTCATTCATATCGCTGGGCTGCTTCATGGCTTTGCATATATCAAAGCGGACCACTTCGTCATTAATTCGAAACAAAAGCTCATTATCTTTCATGTCAATAAGCACACTTCCAGTTGCGAGGAAGGGGCGTCCCAAGATTATGGGAACGTCAGAATCCACCTCACAATCCAGAATAACGAAGTCTGCAGGAAAGATAAATGAAGATACCTTCACCAACACATCATTCAAGATACCCACAGGTCGTTTTACCGTCCTATCAGCCATCACGAGCCTCATATTGGTTGGTGTCGGATCGCCTAACCCCAACTTCTTGTAGACGGATAGTGGCATCAAATTGATGCTAGCACCCAGATCGCACAATGCCTTAGCAAAATTCATAGATCCAACCGTGCAAGGAATAGTGAAAGCACCAGGGTCTGCCTTCTTCTGTACTAAGGACCTTGTGGCAATTGCACTGCAATGATGAATATTATCTGCCGGCTCATAGCTTACTGCCCTCTTCTTTGTCAACAGGTCCTTCATGAATTTAGCGTACCCAGGCATCTTTTCTAGCGCCTCTACCAACGGAACATTAATGGTCAGCTGCTTTAACATAGTCATGAATTTGCTGAACTTCGTGTCCTCAGCCACCTTCTTCAATCTTTGGGGAAAAGGTGGTGGTGGGTATGGAAGTGTTCTCTCCATGGCTTTCTTCCCCTCTTGCTTCCGTTTTTCCATTTTTTCAGGCTGCACGTCACTGGGCGTGACGTCCTTGACGTCAGAACTGGTTGTTGCAGCATCTTCTCCTTTTGCGTTATCATCCATATCCACAACTTCTTCAACCACTTGCTTGCCTTTTGCTGAAGGTTCCAGCACCTTACCACTTCTGGTAGTGATGGCCATGCATGACCCATCATTCCTTGGGTTTTGCACAGTATCGTTAGGTAAAGTGCCAGCCTTTCTTTGATTGAGTGCTGCTGAAAGTTGGCTCAGTTGCTGCTCTATTTGCTTGATTGAAGTAGAATGAGAATCAACTAGTTGTTTCATGGAGGACAAATCATTAATTACCTCAGTAACTCCCGCGCTCGTTATTTCCACTCCTTTCAATAATTTAGCCATCATGTCTTCCATACTTCCAGAATTAGATGTGGTGATATCACGTCTACCAGGGGGAACATAAACACCACTCTTTTCATTGTTTTTTCTCCAACTACCTTGGTCCTTGTTTCCAGAATTATCATAATAGTTCCGACCTTGGTTTCCTTGGGCATTCCCTCGGAAACCCCCCTGATTGTTCAAGTAGTTGGCTTCTTCTTCAGAATCAAATTCGTCTCTTCCTTTTAGCGCCACAGCTTTCACTTTTTCGGTCTTCCCTGATAATAAATGCTTTGTCAGAAGATCCATCTGTGTTTTCATGTGCGCCATATCTTGATCACGTTCTTCTTGTCTTCTTCTTTGGTCTGCAGTCATGCCTATAGATAAAGTGGGGCTTGCTACCTCGGAATCCCTGGTATGCCAAGCTCTACTTTGTTTCGTCATGCGATCTAGCATATTGCTTTCTTGACCAAAGGTGAGGTCCATAAAAGATCCTCCAGCTGCGTTATCCACCACTGGCTTAGTTATTAAATTCAAGGCTCTATACAATATCTCCATGAGGTGAACATTAGTCATGTGATGGTTTGGGCATCTCGCTAGCTTTGTCTTGAACCTCTCCCATGTTTCATGAAGAGCTTCAGTTGGAAGCTGACGAAAGTTGCTGATTTCATCTCTCAATTGTGCCCTTTTGGAAGGCGGAAAGAATCTTTCTAGGAAAGCGTCTCTCAATTGCCTCCAATTTGTAATTGAATCAGGAGTCAGCCCATTCAACCATAGTGTTGCCTCCCCAGACAGAGACAATGGAAATAGACGTAATCGAATTGCATTCTGACCAACACCAGGATTGTCAAAAGACTTGCATGTAGAAATAAAGTTGATGAGATGCATATTCGGATCATCGCCTGCTAGTCCACCAAACAATCCCTTGAGTTGCAATAACTGAATCATGGTGCTTCTGATGTTGAACTTGGCTCCGGGCGCTAATGGTGGTAGAATAATGGCTCCAGTGGCACCAGCTCCATCAAGATCATCATCATCATCATCGAACGGTATTTCACGTTGTGCATCCATTGATGCACTGAACAAAAGCCTGCAGTAAACAAAAACAAAAACTAAAAGTAAAAGTACGAGAGTCTTCGACCAAAGGGTCTAGTAATTTTCACGAACTTAATTGACACTTGTATTCCCCGGCAACGGCGCCAATTTTTGATAACGCTCAATCTACAACTCTCGTTTGAGTGTAAAGCGGTCGTTAGCAAATATAGAACCCAACCTGGGTTGGGTGTCGATCCCACAGGGAATAGCTTGGCCAACAAGTAAGTAAAATTACTAAACTTTTGGTGCAAGTCTCGTAAGAAGGGGGGATTCTTGTCTTGCAAGTGATGTAAACAAAAGCTGAAAATAATAAAGTAAAAAGAGAGAGTTTGTTACGTTGGTTGTAAACAATGAGAATTGAAGCGTTGGGGTTATGTCCACCTTCTGAGGTATACGTCTCTATTGGCTATGAGTGTGTAGAATTCTGTCATGCAATTGCTTATAGAGGATTGTAGTCGATGGTAAATCCAAGCGTCTCTCGACCTAAACAAGGACTATTTCACTTTAACTCTCTCGAGCTTAAAGCGTATCTAACGGTACGAATTCTCCAAGAGGTTAGTCCAGTTACGGCACTAGCTTTTTAATAGGAAAGGGTGTCCTACTACCTTGACATTATCTCTTTTCCAGACAAATAACTTTTCTCTCGAACAAGTTAAATGTTAGACTGGCATATTCTTGCGTTTGCAACCGCAAAGAATGTAGATTCAAGATGAAGAGAATAATGATATAAGCAATATACGTGCCTTGAACTCACAAACTCACAGCAATAGATAGTAACTCATTCGGCTTTCATAACCCCAACAGAGAAGTTTAGTTACCCATGAATGCGAAGGAGATCACGATTGACATTGTTGTTATACCACAAGATTGAGTAATTTCGTGTAGCTTAGGTGGTAGGCGTGAGGCGTGAATTCCTAGGCAAAGTAACGATTCTCTTGTTGTGGAATTTAAGAATAGAAGAGTAGAAGAAGAAAAATAGAATTAATGGAAAGATGAGATGTGAGGGATGGAAGAAGGTATTGTGTTCTCCCTCCTTCCTCCCTCCTTGTTCTCTAAAATCTCTAGCATGATAGGGTATTTATAATACCCATATCCTAATCCTACTAAGCTAATGAAATAAATAACCAAATCCTACTAGACTAATGAAATCCTTAACCCAAATGTACTAGGTTAAGGTAACATTATCATAATCCAAATAAAATAATGAAATACATAACCTAATTGTACTAGGTTAATGTATCATTGTCAAAATCCAGCTTTGTGTCTGTAAGTCCCCAAAGTCTTCAGAATTGCTGTTTTAGCCCGGGACAGATTTTCCATGCAGCAGTTTTGGTCCCCCAAAGTCTTCAGAAATGCTGTTTTAGCCCGGGACAGATTTTCCATGCAGCAGTTTTGGTCCTTAGGCGTGTAAACTCCCTTCCCTTCCTTCGTGAGCTTTCTTTAGCGTCAAGTAAGCCATAAAATGCTGAATTATGCATCATTTATACCTGAAACTTTACTAATCATGTTCGTTAGCTCATTTACAGGAAAAAGGACTAAAAGTGCATGAAATATATAATTTGTTCTCAAAACTAGGCTAAAATATGGGCAAAATATATTGATATAGGCGTGTAAATCCGCCTATCATCAGTATGCCCGTACCCTGGGCCCACCCTCAGAACCGTAGGCTATAGCACACTGATTTGGCTTGAAAATGCCCTATTAGCACCGTTTCGTCTGTTTGACCACCAAAATGGCATCGAATATTGAAACGGACCATAATAGGATGATCCTCAATCTCCCTGGCATGCCCCGATAAATTTTTGACCCACAGCATGCCTGGACCCCAGGTCCACCCCCGTAACCGTGGGCTGTAGCACATCGATTTAGCCCAAAAATGCCACGTTTATTCCATTTTGCCCATTTGACTACCCAAATGGCATTGAATATTGAAATGGACCACACTGGGATAATCCCAAACCTCCCTGGTGCGTTCGGTCAATTTTCAGCCCACAAAATGCTCGGACCCCAGGACTACCCCCGATATCGTGGACTAACGCACACCGATTTGGATCGAAAATGCCCTGTTCGGACCTTTTCACCCATTTTACCACCCAAATGGCATCGGATATAGAAATGGACCACACAGGGAAGAACCCCAACCTCTCTAGCATGCCCCAATCAATTTTTGGCCCATAACACGCCCGAACCCCGAGCCCACCATCAAAACCGTGGGCTATAGTACACCACTTTGTCCCGAAAATGCCTCATTTGCACTGTTTACCCATTTAACCACCCAAATGGCATCAAATATTGAAACGGACCATACTAGGATGATACCTAACCTCCCCGACATGCCCCGATCGATTTTTCGTCAATGGTATGCCCAGACCCCAGACCCACCCCCGAAACTGTAGGCTATAGCATACTAATTTGTCTCAAAAATGCCCCATTCACGCTGTTTCGCTTGTTTGACCATCCAAATGGTATCGAATATTAAAAAAAACCATACTCGGATGATCCCCTAACCTCCCTGGCATGATCCGATTGATTTTTGGCCCACAGCATGCTCGGACCTCGGTCCCTCCCTTGAAACCGTGGTCTATAGCACATTGAATTAGCCTAAAAATACCCAATTTCGCCCGTTTGACCACCCAAATGGCATCGAATATTGAAAGGGACCACATTCGGATGATCCCCAACCTCACTAGCATGCCCCGATCAATTTTTGGTCCACAGCACGCTAGGACCCCAAGCCGACCCCCAAAATAGTGGGCTATAGCACATTGATTTGGCCCGAAAATGCTCTATTTTGGCCATTTTACTCGTTTGACCACCCAAAGGCATCAAATATTAAAATGGACCACACTGGGACTATCCCTAACCTCCCTGGCACGCCTTGATCAATTTTTGGCCCACACCACACCCGAACCCCGGGCCCACCCCTAGAAACCTGGGCTATATAGCACATCGATTTGGCCCGAAATGCCCTGTTCATGCCATTTTGCCTGTTTGACTACCCAAATAGCATCAAATATTGAAATAGACTACAGTGGGACGATCCCCAACCTCCATGGCACGCCCAGGTCAATTTTTATCCCACATCACGCCTGGACGACGAAACCACCCCTAGAACCGTGGGCTATAGCTCATTGATTTTTCCCAAAAATTCTCTATTTCGTGCTATTTTGCCCGTCTAACAACCCAAATTGCATTGAATAATTAAACGGACAACACTGGGATGATCCCAAACCTCCCTGGCCTGGCTCAGTCAATTTTTATCCCACTACATGCCTGAACCCCTAGGCCAACCCCCAGAACTGTGGGCTATAGCACACTGATTTGACTCAAAACTGACCTATTCGCGCTGTTTTACCTGTCTAACCAACCAAATGGCATTGCATATTAAAATGGACAATACTGGGATGATACCTAACATCCCTGGCACACCCCAGTCAATTTTCATTCCACAACACACCCGAACACTGGGCCCCCCAGAACCATAAGGTATAGCACACCGATTTGGCCTGAAAATGCCCCATTCATGTTTTTTCGCCCGTTTGACTATCCAAATAGCATCGAATATTGAAATGGACAACACTGTGATGATCCAAAACCTTCTTATCATACCCCAGTTGATTTTTGGCCCACAACACATCTGGAAACTTAGCCCACCCCCAGAACCGTGGGCTATAGTACAACAATTTGGCTCGTAATTGCCCCGTTCATGCCGTTTCACCTGTTTGACCACACAAATGGTATCGAATAGTGAAACGGGCCATACTGGGACAATCCCCAACCTCCCTAGTATGCCCCAGTCAATTTTTGACCCACAACACGTACGAACCCCGGGCCCACCCCTGGAACCGTGGGATATAGCACAACAATTTGGCCCAAAAATGCCTAATTCGCGCCATTTCGCTTTTTTGACCACCCAAATGGCATCGAATATTTAAAAAGACCATATTGGACGGTCCTAAACCTCCTTGGAATGCCCTAGTCAGTTTTCGTCCCACAACACACCTAGACCCCGGGCCCACCCCTGTAACCGTGGGCTATAGCACACCAATTTAGCTCGAAAATGCCTTATTCGCGCTGTTTCACCCGTTTGTCCACCCAAATGGCATCAAATATTGAAAGGGACCATAGTAGGATAATCCCCAACCTCCCCGACACACCTTGATCGATTTTTAGCCCACAGCACACTCGAACCCCAGGCCCACCCTCAGAACCGTGGGATATAGCACACTGATTTAGCCCAAAAATACCTCATTCACGAGTTTCACCCATTTGACCACTTAAATGGCATCGAATATTCAAACGGACCATACTGGGATGATCCTCAATCTTCCTGGCACACCCTTATCAATTTTTAGACCACAACACGCTCGAACCCCAAGTCAACCCCCAAAATAGTGGGTTATAGCACACCGATTTGGCCTAAAAATTACCCATTTGTGCTATTTTGCCTGTTTGACCACCCAAACGGCATCTAATATTGAAACGGACCACACTGGGATGATCCTCAACCTCCCTGATATACCCTGGTTACTTTTTGGCCCATAATAAGCTTGGAACTCGAGCCCAACCCCAAAACCTTAGGTAATAGCACACTTATTTGGCCAGAAAATGCCCCGTTAAAAAATCTTAGAAGTTAAGAGGTTAAGAATGTGATTAAGTCCCAACACTTGGAAAAAATTTTAGGCCTTAAACTCCCTATGCATGCAACTACTGGCTAAATTGAGTAAAAAATATTACGAGATGTTACAACATCCCCTCTGACAAATCGAGAGCCTTATTCAATGAGTTAAAGTTAAAGCTACAATAATAATATAATAAATAAATATGTTTTGCTCGTTTGACCACCCAAATGGCATTGAATTTTAAAACAGACCACACGGGGATGATCCCCAACCTCCCTGGCATGCCCTAATCAATTTTTTGGCACACAACCATCTTGGAACTTGGGTCCACCCCATAAACCGTGGGCTATAGCACACCGATTTGGCTAGAAAATGCCCCGTACGCACCGTTTCACCCGTTTGACCACCCAAATGGCATCAAATACTTAAAAGGACTATACTGGGATGATCCCTAATCTTTCTAGAATGCCTTGGTCGATTTTTGGCACATAGCACACCTGGTCCACGAGCCTAGCCCCGGGACCGTGGCCTATAGCGCACAAACTGGTCCTATAAATTCCACGTTCGTGCGGTTTTGCTCGTTGGACCACCCAAATGGCATCAAATATTGAAACGTACCACAGTGGGATGATATGTAACCTCCCTGGCATGCCCATGTAGATTTTTGGCCCACAACATGCCCGAACCCACCTCCAGAACCGTGGGCTATAGCACACCGATTTGGCCCGAAAATACCCCATTCACGCCGTTTTGCCCAAATAATCACCCAAATTGCATTGAATATTGAAACCGACCATACTGGGATGATCCCCAACCTCCCCACCTAATAGCACATTGATTTGGCCTGAAAACACCCCATTCGCGTTGTTTCGCCTTTTGACCACCCAAATGACATCAAATATTAAAACAGACCATACTGATACGATCCCCTACCTTCAGAGCATACCCCGGTTGATTTTCTACACACAGCATGCCCGGACCCCTATCCCACCCCCAGAATCGTGGGCTATAACATATTTATTTGGCCCGAAAATGCCCCGTTTGTGCTATTTTGCCTGTTTAACCACCCAAATAGCATCGAATATTGAAAAAGGACAACACTAGGATTATCCCCAACCTCCTTGGTCCACCCCCATTGATTTTTGGCTCACATCACGCCCAAACCCCAGGCACACCCCCAGAACCATGGGCTATCGCACACCGATTTGGCTTGAAAATTCCCCATTTGCGTCGATTCGCCCATTTGACCACCCAAATGGCATCAAATATTGAAACGGACCATACTAGGATGCTCTTCAACCCCTCTGGCATACCCCGGCCTATTTTTGAACCAAAGCACGATCGAACCCCAGGCCCACCCTCGGAATTGTAGGCTATAGCACACGAGTTGGCCCAAAAGTGCCCCGTTTGTACCGTTCCACCCGTTTGACCACCCAAATGGCATCGAATATTGAAATAGACCACATTGGTAGGGTCCTAAACCTCCCTGGCATGCCCAAGTTGATTTTTGGCCCAGCGCCCACCCGGACCCAAAGCGCATCCTCGAAACCGTAGGCTATAGCACATTGATATGGCCCGAAAATGCACCGTTTGCACCATTTTACCGGTTTCACCACCCTAATAGCATCGACTATTGAAAAGAACCACATTGGAATGATGCTCAACCTTCCTGGCATACCCCGATAAATTTTCAGCCCTTAGCATACCCGGATCCTAGGCCCACCCCTGGAACCGCGGGCTATAGCACACCGATTTGGCCTTTAAACACCCCGTTTGCGCCGTTTTGCCCGATTGACCACCCAAATGGCATCGAATATTGAAACAGGCCACACTAAGATGATCCTCAACCTCTCTGTCTTGCCCCAATCAATTTTTTGAAGACAGCACGGCCGTACCCCAGGCCCACCCTCGGAACCGTGAGTTATAGCACACCGATTTAGCTTAAAAATGCCCCATTCATACTATTTCACTCGTTTGACCACCCAAATGGCATTGAATTTTGAAACATACCACACTGGGATGGTCCCTAATCTCCCTAGAATGCCCCGATCAATTTTTGACCCACAAAACGCCTGGACACAGGTGCACCTCCATAACCCTAGGCTAAAACACACCGATTTGGCAAGAAAATGCCACATTTGCACTATTTGGCACTTTTGTCCACCCAAATAGTATCAAATATTAAAAAAAAAACATACTGGGATGATTTCCAACCTCCCTGGCACTTTTGGTTAATTTTTGACCTACGACACACCCAAACCCCTGGTCCACCCCAGAACCGTGGACTAAAGTACCTCGATATGTCCCATTCATGCCTTTTCGCCCGTTTTACCACCAAATAGCCTCGAATATAGAAAAGGAAAACACTGGGATGATACCCAACATCCCTAACATACCTTGGTCTATTTTTGTCCCACACCACGCCCGAACCTCGAGCTCACCACCGAAACCGTGGGCTAGAGCACACCGATTTGGGATGAAAATGCCCCTTCACGTTGTTTTGCTCGTTTGACCACCTAAATAGCATCGAATATTGAAACAGAACACACTTGGATGATCCCCAACCTCCCCGACATGCCCCGATCAATTTTTTACCTATGGAACGACCTAACCCCAGGACCACCCCTCAAAACTGTGGGCTATAGCACACTAATTTAGCCCAAAAATGCCCAGTTCGCATTGCTTTGCTTGTTTGACCACCCAAATGGCGTCGAATATTGAAACGAACCATACCCGGATGACCCTCAATCTTCCTGGAATACCCCGGTTGATTTCCAGCCCAAAGAACGCTCAGACCTCAGGCCCACCCTCAGAACCACGGGCTATAGCATACCGAATTAGCCCTAAAATGTCTCATTTCACTTGTTTGACCACTTAAATGGCATCAAATATTGAAAGGGACCACACTGGGATGATCACCAACCTTAATGGCATGCCACGGTCGATTGTTGGTCCACAGCATGCTCGAACCCAGAGCCCATCCCTAAAACCATGGGATATAGCATATTGATTTGGCCCAAAAATGCTCTGTTTACGCCGTTTTGCCCGTTTGACTATCCAAAGGGCATCGAATATTAAAACAGACCACACTGGAAGGATCTCTATCCTTCATGGCATGCCCCGATAAATTTTTAGCCAACAACACGTCCGAACCCAACCCCCAGAACCATGGGCTATAGAACACCAATTTGCCTTGAAAATGCCTCGATCATGCTATTTCGCCTATTTTACTATCCAAATAGCATCAAATTTTAAAAGAGACTACATTATAATGATCCCCAACAACCCTTGCATGCCTCGATCGATTTTAGATACATAACACGCCTGGACCCCGGGCCCACCCCCAGAACCATAGGCTATAACACATCGATTTAGCTTGAAAATCCACCATTCGCGATATAGCACACCGATTTGGCCTGAAAATGCTCCATTTATTCCATTTTACCTGTTTAACCACCCAAATAGTGTTGAATATTAAACAGACCACACTGGGATAATCCCCAACCTCCCTACCATACCTAGGTTGATTTTCAGCCCACAACACACCCGAACCCAGGACCCACCCCCGGAACCATAGGCTATAACTCATTGATTTGGCCTGAAAATGCCCCATTCACGTTGTTTCGCCCGTTTGACTATTTAAATGGCATCGAATATTGAAATGGACCACACTGGGATGATCCCCAACCTCCCTGGCGTGCCCTGATAAATTTTCAGCCTGTAATATGCTCGAACCCTGGGCGCATCCCCAGAACCGTGGGCTATAGCACACCAATTTGACCTGTAAATGCCCCGTTCGCGCCTTTTTGCCCTTTTGACCGCCCAAATAGAATTGAATAATGAAATAGACTATCTTGTGATGATCCCCAACCTCCCTATCATGCTCCAAGCAATTTTAGGCCCACATCACACCCAGACCTCAACCCACCTCCAGAACAGTGGGCTATAGCACACTGATTTCTCCTATAAATGCCCCGTTCGTGCCGTTTCGCCAGTTTGACCACCCAAATGCCATCGAATATTGAAATGGACCACATTGAAGAATCCCCAATCTTCCTGGCACACCCCGATTAATTTTCAACCCATAAAATGCCCGGACCCCAACCCATCCCAAAAACCGTGGGCTATAGCGCACCGATTTAGCCCGAAAATCCCCGTTTGGCCTGTCTGACCACCTAAATGGCATTGAATATTGAAACAAACCACACTGATATGATCCCTAACCTACTTGGCATGCCCTGGTCAATTTTCGGCCTACAGCACACCCAGAACTTGGGCCCACCCCTAGCACCGTGGGTTATAGCACACTGATTTGGCCCCATTCGAGCCATTTTGCTCGTTTGACCACCCAAATGGCATCGAATAGTGAAACGGACCACACTGGGATTATCCTTAACCCCTCTGGCATGCTCAAATCGATTTTCATCCTATATCACACCCGGACCTCAGGTTCACCCCTAGAACTGTGAGCTATAACACACCGAATTGGTTTGAAAATACCTCGTTCATGCTATTTCGCCTGTTTGACCACCCAAATGTCATCAAATATTGAAACATACCACACTGGGATGATCCCCAACCTCCTTGGAATGCCTCGGTCGATTTTCATCCCACAGCACGCCCGGACCCTGGGCCCATCCCCAAAACCATGGGGTATAACACACTAATTTGGCCTGAAAACACCACATTCACGTTGTTTCGCCTGTTTGACCATCCAAATATCATAAAATATTAAATAGGACCACACTGACACAATCCCCAACCTCCCGATCTTGCCCCGGTTAATTTTCTGCCCATAGCACGCCTGGACCTCGAGCCCACCCCTGGAACCATGGATAATAGCACACAGATTTGGCCTAAAAACTCCCCGTTCACGTCGTTTCCCCCGTTTGGCATCAAATATTTAAACGAACCACACTAGGACAATTTCTAACCTCCCTAGCACGTCTCTATTAATTTTCAGCCCACAGCATGCTCGAACCCCGAGCCCACCCCCGGAACCATGGGTGATAGCACACTGATTTATCCCAAAAATATACCGTTTGCACCGTTTCGCCAATATTGAAAAGGACCATAGTGGGACGATCCCCAACCTCATTGGCATACATCAATTAATTTTTAAACCACAGAACTCTCGAACCCTGAGCCCACCCACGAAATCGTGGGCTATAGCACACCGATTTGTCCTGAAAATTATCCGTTCGCACTATTTTGCCCGTTTGACCACCCAAATGGCATCGAATATTGAAACGGACTAAACTGGGATGAATCCAACCTCCCTGGTATGCACCGATCAATTTTTGAACCATAGAACGCTCGAAACTATGGACCAACCCCGGAATCATGGGCAATAGCTCACCCATTTGGCCCGAAAATGCCACGTTCGTGTCGTTTCGCTTGTTTGACCACACAAATGGCATCAAATTTTTAAATGAACTGTAATTGAATAATCGGCAACCTCCATAGCATGCACCAATCAATTTTTGGCACACAGCACGCCCGGACCCCGAGCCCACCCCCGAAACCGTGGGCAGCACATCGATTTGGCTAAGAAATGCCTCATTCGCGCTGTTTTACACGTTTGATCACACAAATGGAATTGAATATTGAAATGGACCACACTGGGATGATCCCCAGACACCCTATCAGGCCTTGGTTGATTTTTTTCCTACAGCACACCTGGTCCTGAACCTACCCCTAAAACCGTGGGCTATAGCACACCAATTTGGCCTGAAAACTCCCTGTTTGCGCTATTTCACCTTTTGACCACCCAAATGGCATATAATATTAAAACGGACCACACTGGGATGATCCCCAATCTCCCTAGCACGTCCCGGTCAATTCTTAACCCAAAGCACGCCCGAACCCTGGGCTCACCACCAAAATCGTGGGCAATAGCACACCGATTTTATCCAAAAATGGCCCGTTCGCGCCATTTCACACGTTTAACCACCCAAATGGCATTCAATATTGAAACGGACCACACTAGGACAATCCCAACCTCCCTAGAATACCCCGGTAGCCCACAACACAACCAAACCCTGGGCCTACCCCCAAAATCGTGGGCTATAGTATACCAATTTTGCCCAAAAATTCCCCATTCGCACCTTTTCGCCCGTTTACCTATCCAATTGGCATTGAATATTGAAATGGATCACACTAGGATGATCCCAAACTTCCCTAGCACGCGCCGAATGATTTTTGGCGCACATCACGCCTGGACCTCGAGCCCACCCCCGGAACCGTGGGCTATATTACATTAATTTAGCTTGAAAATGCATTTTTCATGCCGTTTCATCCGTTTGATCACCCAAATGGCATCTAATATTGAAATCGACCACATCGGGATGATCCCCAATCTCCCTGGCATACCTCGGTCAATTTTGATACACAACACGTACATACCCCAGGCAAACCCCCAGAACCATGGGTTATAGCACACTGATTTGGCCCGAAAAAGCCCGATTAGAGCCATTTCGTTCGTTTGACCACCCAAATGGCATCGAATATTGAAATAGACCGCACTGCGATGATCCCAAACCTTCTTGGAATGCCCCGATCAATTTTTGGCCCACAGTACGCCAGGACCCCGAGCCCACCCCCTAACCGTGGGTTATAGCACATCAATTTGACCCGAAAATGTCTTGTTCATGCCGTTTAGCCTGTTTGACCACCTAAATGACATGGAATATTGAAACGGACCACATTGGGACGATCCCAAACCACCCTGGCATTCCTAGTTTTTGGACCACAGTAAGCTCGGACCTCAAGCCCACCCTGAAATCGTGGGCTACACACATCAATTTGGCCTGAAGATTTCTCGTTCGCGCTGTTTTACCTGTTTTACCACCCAAAAGTCATCGAATATTGAAATGAACCATACTAAGATGATACCCAACCTCCCTGGCATGGCCCGATCAATTTTCAGCCCATAGCACACTCGAAACTTGAGACCAACACCAGAACTGTGGGCAATAGCATACCTATTTGGCCAGAAAATGCCCTGTTCGTACCGTTTAGCACACCAATTTAGCCCGAAAACACCCCGTTTATGCCATTTTTCCCGTTTAACCACCCAAATGGCATCGAATATTGAAACGAACCAGACAGGAATGATTCCCAACCTCCTTGGCATGCCCTGATCAATTTTTTGCCCTCAACACGCCCGAAACCCGAGCCCACCCGAAACCCGAGCCCACCCTCGAAAGCGTGGGCAATAGCACACCTATTTGGCCTAAAAATGCCCTGTTCGTGCCGTTTTGCTCGTTTGATCATACAAATGGCATCGAATATTGAAACAGACCGCACTGAGATGATCCCCAACCTCGCTGACATGCCCCGGTTAAATTTTGGCCAACAGTTGGCTCGGACCCCGGGCCCATTTTCGAAACCGTGGGCTATAGCACACCAATTTTGCTCGTTTGACTATCCAAATGGCGTCAAATATTAAAATAGACCACACTGGGGCGATCCCAGACCTCCCTGTCATGCCCCGGTCAATTTTTAGCCCACAGAATGCCCGGACCCCAGAGCCTACCCTTGTAATAGTGGGCTATAACATACCGATCTGGCCCGAAAATACCCTGTCTGCACTGTTTCACTCATTTGACCGCTCAAATGGTATCGAATATTTAAAGGGACCACAGTGAGATGATCCCAACCTCTCTGGCATGATACGGTCATTTTTTGTCCCACAGCACGTCTAGACCCCAGGCCCACCCCTAGATTCGTGGGCTATAGCTCATCGATTTAGCCCAAAAATGCCCCATACGTGCCGTTTTTCCCGTTTGACCACTCAAATGGCATTGAATATTAAAACAAACCAAACTGGGATGATCCCCAACCTCCCTAGCATGCCTCAGTTGATTTTTGGTCTACAACACGCTCGGACGCCAAGCCCACCCCAAAAATTATGGGCTATAGAACACCAATTTTTCCTAAAAATGCCCCGTTCGTGCTGTTTCACCCGTTTGACCACCCAAATGGCATTGAATATTTCAATGTACCATATTGTGATGATTACTAACCTCCCTGGCACACCCCGGTCGAGTTTTGTCCTATAGCACGCCTGGACCCTAAGCACACCCTCAAAACAATGGGCTATAGCACGCCGATTTGGCCCGAAAATACCCAATTTGCGCCATTTTTCCTATTTGACCATCCAAATGGCATCAAATATTGAAACGAAATACATTGGGATGATACCCAAACTCCTTGGCATACCTTGGTCAAATTTTAGCCAACATCACGCTCGGAACCCAAGCCCACCCTAAAAATCGTGGGCTATAACACTCTGATTTGGCCCGAAAATGCCCTGTACATGCCTTTTCACCCATTTTGACCATCCAAATGGGATCTATTATTGCAATGGACCTGACATGGATGATACCCAACCTCCCTGGCATACCCCAGTCAATTTTTGGCAGCACGCTCGGAACCCGGAACCACCCCCAGAACCGTGGGCTATAGCACACCTATTTGGCCTAAAAATGACCCATTCATGTAGTTTAGCCCGATTGACCGCGCAAATGGCATCAAATATTAAAACGGACCACTATGGGATAACCCCCAACCTCCCTGTCATGCCTTGGTTGATTTTTGGCCCACTGCACGCCCGTACCCCGTGCCTACCCCCAGAACAGTGGGCAATAACTCACTAATTTGGCCCAAAAACTCCCCATTCGTGCTGTTTTGCCTGTTTGACCACCGAAATGGCATCGAATATTGAAATGAGCCACACCGAAATGATCTGCAACCTCCCTTGCATGTCCCGACAATTTTCATCCCACAGCACGCCCGGACCCTTGGCCCACACCTAGAACCGTGGGCAATAGCACATCGATTTGACAAGTAAATGCCTTTTTCGCGCTATTTGACCATCCAAATGGCATGGAGTATTGAAATAGATCTCAAAAGGATGATCCCCAACCTCCTTGGCATGCCCCGATAAATTTTTGGCCATCAGCATGCCCGAAACCTGGGCCCACCCTCAAAATCCTCGGCTATAACACACCTATATGCTCAAAAATACCCTGTTTTCCCCATTTCTCCCGTTTGACCACCCAAATGGAATCAAATATTGAAAGGGACCACACTGGGACAATCCCCAACCTCCCTGGCATTCCCTGATCAATTTTGGCCCACACCACACCCGAACCCCGGCCCACCCCTAGAAATGTGGGCTATAATAGCATACCGATTTAGCTCAAAAATGCCCCGTTCAGGGCATTTTGCCTGTTTGACTACCCAAATAGCATCGAATATTGAAACAGACCATAATGGGATGATCCCCAACCTCCATGGCACGCCCAGGTCAATTTTTGTCCCACAGCACACCTGGACGAAGAAACCACCCACGGAACCGTGGACTATAGCACATCAATTTTGCCCAAAAATCCTCTATTCCGCACTATTTTGCCCGTCTAAAAATCCAAATGTCTTTGAATAATTAAACGGACAACACTGGGATGATCCCTAACCTCCCTGGCATGTCTCAGTCAATTTTGGGCCCACTGCATACCTGAACCCCCGGGTCAACCCCCAGAACCTTGGGCTATAGCACACTGATTTGATTAAAAAATGCCCTATTCGCGTCGTTTTACCTGTTTAACCAAACAAATGGCATTGAATATTGAAATGGACCATACTGGGATGATCTCCAACCTCCCTGTCACACCATAGTCAATTTTCAGCCCACAATAGCAAACCGATTTGGCCTGAAAATGCCTCATTTGTGCTATTTCACCCGTTTGACTATCCAAATGGAATCGAATATTGAAATAGACCACACTATGATGATCCCAAACCTTCTTATAATGCCTTCGTTGATTTTCGACCCACAGCACGCCTGGAACCCGAGCCCACCCCCGAAACCGTCGGCTATAGTACAACGATTTGGCTCAAAAATGCCCCATTCACACTATTTTGGTTGTTTGACAACCAAAATAGCATTGAATATTGTAACGTACCACACTGGGATGATCCCCAACCTTCGTGGCATCCCCCGGTCGATTTTTAACCCATGGCACATACGTACCCCGGGCCCACCCCTAGAACTGTGGGCTATAGCACACCGATTTAGCACGTTAATGCCCCATTCACACTATTTTGCTTGTTTGACCACCCAAATAGCATTGAATATAGAAAATGAACATACTGGGATGATCCCAAACCTCCATGCAATGCCCCGGTCGATTCTCGGCCCATAACGCACCCAGAACCTGGGCCCACCTCCAGAACCGTGGGCTATAGCACACCGACTTGGCTAAAAAATGCCTTATTCGCACCGTTTGTCCACCCAAATGGCATAAAATATTGAAATAGACCATACCGGGATGATCCCCAACCTCCCTGGCACGTACTGATTAATTCTTGGCCAACTGCACGCCTTGAACCTAGGCCCGCCCCCAGAACCGTGGGCTATAGGACACTGATTTAGCCCAAAAATGCCCCGTTCATGCATTTCGCCCGTTTGATTACCCAAATGGCATATACTATTAAAATGAACCATAATGGGATGATCCCCAATCTCCCTGGCATGCCCCAGTCAATTTTTAGACCACAGCATTCTTGGACCTCAAGCCCACCCTCGAAATTGTTGGCTATAGCACACCAATTAAGCTCAAAAATTCGTTGTTTGCGCTGTTTTGTCCATTTGACTACCCAAATGGCATTGAATATTTAAATATACCAGACTGGGATGATCCCCAACCTCCATAGAATACTCCGGTCAATTTTTGGTCCGTAGCACGCTCGAAACTTGGGCCCAACCCCAGAACCATGTCCATTAGCACACTTATTTAGCCCGAAAATGCCCGATTTGCATTCTTTCACCCGTTTGACCACCTAAATTCATCGAATATTAAAAGGTACCATACTGAGATTATTTCTAAACTCCCTAGTATGCCTTGGTCAATATTTGTCCGACAGCACGCCTGGTCCTTCAGCCCATCCCCAAAACTGTGGGCTATTTGGGTTTTTTCGCCTAGCCTATTTTGCCTGTTTAACCACCCAAATGGCGTTGAATATTGAAACGAACCATGTGGGGATGATACCCAACCACCCTACACACTAGTTCAATTTTCAACCCACAACACACCAGAACCCAGGGCCCACCCCCGGAACCATAGGCAATAGCTCACCGATTTAGCCTGAAAATGCCTCATTTTTGTTATTTCACTCGTTTACTATGTAAATAGAATTTAATATTAAAACGGACCTCACCGAGATGATCCCCAACCTATATGGCATGCCCCGATAATTTTTTGGCCCACAGCACGCCTGGACCCTGGGCCCAACCCCAAAATCGTGGGCTATAGCAAATCGATTAGGCTTGTAAATGCCCCGTTTGCACCGTTTCACCCGTTTGACCACCCAAATAGTATCGAATTTTGAAACGGAGTATATAGGGATGATCCCCAACCTCCCTGTCATGATCCGATCGATTTTTGGTCAACATCACGCCCGAACCTCGAGCCCACCTCCAGAATCGTGGGCTATAGCACACCAATTTGGCCTATAAATTCCACATTCGTGCCGTTTCGCCCATTTAACTACCCAAATGACATCAAATATTGTAATAGACCACACTTGAAAGATCCCCAATCTCCCTGGAACATCCTAATCAATTTGTGACCCATAAAATGCTCGGACCCTAGGCCCACCCCTAAAACCGTGGGCTATAGCACACAAATTTTGGCCCAAAAATTCCCCGTTTGTGCCGTTTCACCCGTTTTACCACCTAAATGGCATCGAATATTGAAACAGACCATACTAAGATAATACCTAACCTCCCTTGCTCGCCCTGGTTGATTTTTGGCCCATAGCACACCCAGAACCTGGGCCCACCCCCAGAACCGTAGGTTATAGCACATCGAGTTGGCCTCATTCGCACTGTTTTGCCCATTTAACCACCCAAATGGCATCGAATATTGAAATAGACCACACTGAAATGTTCCCCAACCTCCGTAGCATACTCCGATCGATTTTCGGCCTACATCACGCTCGGACACCGACCCCACCCCTGGAACCGTGAGCTATACCACAATGAATTGGCTTGAAAATACCCAGTTCACGTTGTTTCATCTGTTTGACCACCCAAATGGCATCGAATATTTAAACGAACCATACTGATACGATCCCCAACCTCCCGAGCATGCCCCGATTGATTTTCTGCCCACAGCACACCTGAACCCCGAGCCCACCCCCGGAACTGTGTGCTATAGCATATCTATTTGGCCTGAAAATGCCCTGTTTGAGCAATTTTGCTTGTTTGACCACCCAAATAGCATCGAATATTGAAAAGGACAACACTAGGATGATCCCCAACCTCCTTGGCACACCTCTGTTATTTTTGGCCCACAGCAAACCATACCTCGGGCCCACCCCCAGAACCATGGGTTAGCTCACACCGATTTGGCTCAAAAATTCCTCATTTGCGTCGATTCGCCCATTTGACCACCCAAATGGCATTAAAAATTGAAACGGACTATACTGGGATAATCATCAACCCCGCTGTCATGCCTCGACCAATTTTTTGACCACAGCATGATCGAACCCTGATCCCACCCTCGGAATTGTTGGCTATAGCACACCGAGTTGGCTCGAAAGTGCCCCATTTGTACCGTTCCACCCATTTAACCACCCAAATGGCATCGAATATTGAAATGGACCACATTAGTAGGGTCCCCATCCTCCCTGGCATGCCCCAGTTGATTTTTCGCCCAGCGCCCTCCCGGACCCAAAGCACATCCCCGGAATCGTAGGCTATAGCACATCGATATGGCTCAAAAATGCACAGTTTGCACCATTTCACCGGTTTCACCACCCAAATAGCATCGACTGTTGAAACGAACCACATTGGGATGATCCTCAACCTCCCTAGCATACCCCGATTAATTTTTATCCCACAGCACACCCGGATCCTAGGCCCACCCCTGGAACCGCGGGCTATAGCACACCGATTTGGCCTTTAAACACCCCGTTCATGCCGTTTTGCCCGATTGACTACCCAAATGGCATCGAATATTTAAATGGACCATAATGGGATGATCCCCAACCTCCCTTTCATGTCCCGATCAATTTATTTCCCATATTACGCCCGTACCCAGGACCCACCCTCAGAACCGTGGGCTATAGCACATCGATTTGGCTTAGAAATGCCCTATTCGCACTATTTCACTAGTTTGACCACCCAAATGGCATCGAATTTTGAAAATTACCACACTAGGATGATCCTTAATCTCCCTGGCATGCCCCGGTCAATTTTTGACCCACAGAACGCCTGGACCTAGGCCCACCCCCATAACCCTGGGCTATAGCACATTGATTTGGTCAAACAATGCCACGTTTGCGCCGTTTTCCCTTTTGACCACCCAAATGGCATCGAATATTGAAATAGACCATACTGGGATGATCTCCAACTTCCCTGGCACTTTTGGTCAATTTTTGGCCCAAAGAACACCCAAACCCCTGGCCCACCCTAGAACCGTGGTCTAAAGCACACCGATTTGGCAAAAAAATGCCCCATTCACACTTTTTCGCTCGTTTTACCACCCAAATAGCCTCTAATATAGAAACAAAAAACACTGGGATGATCCCAAAAATCCCTAACATGCGTTGGTCGATTTTTTACCCACAGCACGCCCGAACCCCAAGCTCACCATCAAAACCGTGGGCTAGAGCACACCGATTTAGCACGAAAATGCCCTTTCATACTTTTTTTCCTGTTTGACCACCCAAATGGGATCATATATTAAAACAGACCACACTGGAACAATTCCCAATCTCCCCAGCATACCCCGATCAATTTTTTGTATACGGTACGCCCAGACCCCAGGCCCACCCCCCAAAATCGTGGGCTATAGCACACCAATTTAGCCCGAAAATGCCCAGTTCGTGTTGTTTTGCTTGATTGACCACACAAATGGCATCAAATATTGAAATGAACCACACCCGGATGACCCCCAACCTTCCTGGCATGCCCCAGTCAATTTTTGGCCCACAGAACACTCGAACCTTGGGCCCACCCTCAGAACTGCAGGCTATAGCACACCAAATTAGCCTTAAAATGTCTCATTTCGCCCGTTTGACCACCTAAATGGCATCGAATATCGAAAGGGACCACACTGGAATGATATCCAACCTCAATGACACACCATGATCAATTTTTGGTCCACAGCACACTTGAACCCCGAGCCCATGCCCAAAACCATGAGCTATAGCATATCAATTTGGTTCGAAAATGCTCTGTTTGCGCTGTTTCGCCCGTTTGACTATCCAAAGGGCATCGAATATTGAAACAAACCACACTGGGAGGATTTATAACCTTCATGGCATGCCCCGATCAATTTTTGGCCAACAACACGCCCGAACCCCGAGCCCACCCCCGGAACTGTGGGTTTAAAAACACTAATTTGCCTAAAAAATGCCTCGATCGTGCCATTTCTCCTGTTTGACTACCTAAATAGCATCGTATATTAAAACAGACTACACTAGAATGATCCCCAACATCCCTAGCATGCCCCGGGCGATTTTAGATCCACAGCACGCCTGGAGCCCGGGCCCACCCCCTAGAACCATGGGCTATAACACATCGATTTAGCTTGAAAATCCCCCATTCATGCTATAGCACAATGATTTAGCCTGAAAATGCATCATTCGTGCTATTTTACCTTTTTAACCACCCAAATGGCATTGAATATTAAAACAGACCATACTGGGACGATCCCTAACCTCCTTGGCATACCTAGATTGATTTTCAGGCCACAACACGCCCGAACCCAGGGCCCACCTATGGAAACATAGGCTATAGATCACTGATTTGTCCTGAAAATGTCCCATTCATCTTGTTTCGCCCGTTTGACTATTCAACTGGCATTGAATAGTAAAATGGACCATACTGGGATGATCCCCAACCTCCTTGGCTTGCCCCGATCAATTTTCAGCCCACAATACGCTTGAACCCAGCGCACACCCCAAGAATTTTTAGCACATCGATTTTGCCTGTAATGCCCCGTTCGCGCCGTTTTGCCCTTGTGACCACCCAAATGGAATTGAATAATGAAACAAACTATATTGGGATGATCCCCAACCTCCTTTTTATGCTCTGATTGATTTTCAGTGCACATCACACCCAGACCTCATCCCACATCCAGAACCGTGGGCTATAGCACACCGATTTGGCCTATAAATGCCCCGTTCATGGCATTTTGCCAGTTTGACTACCCAAATGCCATCGAATATTGAAATAGACCACACTTAAAGAATCCCCAATCCCCCTGGCACACC
This sequence comes from Capsicum pubescens, assembly GCA_030864215.1. NCBI lineage: Eukaryota > Viridiplantae > Streptophyta > Magnoliopsida > Solanales > Solanaceae > Capsicum > Capsicum pubescens. Next base: position 41,519,434 of record CM061540.1, on the reverse strand, counting down.
CCGATCAATTTTCAACCCATAAAACTCCCAAATACCGGCCCACCCCCAAAACCGTTGGCTATAACGCAACGATTTGGCCCAAAAATTCCCCATTCACGCTGTTTTTCCCGTTTGACCACCCAAATGGCATTGAATATTGAAAAAAACCACACTGAGATGGTTCCCAACCTCCTTGGCATGCCCTGGTCAATTTTCGGCCTACAACAGACCCAGAACCTGGGCCCACCTCCAGAACCGTGGATTATAGCACACTGATTTAGCCCCATTCGAGATGTTTTGCTCGTTTAACCACCCAAATGGCATCGAATATTGAAATGGACCAAACTGGGATGATCCCCAGCCACCCTGGCATGTCAAATTAATTTTTGACTTATATAACACCCGAACCTTTAGCTCACCCCTACAACCGTGAGCTATATCACACCAAATTGGCTTGAAAATACCCCGTTCGTGCTATTTCGCCAGTTTGACCACCCCAATGGCATCAACTATTGAAATGGACCATACTGGGATGATACCCAACCTCTTTGGAATACCTCGATCGATTTTCATCCCATAGTACGCCTGAACCCCGAGCCCATCCCCGAAACCGTGGGCTATAGCACACTGATTTAGCTAGAAAACTCCCCGTTCGTATTGTTTTGCCCGTTTTATTATCCAAATAGCATCAAATATTAAAATGGACCACACTAATATGATCCCCAACCTCCTGAACATTCCCCGATCAATTTACTACCCATAGCACGCCCAAACCTCGAGCCCACCCTCGGAACCGTGGGCTATAGCGCACCAATTTGGCCTAAAAACTCCCCGTTTACAATGTTTTGCCCGTTTGGAATCGAATATTTAAACGGACCACACTGGGATAATCCCTGACCTACCTGGCATGTCTCGATTGATTTTCAGCCCACAGCATGCCCGGACCCCGTTTCACCCGTTCGACCACCCAAATGGCATCGAATATTGAAATGAACCATATTGGCATGATCCCCAATCTCCCTGGTATGCCTCGATCAATATTTGACACACAGAACGTACGTACCCCAGTATTACCCCCGGAATCGTGGGTTATAGAACATCGATTTGGCCCAAAAAAGCTCGATTAGAGCCGTTTCGCTCGTTTGACCGCCCAAACGGTATCGAATATTAAAATGGACCACACTGCGATGATCCTAAACCTTTCTGGAATGACCCGGTCAATTTTTTCCCCATAGCACTCTAGGACCCCGAGCCCACCCCCTAATCGTGGACTATAGCATATCGATTTGACCCGAAAATACCCCGTTTGCGCCGATTAGCCCGTTTGACCCCCCAAATGGCATTGAATATTGAAACGTACCATATTGTAATGATCCCCAATCACCTTGGTAATCCTCGGTTGGTTTTTGGACCATAGTAAGCTCGAAACCCGATCCCACCCATGAAATCGTGGTTTATAGCACATCAATTTGGCCTGAAGATTTCCCGTTCGTGCTATTTTACCTATTTAACCACCCAAATGGCATCGAATATTGAAATTAACCATAATGGGATGATACTCAACCTCCCTGGAATGCCCCGGTCAATGTTCAGCCCATAGCACACTCGAAACTCGGGACCAACCCCAAAACCATGAGCAATAGCAGACCTATTTGGCTAGAAAATGCCCCGTTCACGCCGTTTCGCTCGTTTGACCACCCAAATTGCCTTAAGTTTTAAAACGGACGACACTGGTACAATCCCCAATCTCCTTGGCATGCCTCAGTCAATTATTGGCCCACAGTACGCCTAGTCCCCTATCCCACCCCCAGAACCGTGGGCTATAACACATTGATGTTGCCCAAAAATTACCCGTTCGCGCTGTTTCGCCCGTTTGACCACCTAAATGGCATGGAATATTGAAACGGACCATACTGGGATAATCCCCAACCTTTCTGGCATGCCCTAGTCAATTTTTAGCCCATAGTATTCTCAGACCCTGGGCCCACCCCCAGAACAGTGGGTAATTACACACCGATTTAGCCCACAAATGCCCCGTTTGAGCCATTTAGCATGTTTAACCACCCAAATGGCATTGAATATTCAGACGGACCACACTGGGATGATCCCAACCTTCCTAGCATGCCTTGGTTGATTTTTAACCCACAACATGTATGGAACTTGGTCCCAACTCCAGAACCGTAGGAAAAAGCATATCTATTTGGCTCAAAAATGCCACATTCACACCGTTTTGCCTGTTTGTCCACCCAAATGGCATCGAATATTGAAACGGACCTCACTGGGATAATCTCCAACATCCCTGGCAGGTCCTGATCAATTTTTGGACCACAGCACGCCCGAACGTCTGGCCCACCCCCAGAACCTGGGGTTTTAGCACACTAATTTAGCCCAAAAATGCCTCGTTCACGTGTTTCGCCTGTTAGACAACACAAATAGCATCGAATATTGAAACAGACCATACTGGAATGATCCCAACCTCCCTATCAAGCCCTAGTCAATTTTTGGACCACAGTACTCCTGGACCCCGAGCCCACCCTCAAAATTGTGGGCTAAAGCACACCGATTTGGCCTAAAAATTCCCCGTTCGCGCCATTTTATCTGTTTGACCACCCAAATGGCAACAAATATTGAAAAGGACCACACTGGGATGATCCTAAACCTCCCCGATATGCCTCGGTTAATTTTTGGCCCACAGAACGCTTGGAACTTAGGCCTAACCCCGGAACCGTAGGCAATTTGCACACCTATTTGGCTAAAAAATGCCCTGTTCGTGTTGTTTTGCTCATTTGGCTTCGCCAACGTCATCAAATTTTGAAATGGACCACAATGGGATCAAAACCTCCCAGGCATGCCCCGATTAATTTTTTGCTCACAGCACACTTGGACCTCGGGCCCACCCCCAGAACTGCGGGCTATAGCCCACCGATTTGGCCCAAAAATGCCCTATTCGCATTGTTTCACCCGTTTGACCACCCAAATGGTATCGAATATTGAAACCAACCTTACTAGGATGATTACCAACCACCTTGGCATGCCTCGATTGATGTTTAACCCATACCATGCCCGAGCTCACCCCCGGAACCGTGGTCTATAGCACACCAATTTTCCCTAAAAATGCCCCATTTGTGTTGCATTGCTCATTTTACCACTCAAATGGCATCAAATATCAAAACATACCATACTGGGATGATCCCCTACCTCCCTATCACACCCTGATCGATTTTCGGCCCACAGCACACTCAGACCCATGGCCCATCCCCAAAATCATGGGCTATAGATCAATGATTTGGCTTGAATTCCTCGTTAACACTATTTCGCCCAATTGACCACCCAAATGGCATCGAATGTAGAAATGGACCACACTAGGATGATCCTCAACCCCCCTAGCATACCCCGGTCAATTTTTGACCGACAAAACACCTGGACCCTAGGCCCACCCCCATAACCGTGGGCTATAACACACTAATTTATCCCAAAAATGCCACGTTCGCATCGTTTTAGCCGTTTGACCACCCAAATAGCATATCATATTGAAACAGACCACAATGGTACGATCCCTAACCTCCCTAGAATGTCCAGTATATTTTTTGCCACATCACGCTCGAACACCATACCAACCCCCAGAACCGTGGGTTAAAGCACACCAATTTTGCCCGAAAACACCCCGTTCATGACGTTTTGACCAGCCAAATGGCATCGAATATTGAAATTTACCACATTGTGATGATCCCCAACCATCATGGCAGCCTCTGTTGATTTTCGGCCCACAGCACGCCCGAACCCCAGGCCCACCCCCAGAATCGTGGGCTATAGCACACCAATTTGGCTTGAAAATGCCTCATTCGCACTGTTTTGCATATTTGACCACCGAAATGGCATCAAATATTAAAACGGACCATACTGGGATGATCCCCAACCTCCCAATCATTCCCTGGTCGATTTTCAACCTACATCACGCCCGAACCTCGAGCACACCCCCAAAACCATTAGCTATAGCACACCAATATGGCCCAAAAATGCCATGTTCGCGCAGTTTTGCTCGTTTGACCACCCAAATGGCATCGACTATTGAAATGAACCACACTAGGATGATCGCCAAACCCCCTAGCATGCCCCGATCGAGTTTTGGCCGACAGCACGCCTGGTCCCTGAGCCCACCCCTAAAACCATGGGCCATAGCTGATGTTGGGCGTATTTATACCCTTAAGAACCATAATTTACCCATATTTTAGCTAAGTTTTGAGGATAAAATATATAATTCCAGCACTTTTAGTCCATTTTCCTTTAAGTGAGCTAACCTATGTGATTAGCATGTTTTCAGGTATTAATGATGAAGATTTCAGCACTTTGTGGACCTTTGGGCAGCAAAGGAAAACTTCATATAAGAAGGAAGGCAACTTTTGGAAGCTTGTGGACTGAGTGTGATGCATGGAGAACTTGTCCCGGGCAAAATCAGTATTTCTAAATACTTAGGGATGCAGCAGTAACTTAGTAGGACAAGGATGTTATAAAAACCTTATTTGCTGAATTTTTCAGCATTCATTCGATCATTATTATTCAGCACTTTTCTTTATTTAGTTTACAGATTCTGTAAGTTTAAGACAGAGAAAAATGCTAAGGCTACACGAACGGCTAAAGGGAAGAAAAATATCAACCTCTTGTTTGACACCAAACTCATCCCCATCGTGAGATTATTCTAACTTTGGTATGATGATGATGTCTTCTTTGATTTCAGTTGTACTCATGAGTAGCTAAACTTCTCTGTTAGGGTTATGGAAACCTTGTAAGATACTATTTGTTGCTATGAGTTTGTGAATTCTTGATGTGTATGCTACTTATATCATTACTCTCTTCGTTTTAATTAAATTCTCATGGTTGCAAACATAGAGAACATGCCATTATAGCATTAACTTGTTTGGGAGAAAAGTTACATGTTTGGAAAAGAGAGTGTGACAAGGAAATAGGGCTTCTAACCTCTATTTACACGTTAATGCCTTAACCGGATTAACTTCTTGGAGAATTTGTACCATTTGTTATACACTTTAGGCTCGGGAGAGCTAAAGTGAAATAAATCCTTGATGGTTGGGAAACACTTGGATTTAGAATTAGAATACGATTCTCTATAAGTGCATGCATGTCTAAATTCCGCGTTACTCATAGTTAATAGAGAAGTAGAAACTACAAGGTGGACATAACCCTAACTTATTATTCTCTGTGATTAACCTTTACTAAACAAATCATTCATTCATTACTTTGATATTATTAATTCACGCCTAAATAAAAACCCCCCTTTTTCGTGGAATTTTCGACCAACAGTCTACTAACAATTGCAACACTTAGTGACCAAGTATTCCCTGTGGGATTCGACACCCAACCCAGTTGGGTTCTATATTTGACAACGACCGCTTACACTTTCTAACGAGAGTTGTAGTTTGGGCGTTATCAAATTTTGGCGCCGTTGCCGGGGAATACAGTTGTCAACTAAGTTTGTGATAGTTACTAGACCCTTTGGTCAAAGAGTCTCGAATTTTACTTTTTGTTTGTTGTTTTTGTTTTGTTCAGGTTTGGTAGAGTGCATGCCAAATACACGAAGATCTGGTCAGCCATTATTACCCATAAATCCTGAACCATAACTTATTGGCAGAATGGATGCACAACGTGACATTGAAAGAAGGGTTGCTCAACAGGAGCAGGCTAGGTTAGCTGCGTTGGCAGCTGCTCAAGTGCATCAACAGAATATTGATAACCCAGTTCGGGAAACAAATCCTGATGATGAGGACCTGGGTGATGATGAGTTACTTAATCCACGGCGTGCAGATGAGGTGGCATCACCTATGAACAGGAGAGATCGTCAAGCTAGAATGAGACCTGAAAGCTGAGCTGTACAGGCTCCTTTTGATGATGATGATGATGATTTGGATGGAGTTGGTGCCACAGGGGCTATTATTCCTCCACCCTTGGCACCCGGAGCCAAGTTTAATATCACTAGCACCATGATCCAGCTATTGCAACTCAAAGGGTTATTTGGTGGACTTGCAGGCGATGATCCGAATATGCATCTGATCAACTTTATCTCAACATGCAAGGCATTTGACAATCCAGGGGTTGGACAGAATGCAATCCGGCTGCGCTTATTTCCATTGTCTCTACCTGGAGAGGCAACTATATGGTTGAACGGGCTAACACCTGACTCTATCACTAATTGGAGGCAACTGAAAGACGCTTTCCTAGAAAGATTCTTTCCGCCATTCAAGAGAACACAATTACGAGATGAGATCAGTAATTTTCGACAGCTTCCAACTGAAGCTCTCCACGAAACATGGGAGAGGTTCAAGAAGAAGCTTATGCGGTGCCCAAACCATCAGATGACCAATATCCACTTGAGGGAAATATTATACAGGGCTTTGAACTCAGTGACTAAGCCAGTGGTTGATAATGCTGCGGGTGGGTCATTCATGGACCTTACTTTTATTGAGGCTGGTGATATGCTGGATCGTATGACAAAGCAAAGTAGATCTTGGCATACCAGGGATTCTGAGGTAGCAAGCTCTACTGTATCTACTAGCATGACAGCAGAACAGAGGCGAAGAGAAGAGGAACGTGACCAAGATATGGCTCACATGAAAACTCAGATGGACCTTCTTACCAAGCATTTATTATCAGGGAAGACAGAAAAGGTCAAGGTTGTTGTATCGCAGGGAATAGATGAATCCGATTCTGAAGAGGAAGTAAATTATTTGAATAATCAGAGGGGTTTCCGAGGCAATGCCGAAGGAAACCAAGGTTGGAACTATTATGATAAATCCGAATACAAGAATAAGACTGACAGGAGTGGTTTGTATGTTCCTCCTGGAAATCGTGAGGCCACGGCATCTGGCTCTGGGAAGATGTCTATGGAAGATATGATGGCTAAGCTTTTGAAAGGAGTGGAGGCAACCAACACGGGAGTAATGGAGGTAAAAAATAATTTGTCCTCAATAAATCAATTGGTTGATTCGCATTCCACTTCAATAAAACAGTTGGAACAACAATTGAGTCAACTATCAGCGGCACTCAATCAAAGAAAAGCTGGCACCCTACCTAGCGACACCGTGTGAAATCCAAGGAATGATGGATCATGTATGGCTATTACTACCAGGAGTGGTAAGGTGTTGTAAAATCCATCCAAAGGCAAGCAGGTGGTTGATAATACAGAAGAGAATATGATTGAAGCATATTGTGATGATTCTATAGAAGCTGAAAGTCAAAACGTTCATGACACTACACTTAGACGTCACCGCCTGAAAAGATTGATAATCTGAAGCAAGATAAAAAGGAAGTGGTGGAGAAAACTATTCCCCTTCCACAACCACCTTTTCCTCAGAGACTGAAGAAGAAAGCTGATGACACCAGGTTCAGTAAATTCATGACTATGTTGAAGCAGCTGACTATTAATTTTCCTTTGGTGGAGACGCTGGAACAGATGCCAGGGTACGCTAAATTCATGAAGGACCTTTTGACAAAGAAGCGGGAAGCAAGCTACGAGCTGGCAGATAATGTTCATCATTGCAATGCAATTGCCACGAGGTCTTTAGTACAGAAGAAGGCAGATCCTGGTGCTTTTACTATTCCTTACATAGTTGGATCGTTGGATTTTGCTAAGGCGTTGTGCGATTTGGGTGCTAGCATCAATTTGATACCGCTATCTATTTACAGAAAGTTGGGGTTGGGCGATCCTTCACCAACCAATATGTGGCTCGTGATGGCTGATAGGTCGGTAAAATGACCTGTTGGTATCTTATATGATGTATTGGTGAAGGTTTCTACCTTTATTTTTTCTACAGACTTTGTTATTTTGGATTGCGAGGTAGATTCTGAAGTACCCATAATCTTGGGTCGTCCTTTCCTTACAACAGGAAGTGTGCTTATTGATTTACGAGCCAATGAGCTTTTATTTCGGATGAATGACGAAGTGGTTCGTTTTGATGTATGCAAATCAATAAAGCAGCCAAATGATATGAATGTGTTTTCTATAGATGATGTTTATCATGAGGATGCGAAGGCACTATCGTTATAAAAGCAGCCTACTATTGAACCATTGTCTGCTGAGCGTTTGAATTTTGAGCGTGAGTATGTAGAAGATTATGAAGAAACTATTTGTGCTCTAACAGTAATAGGGTCCTATTCTCATGCTCCTAAATAGCTGGACCTTGATCTTAAGAATTGATCCTCACCACTAGCAAAACCATCCATTGAAGAGCCACCAGTGCTAGAATTGGAAGATCTACCAAGTCACCTAAAGTATGCATTTTTGGGAAGTGGTGATACACTTCCGGTTATTGTTGTGGCTGATTTAGGTGAACAATAAGTAGAGGCTCTCATTTCTGTTCTGAAGAGGTACAAGAGAGCTATTGATTAGACTATTGATGATATAATTGGTATCCCTCCTGGGATATGTATGCACAAGATTCATCTCGAAGAAGATTGCGTGCCCACAATTAAGCATCAGCGTCATCTGAATCCATTCAGAAAATGATGCACCATATATCTCGATGAAGTCTAAGTAATCGAGATGACTATGTTGTGTCGCGACAATAAATCAAGCGCTACATGGGAGGCAACCCATCGTTTTAATCATTTTGTTTTACTAGGAGTTTGTTTTTGTTAAATTAAAATCCAAAAAGAAGGGTCGAGCCACGACCAAAACTAAGGCGCTTGGTGGGAGGCAACCCATCCTTCTAATCGTGTTTGTTGTTTTTGATTAAGTGTAGGTGCAAGACGTACAAAGGAGGGGATTAGTCCTAAAATTTTGATTTGAAAGTGATCTATGCTAAGGGTGGTAAGCTAGGAATGATGGAGCAAATGCTATTGGTTAGGCATTGCTTATGCTAATCTAGGCAATGGACAAGGCAAGGCCTATGCTAATCTAGGCAATGGAAAAGGCTAGGCCTATACCATTGCCTATGCTCACTGCCTCACATAGGAAACGGACAAGGCATTGCCTATGCAAATCTAGGCAATACCATAGGCGCCGCCTATGCAAATCTAGGCAATACCATAGGCGCCGCCTATGCAAATCTAGGCAATACCATAGGCGCCGCCTATGCTATTGGCTATGCTCACTGTTTCAACTAGGCATTGACAAAGGCGCCTCCTATGCCCAACTAGGCATTGACAAAGGCGCCGCCTATGCTAAGCATAAGCAAAGCATTAGGCGCCGCCTACTTATACCTTTTTGTCTCCTAACCCGATTTTACATGGATCAAACCCGACCCATGGCTTAGGCTATAAATAGATCTTCACCCTTAGAACAAAATGCTATTGTTTGCTCCATATAGGCGCCGCCCAAGCTTCCCCATTCTCTCAAAAATTTTCTTTTTTCTCATCTAATCTTGCAAGCTCATCTTCCGAATCCATCATCACGTAAGTTATTCTTTTATATTCCGTAGTTGTTGAAATGCTACGTTTATAATGATTTATTAGATTTTGAAGTGGTGTGGTGATTAGAATGTGGTTGGTTTGTTATGATACATCTAGTTGAGTGAAAGAATACGTGTGGGTATTCTTGACTTTGTTCCGACTTGTATTTGATTGTTATACACTGTCATAGTTTTATGAAGTCAAAATTGTGAAGTAAATACATAATCTTGTAAGTTGGAAGCTTGAATGTTTGAATGACTCATTCGTCGAGATAAAGATCATGATTGACCACAAGCATGAGACGTGGTGATTATTTCTATGCATTAACTTGATACAATCTCTATGTGGTAGTCTTGTTCAAAAAGTGCGTTAATCCAATGAAATAAAGTTGGAAAGGATAGTCAAGATTACATGAAAATATGACTGTGCTAAACATGTTGTTGGAACATATCGCCTAAATGTATGTCGACGAAGACTGAGTAATCGATATCACTCACTTAATTAGTCTGTGCCAATAAATTAAGTGTGGGGTGGTGCCATCACTGGTTGTTGTTCGATTATAGTGAATCTTCCGAGATGAAACTAACATGACTCTATTTTGATCTCAGGTAGAATGGCTCCAAAAGGACGACAAGGAAAAGAAAAAGTGTCCACCTCACAAAAAGGTCAGAAACGGTCAAGAAAAGAGCAAGCTGAGTCCTCCTCTTTGCAAGTGCCTCGACGCACTTTCGGGATAAAATGGGTCCTAAAGGAGGAAGGAAAGTAGTGGTACAAGAACAACAAAGTAAAAAAATATGTTCACGTGGATTTGATGCAGAAGGAGAGTCTAGAAAAGAGAGAGCCCCGCATTTTGGCTAAAATCTTGGCACTAAATCTTGATTTCATTTTCTGAGATATGAGGGAATGCAATCTTGATCTAACGCGAGAGTTTTATGCCAATTGGTCCCCAAAGACTACCAGAAGTGAAGTAAAGATTCGGGGCCAAGTCTTGCAACTGAATGCAGAGTTCTTCAACTCTTTTCTGGGCCTTCCATTTGTGGATCCATCACCGCTCAAGGATCTTTATCACAGACCTCCCTACAGGGAAATAAGACACACACTGTGCGGAACAAGGTCCATGGCCCGTTGGATTTGTCACAAGGATAACGGTCGGCACAACACCTTCCCGTATGCTTCCTTAAACAGAGAAGCTCGTATATAGTTGAGGATAGTCAACTCTTGCCTAATTCCTGGGACACAGTACACAAAGATCACACGTGATAGAGTATGCTTGGTGTACACTCTGATGACTAATATTCCCATCAACATTGGTGCGGTTATACGATCACCAATGCGTAAGGCTAGGCTTCACAAAAGGTCCCATTTTAGCTTTGGCAATTTGTTGACTGTGATCTTAAGGAAGGAGCACATTGAAGAGGAACCTGCAGATCATAAGCTTCCACACAACCCGAAGAAGTTTGATCTTACAAAAGTTAAAGAGCCTGAAACTGGTCATGGCATCAATCTTACCACTGCAGAAAGACATGCTCAGGATGAAAGTTTCTTTCGCCATCTATATGGCATGACTCGGTTTACCATGATGAGTGGGGGTCGGGTTCCGATTGATGCAGAGCTTCAGCAGTTGGATTATGAATACCTGATGAATGAGCATGCGCGGGCTATGTGTGGAGTAGGGGTACATTTTGAGGAACCTCTCGATGATGACGTGCCGACTGACGATAATCGCCGACTGCCAGACTCAAACGTGGAGGACGACTCTGATGATGATTTCGACGTAGGGGGTATGACCCCATACATAGAGGAAGAGTCCGACTAATCAGGTTCTCCTTATTTATTTTCCACTGAGGGCAGTGTGTCCAGTCTAAGTGTGGGGTGCTGGTATTTGTATGTTGTATGGTACTTCTTTGCCTACATTTATTCTTGTTTTTTCTAATTAGTCGTAATTAGTTAGTTAAATTTTCGAATTTTTTTTTAGATTTTGCATGAAATTGTTCTGATAGACGGCATGGTATTATAACAAGAGTTTGTGCTAAATCATTATTATTGAGAAATTTAGGCTCTAAGTGTGACTCACTGTGTGATAATTGTGTGGTTTAATTCATTCATCTGTTGAGTCAAGAGTCTATACTGCTCCCAATAAAGTTGACCATGTGCCTTGTGTGTGTGAGGTTATAGTATATTCTGTGTTGTGACTGATGCTAGAACTTTCCTGGTGTGTGTGTAAAGCAAAATAAAGAGTGTGAGTTTAGGAGATGATTTAGGCATTTCTTTGGCAGCCTGTAATTGTTTACCTTCTTTTTACCTACCTTTGTACATTGTCCTAGTGAACCCCCTTTGAGCCTTTAGCTATTTTCTTTGGCAGCCTCATATGTAGCCTAATCCATTTTTTTTTCAAGACCATAATTTGATCCAAACTCCTAAGCGCTTTAAAATTGTAGAATCATGTGGAAAAATAAAAGGAGAATGGTGAAAGTGATGCCTCAGGGTGTATTGGTACTTGAAATTGTTGTGAAAAAAGTGGCTATTATAGGGATGCTTTCTTAATATAAATATATATATATATATATATAAAATAAAATAAAAAATAGAAAAATAAAAAGATAGTTGTGTTTATAATTGAATAAAAAAATAGGTGAAAAGGGGTGGTAGATGAAAGGAAAGTAGAGGGGTTGTTTAAAAGAGAGTGTTAATGACATAACATAGTGTATTAAAGCGCTTAGGGAACATAGTCACTATTTCTGGCCAAAATAGTCCTACCTGTCCCTTAGCCTACATTACAACCTGTAAAGACCTATTTGATCCTAAGCTTAGCATTCCGATATTAGTAGAGTATTACACTAAGGGCAAGCCTATGGTCATCAGTTGCAACATAAGAATTCTTTGTGAGAGTGAGAGCAAGGAGAGTCTTATACCCATGTTTCGAATAATGCAAAACTTTTGAGTGATTATGGGTGATATCTTGTGTGAGACACACATGGTTGATGATATTTGGGTAGTGTTATATGATTCTTTGTGGCTTAACTTGTGGATACGAATTAATCATCCTCACGAGTCTATGTTGGAGGTTGAATTGTTTCTAGGAGTGATCAAGAAACCTACTCTTTGTTAATGATTGTCGTGCATGTCTTGTTGAACATTTTGTGTTGCTACTATGAAATTCTAGTTAGATGTTTGCATGGAAGTAATATTTTGTTCGAGGACGAACAAAGCTTTAAGTGTGGGGTGGTGATGTTGGGCGTATTTATACCCTTAAGAACCATAATTTACACATATTTTAGCTAAGTTTTGAGGATAAAATATATAATTCCTGCACTTTTAGTCCATTTTCCTTTAAGTGAGCTAACCTATGTGATTAACATGTTTTCAGGTATTAATGATGAAGATTTCAGCACTTTGTGGACCTTTGGGCAGCAAAGGAAAACTTCATATAAGAGGGAAGGCAACTTTTGGAAGCTTGTGGACTGAATGTGATGCATGGAGAACTTGTCCCGGGAAAAATCAATATTTCTTAATACTTAGGGATGTAGCAGTAACTTAGTAGGACAAGGATGTTATAAAAACCTTTTTTGCTGAATTTTTCAGCATTCATTCGATCATTATTATTCAGCACTTTTCATTATTTAGTTTACAGATTCTGTAAGTTTAAGACAGAGAAAAACGCTAAGGCTACACGAACGGCTAAAGGGAAGAAAAATGTCAACCTCTTGTTTGACGCCAAACTCATCCCCATCGTGAGATTATTCTAACTTTGGTATGATGATGATGTCTTCTTTGATTTTAGTTGTACTCATGAGTAACTAAACTTCTCTGTTAGGGTTATGGAAACCTTGTAAGATACTATTTGTTGCTATGAGTTTGTGAATTCTTGATGTGTATGCTACTTATATCATTACTCTCTTCGTTTTAATTAAATTCTCATGGTTGAAAACATAGAGAACATGCCATTATAGCATTAACTTGTTCGGGAGAAAAGTTACATGTTTGGAAAAGAGAGTGTGACAAGGAAATAGGGCTTCTAACCTCTATTTACACGTTAATGCCTTAATCGGATTAACTTCTTGGAGAATTTGTACCATTTGTTATACACTTTAGGCTCGGGAGAGCTAAAGTGAAATAAATCCTTGATGGTTGGGAAACACTTGGATTTAGAATTAGAATACGATTCTCTATAAGTGCATGCATGTCTAAATTCCGCGTTACTCATAGTTAATAGAGAAGTAGAAACTACAAGGTGGACATAACCCTAACTTATTATTCTCTGTGATTAACCTTTACTAAACAAATCATTCATTCGTTACTTTGATATTATTAATTCACGCCTAAATCAAAACCCCTCTTTTCCGTGGAATTTTCGACCAACAGTCTACTAACAATTGCAAAACTTAGTGACCAAGTATTCCCTGTGGGATTCGAAACCCAACCCAGTTTGGTTCTATATTTGACAACGACCGCTTACACTTTCTAACGAGAGCTGTAGTTTGGGTGTTATCAATAGCACACCAATTTGACCCGAAAATGCCCCGTTAATGCTGTTTCACCCATTTTACCACCCAAATGTCATCGAATACTAATATGGACCATATTGGGATAATACCCAACCTCCCTGGCAATCCCCGGTCGATTTTTGACCAACTGTATGCCCAGACCCTTGGCCCACCCCCGGAACCGTGGGAAATAGCACACCTATTTAGCCCGAAAATGCCCCGTCAATGCCATTTTGACCTTTTAATCACCCAAATGGCATGGAATATTGAAAAGGACCATAATGGATAATCCCCAACCTCCCTGGCATGCAACGAATAATTTTTTACCCATAACACGTTCGAACCCTTGGCCCACCCCTGGAACCGTGGGCTATTGCACACCGATTTTGCTCAAAAATGCCCCGTTCGCGCTATTTTGCCCGTTTGAAACCCCAAATTGCATCGAATATTAAAAAAGACCATATTGGGATGATCCCCAACCTCCCTGGCATACCCCAATCTATTTTCAGCCCATAACACACCCGGACCCCAGGCGCACACCCGGAACCGTGGGCTATAGCATAGCGATTTGGCCCAAAAATGCCCCGTTTGCTCCGTTTTACCCATTTTACCACTCAAATGGCATCGCATATTGAAATGAACCATACTGGGATGTTCCCAAACCTCTCTAGAATGCACCGATTGATTTTTGGCCCACAACAGGCTCGGACCCCAGGCCCACCCCTGAAACCATGGGCTATAGCATAATGATTTAGCCTAAAATTTCCCTATTCACATCGTTTCACCCGTTTTACCACCCAAATGGAATTGAATATTGAAACGGATCATACTGGGATGATCCCAAACCTCCCTGGCATGCCCCGATCGATTTTCGGCCCACAGCACACCCGGACCCCGGGCTCACCCCTGGAAGTGTAGGTTATAGTACACCGATTTAGCTCGAAAATGCCCCGTTCGTGTCGTTTCACATATTTGACCACCCAATTGACCTCAAATATTGAAACGGACCATACTGGGATGATCCCCAACCCCTCTGGCATGCCCTAGATGATTTTTAACCCACAGCCCGTACAAACCCCAGGCCTTACTCTGGAACTGTAGGCCATAGCTCACCGATTTGCCCCAAAAATTCTCCGTTTGCACCATTTCGTTCGTTTGACCACCTAAATGGCATCGAATATTGAAACAGACCACACTGGATGATCCCAAACCTTCTTCGGAATGCTCCGATCGATTCTCAGCCTACCTCACGACCGGACCTCGGGCCTACCCCCAAAACTGTGGGTTATAGCACACCAATTTGGTTTGAATATGCCCCGTTCGCGCCGTTTTACCTGTTTCACCACCTAAAAGGCATCGAATATAGAAACGAACCACACTGGAATGATCCCTAACCTCCCTGGCATGCCCTAGTTGATTTTTGGCCAAAAGTATGCCTGGTCCCCGAGCCCACCCCTGGAACCGTGGCAATAACACACTAATTTGTCCCAAAAATGCCCCATTTATGCTATTTTGCTCGTTTGACCACCCAAATGGCATCAAATATTAAAACGGACCATATTGGGAGAATACCCGACCTCCCTGGTATGCCCATGTCAATTTTTGGCCCATAGCACGCCTGGACCTAAGGCCCACCCCCGAACTGTGGGCTATAGCACACCGATTTTCCCTAAAAATGCCCCGTTTTGCCTGATTGAACACCCAAATGGTATCGAATATTCAAACCGATGATACTGGGATGATCCCCAACCTTCCTGGCACGCCTCAGTTGATTTTTGACCTATAGCATGCCCGGACCCCGGACCCCGGGCCCACCCCTGGAACTGTGGGCTATAGCACACCGATTTGGCTCGAAAACACCCCATTTGTGCTGTTTCTCCTATTTTACCACCCAAATTGTATCGACTATTGAAATATACCACACTAGGTGATCCCCAACCTCCCTGGTACGCCCCGATCAATTTTTGGCCCAAAGCACGCTCAGACCCCGGGCCAAACCCTAGAATCGTGGGCTATAACACACCGATTTAGCTTGAAAATGCCCCATTCGCGCCGTTTCTCCAATTCCACCACCCAATTGGAATCGAATATTGAAACAGACCACACTGGGATGATCCTCAACATCCCTGGCATGTCCCGATCAATTTTTGGCCCACAGTACGACCAGACCCCAGGCTTACCCCCGGAACCGTGGGCTATAGCACACAAATTTGGCCCGAAAATTCCCCGTTCATGCCATTTAGCCCGTTTGACTACCCAAATGGCATCAAATTTTGAAACGGACCACACTGGGATGATATCTAACCTCCTTGTCACATCCCGATTAATTTTTAGTACACAGCACACCCAGACCCCAGGCCTTCCCCCAGAACCTTGGGCTATAGCACACCGACTTGGTCTAAAAATTCCCCGTTCATGCCATTTAGCCTGTTTGACCGCCCAAATGGCATGAAATATTAAAAAGGACCATACTAGGATAATCCCCAACCTTCTTGGCACGCCCTGATCGATTTTTGGCCCACATCACGCTCGGACCCCGGGCCCAACCTTGGAACCGTGGGCTATATCACACTGATTCAACCCAAAAATGAACCATTCACGCCATTTTGCCCGATCAACCACTCAAATGGCATTAAATATTGAAACGGACCATATTGGGATGATCCCAACTTCCCTGGCTCGCCCCGATCAATTTTTGGCCCATAGCACGCCCGGGTCCCGAGCCTACCTCCAGAACCGTGGGCTATAACAGACGGATTTTTCCCGAAAATGCCTTGTTCGTGCATGTTTCGCCCGTTTGACCTCCCAAATGGCATCGAATATTAATATGTACCACTCTGGGACGATCCCAAACCTCTGTGGCATGCCCCTATCAATTTTTCGACCAACAGCACGCCTAGACCCACCCCCAGAATTGTGGGCTATAGCACACCAATTTTGCCTGAAAATGTGTCGTTCGTGCTGTTTCGCCCGTTTGACCACCAAAATGGCATCGAATATTAAAATGGTCCACAGTGGGATGATTCTCAACCACCCTGGCAGGCGCTGATCGATTTTCAGTCCACAGCACGCCCGAACCCTGGGTACACCCCCGGAACCATAGGCTATAGCACACCGATTTAGACTAAAAATATAACGTTCATGCTGTTTTGCCCGTTTTACCATCCAAATGGCATCGAATATTGAAATGGACCACCCTAACGTGAATCCCAATCTCTCTAGCACGCCTCAATCGATTTTTGACCCACTGCATGCCAGGACCCTAGGCCCACCCAAGGAACCGCAGGCTATAGCACACCGATTTGGCCCGAAAATGCCCCGTTCAGACCGTTTCGCCTGTTTTACCACACATATGGCATTGAATATTAAAATGGACCATACTGGGACAAACCCCAACCTCCCTCATGCCCAGATCAATTTTTTGCCTACTGCACGCTCGGACCCCGGGCCCACCCCAAAAATCGTGGGCATAGCACATCTATTCGACCTGAATTCCTTGTTCGTGCCATTTCGCTCATTTAACCACCCCCAATGGCATCAAATATCAAAACGGACTTCGCTGGGATGATCCCCAACCTCCCTAGCATGCCCTAGTCGATTTTCGACCCACAGCACACCTGGATCCTAGGCCCACCCCCGTAATCATGGGCTATAGTACACCGATTTATCCTAAATATTCGAAGTTCACGTCGTTTTGCCAATTTGACCACCCAAATTGCATCAAATAATAAAACAGACGACACTGGGATGATCCCCAACCCCCCTGGGAAGTTCGGTCAATTTTTGGCCCACAACACGCACGAACCCCGAGCCACGCCCGGAATCGTGGGCTAAAGCACACCAATTTGGCCAAAAAATCCCTTATTCATGCTGGTTTGCTCGTTTTACCACCCAAATGACATCGAATATAGAAATAAACCACACATGGGCAATCCTCAACCTCCCTTACATGCCCCGGATGATTTTTGGACCACAGAACGCTCGATCCCCGAGTCCACCCCAAGAACCTTTGGCTATAGCACACCGATTTGGTTTTAAAATGCCCCGTTCGCACCGTTTCGCCCGTTTGACCACCCAAATGGCATTGAATATTAAAATGGACCTCACTGGGACGATCCCCAACCTCCCTGGCATGCCCCGATTGATTTTCGAGCCACAGCACGCCTAGACCCCAGGCCCACCCCCATAACCGTGTGCTATTGCACACTGATTTAGCCCAAAAATGCCCCGTTCATACGGTTTTGCCCGTTTGACCACCCAACTAGCATCGAAAATTGAAACGGACCACACTAGGAAGAATCCCACCCTCCCTAGCATGCCCCAATTGATTTTTGTCCCACAGCATGCCCGGACTCCGACCCCACCCCAAACCCTTGGGCTATAGCACACCGATTTTGCCTGAAAATTCCTCATTCGCACTGTTTCACTATCCAAATGGCATCGAATATTTAAATGGACCACACTGGAAAGATCCTCATCCTTCGTGGAACACCCCAATCGATTTTCATCCCACAGCACGCCCAGACCCCGAGCCTACCCCCCTAAATTAGGGGCTATAGTACACCAATTTGGCCCAAAAATGCCCCATTCGCACCGTTTCACCCATTTAACCACCCAAATAACATTGAATATTGAAACGGACCTCACTGGGATTATCCCCAACCTCCTTAGCATGCCCCAGTCAATTTTCAGCCCACATCATGCCCGGACTCTAGGACCACCCCAAAAACCGTGGGTTGTAGCACTCTAATTATGCAAAAAAAAGCCCAGTTCACGTTGTTTCTCCCGTTTGACCACCCATATGGCATCGAATATTGATACGGACCACACAAGGAAAATCCCCAGCCTCCCATGAACGCCCCGATCAATTTTAAGCCCTCAACACACCTGGACCGCAGGCGCACCCCCGAAACCGTGGGCTATATCAAACCAATTTGTCCCGAAAATGCCCCGTTTGCATTGTTTCACCCGTTTGACCACCCAAATGGTATCGAATATTGAAACGTATCACACTGGGATGATCCCCAACATCCCTTGTACGCCTCATCAATTTTTGGACCACTGCATGCCCTGACCCAGGGCCCCCCCTTGAACTGTGAGCTATAGCACCTCGATTTGGCCAGAAAATTCCCCATTCGGCGCCGTTTCGCCCAATTGGCATCGAATATTGAAACAGACTACACTGGGATGATCCTCAACCTCACTGGCATGCCCTGATTGATTTTTGACCCACAGAACACTCGAACCACGGGCCCATCCCCAGAACCGTGGGCAACAGCACACTAATTTGGCCAAGAAATGCCCTGGTTGCGCCATTTTACCCGATTGACAACCCAAATAGCCTTTTCCATACAAACAGACCACATTAGGATTCTCCCCAACATCCTTGGTATGCCCTAAACGATTTTTGGCCTGCACCACGCCCGAACCCTGAGTCTACCTCCTAAACCGTGGACTATAACACATCGATTTAGCCCAAAATTACCCCGTTCGTGCCTTTTTGCCCGTTTGACCACCTAAATAGACCCTCCTACAAAACGGAACCCTCTAGGACACTCCTTAGCCTCCCTGACGCCTTTTTTGATTTTCGGCCTACAGTACGCCTGAACCCCGGGCCCAACACTGGAACCGTGGCTTATAGCACGTTGATTTATACCAAAAATTCCCCATTCGCGTAATTTTGTCCATTCGACCACTCAAATGTCCCCGCCCACACAAACGGACTACACTAGGTTTCTCTCTAGCCTCCCTAGAACACCCTGGTCGATTTTAGCCACGGCACTCCTGGACCTCGAGCCCACCCCCAGAATCGTGGGCTATAGCATACTGATATAGCTTGAAATTGCCCCGTTTATGTTGTTTCCCTTGTTTGACTACCCAAATGGCCCTGCCCATACAAAAATACCACACAAGGACACTCCCCAGCCTCCCTGGCAAGCCCTGTTCCATTTTTAGCCCACAGCACGCTCGGAAACCAGGCCCACCCCCAGAATCGTGGGCTATAGCACATCGATTTGGCCTAAAAATGCCCCATTCACACCATTTCACAGGTTTGACCACCCAAATGGCCTCGTCCAAACAAATGGAACACCGATTTGGATAAAAAATTCCCCATTCGCATCGTTTTGCTCATTTGACCACCAAAATAGCACCGCCCACACAAATGGATCACATTTGGATGCTTTCCAGCCTCCCTGGCAGGCCCCGGTCAATTTTAAGCCCACAGCAAGCCCGGACCCCGAGCCCACCCCTGGAATCATGGGCTATAGCATATCGATTTGGCCCAAAAATATCTCGTTCACGCTATTTCACTCGTTTGACCACCAAAATATCCCCACCCACACAAACGGACCATACTAGGATGCTCTCCAGCCTCCCTGGCATACCCCAGTCAATTTTTGAACCACGAAAAGCCTGGACCCTGATCCCACCCCCTAAAACGTGGGCTACAGCACACTGATATGGCCCAAAAGTGCCCCTCATTCAATTTTTTCCCCACAGCACGCCCTAACCCCGGGCACACCCCCGAAATTATGGGCATAGCACACCGATTTGGCCTGAAATGTCCTGTTCATACCGTTTTGCTTGTTTAACCAACCATATGTACCCGCCCACACAAACAGACCACTAAAAGATGATCCCATGCCTCCCTAGCATGCCTCGATTAATTTTTGGTCCACAGCACACTTGGACATCGGGCCCACCCCCAAAACCATGGGCTATACCACACCAATTTATCCTGAAAATGCCTCGTTCGCCCCATTTCGCCCGTTTGACCACCCAAATTGCATCAAATACTGAAGCGGACCACACTAGGACGATCCCCAACCTCTTTGGCATGCCTCAATTGATTTTCATCCCACAGAACGCACGAACCCCGGTTCCACCCCTAGAATAGTAGGCTATAGCACACCAATTTGGCTCGAAAATGCCCCATTTGCACTGTTTTACCAGTTAGACAACCCAAATGGCCCACCCACATAAACGGACCATACTAAAATTCTCCCCAACCTCCCTGGCATGCCCTGGTCGATTTTAGGATCGCACCACATCCGGACACCCAGCCCACCCCCAGAACTATTGGCTATAGCACACCAATTTATCCTGAAAATACCTCGTTCGCATTATTTCGCCCGTTTGACCACCCAAATAGCATCTACTACTGAAGCCGACCACACTAGGATAATACCCAACCTCCTTGGCATGCCCCAATTGATTTTTATCCCACAGCACGCACAGACCCCGGGCCCACCCCTAGAATAGTAGGCTAACGCACATCGATTTAGCCCAAAAATACCCCATTCACATTGTTTCACCCGTTTGACAACCCAAATAGCCCCGCTCACACAAACATACCAAACTAGGAAACTCCCAAACCTCTCTGTCATGCCCGGACCCTGGGCTCACCCCCGGAACAGTGGGATATAGCACACCGATTTGGCTCCAAAAGGCCTATTCGCACCGTTTCGTCCATTTGACCTCCCAAATGGCACCTCCCACAGTAACAGACCACACTAAGGCGATCCCCAGCCTCTGTGACATGCCCCGGTTGATTTTTAACCCACAAAATGCTCGGACCCCGGGCCCACCCTTAGAACCGAGGGCTATAAAACACCGATTTGGCCCAAAAATTCCCCGTTTGTGCTGTTTCAGCCGTTTGACCACCCATATGGCCCCTCCTAACAAAAAGGACCATACTAAGATACTTCCCTACCTCCCTGGAACACCCTAATAAATTTTTAGTCCATAGTACGCCCGAACCCTAGGCCCACCCCCAGAATTGTGGGCTTTAGAACACCAATTTGGCATAAAAATGCCTTGTTCGCACTATTCCACTTGTTTGACCACCCAAATGGACCCTCCCACACAAACGGACCACACTTGGACGCTCTTCAACCTCCCTAGCAAGCCTCAGTTGATGTTTGGCCCACAACACGCTCGGACCACGGGCGCATCCCCAAAACGATGGGCTATAGCACATCGATTTGGCTCGAAAATGTCACGTTTGTGCCATTTCACCCATTTGACCACCCAAATGGTCCCTCCCACATAAACAGACCTTACTAGGATTCTCCCTAATCTCCCAAGCATGCCCCGATCATTTTCGGCCAACAGCACGCCTGGATCCCAGGCCCACACCTAAATAATAGGCTATAGCACACCGATTTAGCCCAAAAATGTCCTATTCTTACTATTTCACACATTTGGCCAGCCAAATAGCCCTGCCCAAACAAATGTACCATATTAGGATGTTCCCCGGCCTCCTTGGCATGCCCCGATCAATTTTTGGCTCACAACATGCCCAAACCCCGAGCCACCCCCAGAACGGTGGACTATAGCAAACTGATTTGGCCTGAAAATACCCATTCGCGCCGTTTTACCTATTTCACCACCCAAATGACTCCGACCATAGAAACAAACCATAATAGGATGCTCCCCAGCCTCCTTGTCACACCCCGGTCAGTTTTTTGGCCCATATCATGCCCGGACCACAAGCCCACTCCCAAAAACATGGGCTATAGCGTATCGATTTGGCACGAACATGCCCCGTTCATGTCGTTTGGCCCATTTGACCACCAAATGGCACCACCAACACAAACAAACCATACTAGGATGCTCCCCTTCCTCCCTAGTATGTCCTAATAAATTTTTGGCCCACCGCACACCTGAACCCCGAGCCAACCCCCGAAACCTTGGGATATACACACTGATTTGGCTTGAAAACGCCCCATTCATGCCATTTCACCAGTTTGACCACCCAAATGGCCCCGTCCAAATAAACCATACTAGTATGATCCCCAACCTTTCTGGCATGCCCCTGTCAATTTTTGGCCCAGAGCATGCCCATACCCCATGCCCACTCCTGGAACAGCAGGCTATCGCACATTGTTTTGACCTGATAACGTCTTATTCACGTTATTTTGCTTGTTTGATCACCCAAATTGCCTCGCCAAAAGAAACGAACCATATTAGAACACTCCCCAGCCTCCCTGGCATGCCTCAGCCAATTTTTGGCGCACAACACGCTCGGACCCTGGGCCCACCACCAGAATCGTGGGCTATAGCAAACAAATTTGGCCCAAAAATGTGCCGTTCGCATCGTTTTATCCGTTTGACCACCCAAATAGCCCCACCAACATAAACGGATCACACTAGAATGTTTCCTTGCTTCCCTGGCATGCCACAGCCAATTTTTGTCCCACAGCACACTCGGACCCCGGTCCTACCCCCAGAACCGTAGGCTATAGCACACTGATTTAACCTAAAAATGCCTCGTTCATGCCGTTTCGCCCGTTTGACCACCCAAATAGCCCGCCCACACAAACGGACCACACTAGGATGTTCCCTATTCTCCCTGGTATGCCTCAATTGATTTTTGGCCCACAACATGCCCAGACCTTAGGCTCACACCCAGAACCGTGGGCTATAGCACACTAACTTGACCTAAAAATGCCCTGTTTGCGCCGTTTTGCCCATTTGACCACCCAAATGGCCCGCCCACACAAACGGACCACATTAGGATGCTCCCCAGCCTCCCTAGCACGCCCCAATTTATATTCATCGCGCCTAAACCTTAGGTCCACCCCCAAAACCGTGGGCTATAGCACTCTGATTTGGCCCAAAAATGCCCCGTTAATGCCGTTTCACCCGTTTGTCCACCAAAATGGCCCCGCTTACTCAAACGGACTACACTAGGATGCTCTCCAGCCTCCCTGGTATACGTTGATCAATTTTTGGTGCACAGCACGCCCGGACCTCGGGTCCACCTCCAGAACCGCGTGCTATAATAAACTGATTTAGCCCTAAAATGCCCCGTCCGCGTTGTTTTTCCCATTTGACTACCCAAATAGCCCCGCCCATACAAACAGACCACACTAGGATGCTCTCTAACATCCCTGGCATGCCCCAATTAATTTTTGACCCAGAGTACTCGCGGACCCCGGGCCTACCTTAGAACCGTGGGCTATAGCACACCGATTTGGCTCAAAAATGTCCCGTTTGCACCGTTTTTATTATTTGACCAACCAAATGGTCATGTCCACACAAACATACCATACTAGGATGCTCCCTAGCCACCCTAGCATTCCCCGATCGATTATTGGCCTATAGTCCGCCCGGACCCCAGTCCCATCCCAGGAACAGCAGGCTATAACACATTGATTTAGCCCAAAAATGTTCCATTCGTGTTGTTTCACCCGTTTGACAACCCAAATGGCCTCGCCCAGAAAAACAGACCACAATAGGATGCTCTTCATCATCCCTAGCACGCCCCGGTCAATTTTTGGCCTACAGCGTGCTCAGACCCCGGGCCCACCCTCGAACCGTGGGCCATAACACATCAATTTAGCCCGAACATGCCCCGTTCATATCCTTTTGCCCATTTGACCACGAAATGGCCCCGCCCATACAAACGGACCATACTAGGTTTCTTCCCTACCTCCCTGGCATGCCCCGATCAATTTTTGGCCTAGAGCATGCCCAGAACTTGGGCTCACCCCCGGAACCGGGGCTATAGCACACTGATTATGCCTAAAAATGTCCCATTCACGCCGTTTTGTCGGTTTGACCACCAAAATAGCCCCGCCCATATAAATGGACCACACTAGGATGCTCTCCAGCCCCTCTGGCATACCTTGGTTAATTTTTGGCCCATAGCACACCTGGGCGTCGGGCCCACTTTTGGAACCGTGGGCTATTGCATATCGATTTGGCCCAATAATGCCCTGTTCGCACTATTTTACCTGTTTAACCACCCAAATAGCCCCGACCAAAAAGACGAACCATATTAGGACACTCAACAGCCTCCCTAGCATGCCTCAGTTAAGTTTTAGCGCACAACACTCCCGGACCCTGGTTCAACCCCTAGAACCATGGGCAATAGCAAACCAATTTGGCCCAAAAATCTCTCGTTTATGTCGATTTGTTCGTTTGACCACACAAATAGACCCACCCATATAAATGGACCACAATAGAATGTTCCCTAGCTTATCTGTCATGCCTCAGTTGATTTTTTATACACAGCATGCTCGAATCCCGAGCCAACCCCCAGAACCGTGAGCTATAGCATATCGATTTGACCCAAAAATACCCCGTTCACGCTCTTTCACCCGTTTGACCACCCAAATGGCCTTGCCCATACAAACAAACCATTCTAGGATGCTTCCTAGCCTCCTTAGCATGCCTCAATCATTTTTTAGCCCATAGTACGCCCGGAACCCAGGCCCACCCCCGGAATCGTGGGCTATAGCACACCAATTTGACCTGAAAATGATCCTGTTTAACCACCCATGCTTCCTAGCCTCCCTGCTATTCCTCGGTCGATTTTTGGCCCATAGCATATCTGGGCCCCGGGCTCACTCCTGGAACCATGGGCTATAGCACATTAATTTGGTCTGATAACGCCCTATTCGCGCCATTTCACCTATTTGAGCTCCCAAATGGCCCCTCCCAAACAAACGTACAACATTAGAATGCTCCCCAACTTCCCTAGCATGCCTCAATTAATTTTTGGCACACATAACGCCCGAACCCCGAGCCCACCCCCTGAACCGTGGGCTATAGCCAACCAATTTGGCCTAAAAATCTCCCATTCGTGTCGTTCTGTCCGTTTGACCACCCAAATAGCCCCACCCACACAAACGGACCACACTAGGATGTGCCATAGCTTCCCTGGAACGGCCCTATCAATTTTTGGCCCGCAGCACACTCGGAACCCATGCCTACCCCTGGAACCATGGGCTATAGCATACTTATTTGACCCAAAAATGCCCCGTTCACGTTGTTTCGCCCGTTTCACCAGCCAAATGGCCCCACCCATACAAAAGGACCATACTAGGATGCTTTTAGGCCTCTTTGGTACGCCCCAATTGATTTTTGGCCCATAGCACGCTTGGATCCCGGGCCTACCCCCAGAACCATGGGTTATAGCACACCGACTTGGCCTAAAAATGCCCTGTTTGCATAATTTTTCTCATTTGACCACCCAAATATCCCCGCCCATAAAAACAGACCACAATAGGATGCATCCAACACTCCCTGGCATGCCCCACTCTATTTTTGGCACACAGCACACTCGAACCCTTGGCCCACCACCAAAACCATAGGCTATAGCACACCGATTTTGCCTAAAAATGTCGCATTCTCGATATTCTCCCGTTTGACCACCCAAATAGCCACGTCCACATAAACGGACCACACTAGGACCCTTTCCATCCCCCCTGGCATGTATTAATCAATTTTTGGTCCACCACACGCCCGAACCCCGAGCACACTCCCGGAACCTGGCCTATAGCACACTGATTTAGCCCAAAAATACCCTGTTCACATTGTTTCACCCGTTTAACCATCCAAATGGCCCCTCTTAAACAAACGAACTATACTAGGATTCTTCACAGCCTTCCTAGCATGCCCTGATCAATTTTTGGCCTACAGCACGCCCGAACCCTGGGCCCACCCTTAGAACCGCGGGCTATAGCAAATCGATTTGACCCTAAAATTCCTTATTTGCACCTTTTTGCCCATTTGACCACCCAAATGGCCCAGCCCACACAAAAGGACCACACTAGGATGCTCCCCAATATCCCTAATATGCCTCGATCAATTTTCAACCCACAGCACGCCCAGACCCTAGGCCCACCCCCGGAATCGTGGGCTATAGCACATCAATTTTGCCTAAAAACATCATATTCGCATCGTTTCACCCATTTGACCACCCAAATGATCCTGCCTACATAAATGGACCAAACTAGCATGCTCCCCAACCTCACTAGCACGCTTCAATCGATTTTTTGCCCATAGTACGCACGGACCCTAGGCCCACCCCCAGAACAGTAGGTTATAGCATACCGATTTAGCCTGAAAATGCCCCATTTGCACTGCTTCACCCGTTTGACCACCCAAATAGCCCCGCCCACATAAACAAACCACACTCAAATAGTCCCCAGCCTCCCTGGCATATCCCGGTAGATTTTTTAGCCCGCAGCATGCCCGGACCCCAGGCTCACACCCAGAACGGTGGGTTATAGCACACCGATTTGGCTCAAAAATGTCAATTCATGTCGTTTCACTCTTTTTACAACCCAAATAGCCGCGCCCACCACAACATATGACACTAGGATGCTCCCCAGCCTCCCTGGCACACCCTGGTCAATTTTTGGCCTACAGCATGCCCAAAACCCAGGACCACCCCCGAAACCATGGGCTATAGCACACTAATTTTGCCCGAACACGCCTTGTTCATGCCGTTTTTCCAGTTTGACCACCCAAATTTCCCCACCCACACAAATGGACCACACCAGGACGCTCCTTGGAATACTCTAGATCATTTGGGACATCATTGGAGGCTACCACAACTTCTTTTTAGGTTTTATCATTCTTTAATTAGTTTTTTGTTTGGTTTGTATCATCACTCCAAGGGATTGGATGATGAATATTTCCATTCAAGGCTAAACTCCCTTTTCGAGGTTAAGGCCAAGATCATGAATGCTTTCATTTTGAATTATATTTGTTTAATTTGCTGATCATTATTTGTTGTTTGTTTATTCTTAATTTAACTATTTTAAGGATTATCTACCCTTAGAATACATCAATTGTCAACCTTTTAATATCGAGAGAGGGAATAGAGAGATAGAACATAGGAATAAATAAAGTATGATTTTTATTCTTTTATTAAATAAAAAATTTGAATTAGCGTCTAGGACAGGGATGTACTTAGATGCCTTACTTGATTCAACATAGGGTGATAGCTTTAAAATGCTTAATTAGATTACTACATCCCCGCTCAATGATGTAGTTGTAATATCCATATTAGGTAAATGATTAGAGGTCGGGAGACCATGATCATGCAATTAACCCTATGAATCAACAACCAAGATAAGCAAATTAAT
This sequence comes from Capsicum pubescens, assembly GCA_030864215.1. NCBI lineage: Eukaryota > Viridiplantae > Streptophyta > Magnoliopsida > Solanales > Solanaceae > Capsicum > Capsicum pubescens. The sequence goes on along the minus strand of CM061540.1, from coordinate 41,491,686 downwards.
GAATGGAGTTCAATAGCGTAGTACGATTTTTCTTACTCTTTAACCCTGGGTTTCTATCCCTTAATTGTCCTAAGTCATTACTTTTCCGAATTAGTTTAGTTTATTTTTAAATTATAATTCTAAAAGTTTATTTGCTACTCTCCTTAATTGGTTAAACTAGAATAAGATAGTCGGCGATTGCAAGTCCCTGAGAGATCGATACTTAGGCTTTCTTGGAGGCCACTTTATTACTTGATATGACCACGTACACTTTCGTGTGTGCTTGAGCGCTGTCAAGTTTTTGGCATCGTTGCCGGGGACTTTTAACTAGGCAACTATCTTATTTTTAGTTTTTCTATATATAGTTGTAAATAGTTTTTGTTTGTTTTAGTTTCTTTTCATTTTTCTTTATTTCTATTTTTCTCACACTCTTCTTGAAATGTCTGCCTGGGATAGATGGTTTTCGAGTGATGATGATTCTTGTTGTTTTTATGGGGGACCACATCATGAGGTTTATTGTCCATATTATGATGGAAGTGCATGGACGGTACCTTCACAATATGATGTGGATACTGTTCTAAGTGTGGAGCATACTGTAACTTGGTGTTTTGTTTGTGGTGAAAGTGGTCATAATACAACTATGTATGTTGTCAACCCCGATTCAATATTGTTTGTGGGCTATGATGAAAGACAAAATTATACAAACAACTATAATCAAACGAGGAAGAATCAGCCACAAATTCAATCATGGAACAACCAGCAACAGTTTCAGCAGCAACAACCAAACATGCAGGCCACGATCCAAATGAGTAATTTGGAAGAGATGCTGAAACATATTTTAACATCTCATGTACAGTTTATGGAAGACATGAAGAACTATCGGGAGGCAATAGAGAAATTGAATAATAAGCGGGAGGTAGATGCAGAGTTGACTTCCCAACCTATTGTAGATGAAGTTGCTGAAAATTCGAGGAATTCTAAGTACTTCAAAACTATAGTTGTTGAACAGGTTGAGGAGACACCACCACCACCATGTCCACAGATGCTAAGAAAAGAAGTATATGAATATGATACTAGTCAATCCATGGAACAAACATAAGAATCGCAGCCACTTGAATGTCATATTTCTTTTGAGATTGAAATTGAGAAGGTGAAAATAAGTGAAGATGTTGAGAATAGTGTAAATTTTGAAGTAGGATTGGTTGGGACCCACTCAAAGCACTTTTCTACATTATGTTTAGATGATGTCTTGTCTGCGGAATTATTTAAAATAGTGGAAGAGTATGAAGATGAGGAACAAGAATCCTATATTCTTGATTTTACACCGGATAACCAATATAAAAACACACCACACTTCAAGGACGAGTGGTTTACCATGAATCATCCATTAGTCGGTTCCTTAATCTTTGTACCACCACCCTATGATCGAGGCAAAAAATGGATGCGAAGCTGGGGGTGAAATTCATATCCTCAAGGTGGAGGAAAAAATTGATTGGATCGTGCCGCGACTCTAAATTAGGCGCTTCTTGGGAGGAAACCCAAGCTAATTATGATTTGTGAATGGATTATGATGATATATGAAGGATATACAAGCTTCAAATCAAGTGGAAAAAACTCAAAAGGGCTCAAAATGGCTCAACGAAAGTGTAATACAAAAATTGATGCAATTTGGACTCCTAAAATATATGTGGAGCATATAGACTGTAGGAATGGCCAATGGATGCATAAAAATACCACTGGATTTAGAAGAAGCCCAAATATTCGACCCACAGGCGCGTGTAGCTTATAATATGGTTTAAGGAGGCTCAATGATACGGTGAAATCGCGACAAGACACTGAGTTTTGATAGATTTTTTGAAAAATGTGAACTGGTCGTCACTGTGATGCGGTGATGCCCAAAATATGGATAATTCTGCCCAGTTGAAGGAAAATAGCATGGAAACCCAATCCAAGTCACTTTATGACTTGTATACTATAACTATAAGTCCCAAACTCCATTTTAAACATCTTGGAATACCCTAGATCACTTGGGACATCATTAGAGGCTACCACAACTTCTTTTTAGGTTTCATCATTCTTTAATTTAGTTTTTTGTATGGTTTGTATCAGCACTCCAATGGATTGGATTATGAATATTTCCATTTAAGGCTAAACTCCCTTTCTGGGGTTAAGGCCAAGATCATGAATACTTTCATTTTGAATTAATTTTGTTTAATTTGCTTATCATTATTGGTTGTTTGTATATTCTTAATTTTACTATTTTAAGGATTAACTGTCCTTAGAATACATCAATTGCCAACCTTTTGATCTCTAGAGAGGGAATATGGAGATAGAATATAGGAACAAATAAAGTATGATTTTTATTCTTTTATTAAATAAAGAATTTGAATTAGCATCCAGGACAGGAATGTACTTAGATGCCTTACTTGATTCAATGTAGGATGATAGCTTTAAAACACTTGATTGGATTATTACATCCCCGTTACACAATATAGTTGTAATATCCATATTAGGTAAATGATTAGAGGTCGGGAGACCATGATCATGCAATTAACCCTACGAATCAACAACCAAGATAAGCGAATTAACGAATGGGGTTCAATAGCATAATATGATTGTTCTTAAGCTTTAACCCTAGGTTTCTATCCATTGATTGTCTGAAGTCATTACTTTTTATGCATTAGTTTAGTTTATTTTTAAATTACAATTCTAAAAGTCTATTTACTACTCTCCTCAATTATTTAAACTAGAATTGGATAGTCGGCGAACGCAGTCCCTGAGAGATCAATACTTGTGATTTCTTGAAGGCCACTTTACTACTTGATAAGACCACGTACACTTGTGTGTGCACTTGGGTGCAGTCAAGTTTTTGGCGCTATTGTCGGGGACTTATAAATTAAAGTTGGAAGTCTGAGTACTCAAAAACTAAAGTTGTTGAACTGGTTGAGGAGATACCACCACCACCACTATGTCCACAGATGCTAAGAAAAGAAATATATGAAGATGATACTAGTCAATTCGTGGAACAAACATAAGAGTCGCAGCCACTCGACTGTCATCTTTCCTTGAGACTGAAATTGAGAAGGTGAAAATAAGTGAAGGTGTTGAGAATAGTGTAAATTTTGAAGTAGGATTAGTTGGGCCTCAGTCAAAGCACTTTTCTACATTATGTTTAGATGATATTTTATATGTGGAATCATTTAAAATAATGTAAGAGTGTGAAGATAAGGAACTAGAATCCTATATTCTTGATTTGACACCGGATAAGCATCATAAAAACACACCCCACTTCAAGGAAGAGTGGTTTACTATGAAAATTTCATTACTCAATTCCTTAATTTTTGTACCACCTTCCTATGATCGAGGCAAAAAGATGGATGTGATGTTGGAGGTGAAATTTATATCCTCAAGGTGGAGGAAAAAGTTGATTAGGTCGTGCCGTGACACTAAATTAGGCGCTTATTGGGAGGCAACCCAAGCTACGGTATGTTTTCTTTTTAGTTTTTAGATTTTACTTCACATAGTTTTGTTTTTGGTTGAGTCACATGTTAATGGGAAGTCTGAGTACTAAAAACTTGAGCTAAGGAGCATGGCAAAGACTGAGAGGCCTCATGGAGCATTTCTATCTCTTACCTTTAAATTCACTTTGGTCACAAAGTAGATTTTTAAGTGTGGGGTGGGGAAATTCCCAATTTTTTGCTCAATTTAAAATTTTTAGGTTAGGAATAAATGAGATATTCTTATTGGTGCTATTTTTAATTACATGGTGAAAGTGTTTTTTTGGTAAAAGCATGTTGAATGAGTGAATTACTACTTTTGAAAATTTTAGGCTCATTTTTGTGACTCTTGTACTTTTTGGATTAAATTTGAATTCATACTATTATTTGGTTTAGAGTATATGATGATCCTATTGAGTTGAACTTGTGCCATTTACGTGTAAGAATTTTGTATATTCCTTGTTGCATATGATTTCTAGAACTTGTCCGATGTGTGTGTGAAGCGAAATAAAGAATGTGGGTTTAGGAGATGATTTAGGCATTTCTTTGATAACCTTGTTTTATACCTTCTATTTGTCCTACCCTTTGTGCATTATCCTAGTTAACCCGCATTGAGCCTTTAGATTTTTCTTTGGTAGCCTCATATGTAACCAAATCCCTTCTTTGATAGACATAATTTGATCCAAAACTCTCCTAAGTGCTTTAATAAAAAAATGATTTAGTAAGGAGTTTGAGAAATTGAAGAAGAAAAAGGTGAAATTAATTCCCCAAGGTAATAGTTATTGGTGCTTATATTTGATGTATTATGGTTGGGAGTGATGTAAATGGTGTTATAAATATTCCCGTGATTGTGAAAAAGGAAAAAAATTAAATCTTGAAGGAATAGACAATACGCCCACCATGTGTTTGTGAAAATGCTTTAAAGAGATGGGCAAAATAAAAGAATGGGGTAGACAAAAATGGTGTAATTTGGTTGTTGGAGATTGATTTTAATTGTATAATGTAGTGTATTAAAGCACTTAGAGAGGTTAGTCACTATTTCCAAATAGTTCCTACCCGTTCCTTAGCCTACATTACAACTAAAAAAAATACCTAATTGATCCTAAGTTCAACATTCCGATATTAGTGGAGAACTACACTAAGGGAAAGCCTTTGGGACATTGTGTGTAACTTGTGAATTCTTTGTGAGAGTGAGCATAATTTGATTCTTGTACCCATCGTGTTACAAAATGCTTTTATGTAAGTGATTATGGGTAACTCTATTGTCTTGAGGGGACAATGTTTGATGAATATGAATGATTTGTATTATGTCTTTGATTGAATGATAATCATGAGTTTTCCAACTAGGTGAGTCAATTCTTGAGGCTGGGATGTTTTGGAGTAGTGTTCATGAGCTTTCAATTGTGTATAACATGCTTAATATTGTTAACATGTATTCCGTGTAGTCATTGTAGTGCTAGCTTGTATTTCCTACATGTAGTAGAACTGTGCAGTCTCTTAATCTCATGGTGTTTATAGTTAAGAGTTGTTCGAGTACGAACAAGTCTTTAAGTGTGGGATGGTGATGTTGGGTGTATTATGCATTCTAGCGCTACTATTCTAGCCTATTTCGCCTTGCTTTGAGGATGAATCTTATGCTATATGTGTTGATAATGATATAAATGAGAATTTATGTATCCAAATATGCGTTTACAATGTTTAATGATGTTATCACATGAGTTTTGATTCGATTTGAGCATTTAGAGTTCAACCGAGAAAACTAGTGTTACTAGCTTGAGCTAGGTGGTTGTCTAGTCTATCGTGTTGGGTAATAATGTGTTTTAATGAGTTTCTAAGTTTTTATTTTAGGTATTTATATGTGAAACAATTTTTTGGTGATGTTCAAGGGTCAATTGGATTAATACAAGAGACCAAACAATAAGCTTAAGCTCAATGTGAATTTAGCTTATGCTTAGCTCAAGTTTCTAGTTCACCATCTTGGATGTTGTGTTGTTTTGAGCTCTAAATTGTTATTTTTAATGCTATAGGATGCTTGGTGAATGGATTATGATGATATATGAATTATATAAAAGCTTAAAATCAAGTGGAAACAACTCAAAAATCTCGTAATGGCTCTCAACAAAAGCACAATACAAAAATAGATGCAATTTGGACCCCTGAAATGTATTGGGAGCGTATGGACTGTAGAAGTGGCCAATGGATTCGTAAAAGATAGAAATAGATTATTAAGAGTCCCAAGTATTTTAACAATAGGAACGTGTGTCATATAATGGGGTTTAAGGAGGCTAAGTGATGCGGTGAAATCGCGATGAGATACTGAATTTTGACAGATTTTTTGACAATTGTGAACTGGCATGTCACCGCGATGCGGTGATACCCAAAATGGGGATAATTGTGTCTAGATGAAGGAAAACAGCGTGTAAACCCAATACAAGTTGGTTTATGACTTGTATACTATAAATATAACGTCTCAAACTCCATTTTAAACATCTTGGAATACCCTAGATCACTTGGGACATCATTGGAGGCTACCACAACTTCTTTTTAGGTTTTATCATTCCTTAATTTAGTTTTTTTTTATGGTTATTTCCATTTAAGGCTAAACTACCTTTCCGGGGTTAAGGCCAAGATCATGAATACTTTTGTTTTGAATTAATTTTGTTTAATTTGCTTATCATTATTGGTTGTTTGGTCATTCTTAATTTAACTATTTTAAGGATTAACTACCCTTAGAATACATCAATTGTCAACCTTTTGATCTCGCGAGTGGGAATAGGGAGATAGAACATGGGAATAAATAAAGTATGATTTTTATTCTTTTATTAAATAAAGAATTTGAATTAGCATCTAGGACAGGGATGTACTTAGATGCCTTACTTGATTCAACGTAGGATGATAGCTTTAAAACACTTAATCGGATTATTACATCCCCGATCAATGATGTAGTTGAAATGTCCATATTAGGTAAATGATTAGAGTACGAGAGACCATGATCATTCAATTAAACCAAAAAATCAACAACCAAGATAAGCGAATTAACGAATGGAGTTCAACAGCGTAGTATGATTGTTCTTAAGCTTTAAACCTGGGTTTCTATCCATTGATTGTCCTAAGTCATTACTTTTCCGCATAAGTTTAGTTTATATATAAATTACAATTCTAAAGTCTATTATCTACTCTCCTCAATTGGTTAAACTATAATTATATAGTCAGCGAACGCAAGTCCCTGAGAGATCGATACTTGGGCTTTCTTGAAGGACACTTTACTACTTGATAAGACCACGTACACTTGCATGGGAGCGTGGGAGCGTGGGAGCGTGGGCGCTGTCAACCACCCAAATGGCCCCACACATAAAAATGAACCATACTAGGATGATCCCCAGCCAACCTAGCATGCCCTGATTTATTTCCGGCTCACAGCACGCCCCACCCCCGGAACCGTGGGCTATAGCACCTCAAATTAGCACAAAAATGCCATGTTCGCGCCGTTTCACCTGTTTGACCGCCCAAATGTCCCCGCCTACATAAACGTACCATACTAGGATGCTCCCCATCTTCCCTGGAATGACCCGATTGATTTTTGACCCACAAAATGCCCGGACCCCTGGTCCACCCCCAGAACCGTGGGCTATAGCACACTGATTTGGCCCTAAAATACACCATTCGCATTATTTCGCCCGTTTGACCAACCAAATGGCCCCACCCATACAAAAGGACCATACTAAGTTACTCCCTAGACAACCTGGCATGCCCCGATCAATTTTTTGCACACATTATGCTCGGACCCCGAGCCCACCCCGTGAACCATGGGATATAGCACAATGATTTGGCCCAAAAATGCCCCATTCTCATCGTTTAGCCCATTTGACCACTCCCAATAGCCCCTACCACACAAAAGGACCATACTAGGATGCTCCCTAGCATGCCCCGGTCAATTTTTGAATCACGGAATGCCTGGACCCCGAGCTTACCCCCGGAACCGTGGGCTATAGCACACCGATTTGGCCCAAAATTACCCCATTCACATCGATTCGCCTGTTTGACTACCCAAATGGCCCCGCCCACACAAACGAACCATACTACGATGCTCCCCAGCCTTTATGGCATGCCTCATAAGATTTTAGGCCCACAACACGCCCTGACCCCGGACACACCTCCGTAACCGTGGGCTATATCATACCAATTTGGCCTTAAAATGTCCCATTTGTGCCATTTCGCTCGTTTGACCAACCCAATTGCCCCGACTACCCAAACGGACCACACTCGGATTCTCCCCAGCCTTCCTGGCATGTCACAATCGATTTTTTCCCGCAACACGCCTAAACCTCGGGCCCACCCCCAGAACCGTGGATTATTACACATCGATTTGGCCAAAAAATGCCTCATTCGCATTATTTTGCCTATTAAAACCATCCAAATGGCCTCACCCACACAAACGGACCATACTAGGATTCCCCCTAGCCTCCCTGCAATGCCCTGGTCAATTTTTGGTCCACAGAACAATCGAACCTCGAGCCCACTCCTAGAACCGTAGGCTATAGCACATTGATTTGGCCCAATAACACCTTGTTCGTATGTTTTGCCTATTTAACCACCCAAATGGCCCCTCCCTAACATATGGACCATATTATGACACTCCCCAGCCTTCCTAGAATGCCTCAATCAATTTTTAGTGCATAGCACATCCGGACCCCTGGCCCACCCCAGAACCGTAGGCAATAGCAAACCAATTTAGCCTAAAAATATCCCGTTCGCGTTGTTTTGTCCGTATGACCACCCAATTAGCCCCATCCACATAAACGGGCCATACTAGGATGCTCGCTAGCTTTCCTGGCATGCCCCGGTTGATTTTTGGCCCACAGCAAGCTCGGACCGCGGGCCAACCCCCGGAACCGCGGGCTATAGCACACCGATTTTATCTAAAAATGCCACATTCACACTGTTTCACTTATTTTACCACCCAAATGGCCCTGGCCACATAAACGGACCATACTAGGATGCTCCCCAGCCTCCTTGGTATGCCCCAATTGATTTTTGGCCCATATCGCGCCCGGAGCCCGGGCCCACCCCCAAAACCGTGGGGTATAGCACACCGACTTAGCCTAAAAATGCCTTATTTGCACCATTTTTCCCATTTGACCACCCAAATAGCCCCACCTATAAAAAAGGACCACAGTAGGATGCTCCACAGCCTCCCTAGCATACCCCAATCTATTTTCGGCACAAAGCATGCCCGAACCCTGGGCCCTCCCCCAGAATCATGGGCTATAGCACACCAATTTGTCCGTAAAATGCCCCGTTCTCGATGTTTCGCCCGTTTGACAACCAAAATGGCCCCGACCATACAAACGGACCATAATAAGCTGCTCCCCAGCGTCCTTATTATACCTTGATCGATTTTTGGCCCACATAATGCTCGTACCCAGATCCCACCCCATAACCGTGGGCTATAGCACATTGATTTGGCCCAACCATGCCCCGTTCGTGCCATTTCACCCGTTTGACCACCAAATGGCCCCACCAACATAAACAAACCATACTAGGACGCTCTTCTACCTCTCTGGCATGCCTCAATCAATTTTTGGCCCACCACACGCCCGGACCCCTAGCCCACCCCCAGAACTATGAGCTATACATACTGATTTGTCCTGAAAATGCCCCATTTATGCCCTTTTGCTTGTTTAACCACCCAAATGGCCCCGCCCAAATAGATGGACCATACTAGAACGATCCCCAGCCTTCCTGGCATGCCCCGATTGATATTCTACCCATAGCACGCCTGGACCCTGGGCCCATTCCTAGAACCGCAGACTATCGCACATCGATTTGGCTCGATTACTCCCTATTCATACGGTTTCGCCCGTTTAACCACCCAAATTGCCTTGCCCAAACAAACGGACCACATTAGGACACTCCCCAGCCTTCCTGTCATACTTCGGTTGATTTTTGACGCACAACACGCTCAAACCCTGGGCCCAACACAAGAATCATGGGCTATAGCAAACTAATTTGGCCTAAAAATATCCCGTTTGCGTCGTTTTGTCATTTTAACCACCCAAATAACACCGCCCATACAAACAGACTACACTAGGACACGCACTAGCTTCCCTGTCATGGCTCGGCTAATTTTTGACCGACATCACACTCGAAACCTGGGCCTACCCCCAGAACCATAGGCTATACCACATCAATTTGACTCAAAAATGCACCGTTCAAGCTGTTTCGCCCGTTTGACCACCCAAATGGCCCTGCCCACACAAAAGGACTATGCTAGGATCTCTCCATCCTCCCTGGTACACCTTGATTGATTTTTCACCCACAGCACGCCCGAACCTCGGGCCTACCCACAGAACCGAGGGCTATAGCACACCGACTTGGCCTAAAAATGCCTTATTTGCACTATTTTTCCCATTTGACCAACCAAATGTCCCCGCCAACAAAAACAGGACACATTAGGATGCTCCCCATCCTCACAAACATACCACGGTTTATTTTTAGCACACAACACGTCAGAACCCTGGGCCCACCCCCAGAACCGTTGGCTATAGCACTCTGATTTTTCTCAAATATACCCCGTTCATGCCGTTTCGCCTGTTTGACCACCCAAATGGTCCCACTTCCTCAAACGTACTATACTAGGATGCTCCCTAGCCTCCTTAGCATACCCCAATCAATTTTTGACCCCCAGCATACCCAGACCTCGGGCCAAGCCCCGGAACCGCGGGCTATAGCAAATTGATTTGGCCCTAAAATTCCCCGTTTGCGCTGTTTTTTCCATTTGACCACCCAAACGCCCCCTCCCCATACACAAATGAACCATATTAGGATGATCCTTAATATCTCTAGAATGCCTCGATCAATTTTTGACCCACGGTATTCTCGGACCCTAGGCCCACCCCAGAACCATGGGCTATAGCACTCCTATTTGACCTAAAAATGGCCAGTTCGCGTCGTTTCGCTCATTTGACCACCCAAATGGTCCTGCCCACACAAACAGACCACACTAGAATACTTTCCAGCCTCCTTAGCATGCCCCGATCAATTTTTGTCCCATAGAACGTCCGAACCCCAGGCCCACCCCAGGAACAGTAGGCTATAGCATATCGATTTGGCCTGAAAGTGCCCCATTAGCGCTGTTTCACCCGTTTAACAACCCAAATGGCCCCGCCCATATAAATGGACCATAATAGGATGCTCCCCAGCATCCCTGGCATGCCTCGATCAATTTTTGACCCACAGCATGCCCGAATCCCGGGCCCATCCCAGAACCGTGGCCTATAGCACATCGATTTGGCCCGAACATGCCACGTTCATGTCCTTTCGCCCATTTGACCGCCAAATATCCCCGATCGCACAAATGAACTACCCTAGGTTTCTCCCCTACCTCCCTGGCATGCCTCAATCAATTTTTGGCCCAGAGCATGCCCGGACGTTGGGCTCACCCCCAGAACCATGGGCTATAGCACACTAATTTTGCCTAAAAATGCCCCATTCATACCATTTCGCCGGTTTGACCACCCAAATAGCCCCGCCCATACAAATGGACAACACTAGGATTCTCCCCAACCTCTATAGCACACCTCGATTTATTTTTGGCCCATAGCACACCCGAGCCCTGGGCCCACTCATGGAACCGTGGGCTATAGCATATCGATTTCTCCCGATAATGCCTTGTTCACACTGTTTCACCCATTTGACCACCCAAATAGCCCCGCCTAAATAAATAGACCATATTAGGACGCTTCCTAGCCTCCCTAACACGCCTCAATCAATTTTTAGTGCACACCACTCCCGGACCTCGGGCCCACCCCTAGAACCGTGGGCTACAACAAACTAATTTGGACCAAAAATCTCTCATTTGCATCGTTTTGTCTGGTTGACCACACAAATAGCCCCACCTACATAAACGGACCACACTAGGATGCTCCCCAGCATCTCTCGCATGCCCCGATCGATTTTCGACCCACAGTATGCCCGAACCCCAGGCCCACCCCAGAGCCGTGGCCTATTGCTAATTAATTTGACCCGAACATGCCTCGTTCATGTCCTTTCTCCCATTTGACCACCAAATGGCCCCGCCCACAAAAATGATCCATACTAGGTTGTTTTCATAACTCCATAGCATGCCTCGGTCAATTTTTGGCCAAGAGCATGCCCGAACCTTGGGCTCACCCCCAGAACCGTGGGCTATAGCACACCAATTTAGCCTGAAAATATCCCATTTATGCCATTTCACCGATTTAACCACCCAAATGTACCTGCCCGTACAAACGGACCACACTAGGATGCTCCTCATCCTCTCTGGCATACCTCGATTAATTTTTTGCCAATAGTACACTTGGTCCTCAGGCCCGCTCCTAGAACTGTGGGCTATAGCACATCGATTTGGCCCGATAACGCCCTGTTCGCACCGTTTTGCCCGTTTGACCTCCCAAATAGCACCACCCAAACAAATGAGCCACATTAGGATTCTCCCCAAACTCCCTAGCATGCGTCGGTTAATTTTTGGCTCACATCACTCATAAAACACAGTCCCACCACCAGAACCGTGGGCTATAGCACATTGATTTAGCCCAAACATGCCCTGTTCGTGTCGTTTTGCCCGTTTGACAACCCTATGGCCTCACCCATAAAAATGGACTACACTAGTACACTCTTATGCCTCCCTAGCATGCCCCGATAAATTTTTGGCCCACAGCATGCTCAGAGCTCGGGCCTACCCCCATAACTGTGGGCTATAGTACATCGACTTGGCCTAAAAATGCCTTGTTTGGGCCGTTTTGCCTATTTGGCCACCAAAATGGCCCCGCCCATTAAAACGGACCACAGTAGGATGCTACCCAGACTTTCTGGCATGCCTCAATCTATTTTTGGCACACAGCACACCCGAACCCTGGGCCCACCCCCAGAACCGTGGGCTATAGCCCACTGATTTAGCACAATAATGCCCCGTTCACGATGTTTCGCCCATTTGACAACCCAAATGGCCCCGTCCACACAAAGGAACCACACTAGGATGCTTCCCAACCCCCTTGGCTCACCTCGATCAATTTTTGCTCAACAGAACTCCCAGACCCCGAGCACACCCCCGGAACCGTGGACTATAGCACACTGATTTGCCCTAAAAATGCACCGTTCACATCGTTTCGCCTGTTTTGCAATCTAAATGGCCCCTTTTACAAAAACAGACCATACTAGGATGTTCCCCAGCATCCCTGGCATGCACCAATCAATTTTTGGCCCACAGCATGCCCGAACCCTAGGGCCACCCCCAAAACTGTGGGCTATAGCAAATCGATTTGGCCCTAAAATACCCTATTTGGGAGATTTTGCTCGTTTGACCCCCGAAAAGGCCCCAACCACACAAACGGACCATACTAGGATTCTTCACAACATCCCTAACATGCCCCGATCGATTTTTAACCCACAACACTCTCGGACCACGGGCCCACCCCTGGAACCATGGGCTATAGCACACAGATTTGGCCAAAAAATATCCCATTCGCGCCGTTTCGCCCGTTTGATCACCCAAATGGTCTTTCCCACACCAACGAACCATACTAGGACGTTTATCATCTTTCCTAGCATACCCCGATCAATTTTAGGCTCATAGTACGCCCGGACCCTGGGCCCATCCTGAAACCATGTGCTATAGCACACTGATTTAGCCCAAAAATTCACCATTCTCATCGTGTCACTCGTTTGACCACCCAAATGGTCCCTCCAACACAAACGGACCACACTAGGGTTCTCCCCCTCCTCCTTGGCATGCCTCTATTAATTTTTGGCCCATAGCATGCCCGTACCTTGGGATCACCCCCGGAATCGTGGGCTATAGCACACCGATTTAGCCTAAAAATCCCCCATTCATTCCATTTTTCCAGTTTGACCACCCAAATGGCCCCGCCTATACAAACAGACCACACTAGGATGCTCCTCAGCTTCCCTGGCATGCCTCGGTCCATTTTTGTCCCATAGAATGCCGAGCCCGGTCCCACTCCTGGAATCGAGGGCTATAGCATATCAATTTAGCCTGATAACGTCCTGTTCGCGTCGTTTCACCTGTTTGACCACCCAAATGGCCCCGCCCAAACAAACGGACAATATTACGATCCTTCCCAACTTCCCTAGATGCCTCGATCAATTTTTTGCATATAGAATGCTTTAACCCCGGATACAACCCTAGAACCGTGGGTATAGCCAACCATTTGGCCTGAAAATCTCCCGTTCACATCGTTTTGTCTGTTTGACCACCCAAATAGCCCCACCCATAAAAATGGACCACACTAAGATTCTCCCTAGCTGCCCCGGCATGCCCCTGTCAATTTTTAGCCAATAGCACACTCGTACCCTGGGCCTACCTCTAGAACCGCGGGTTATAGCACACCGATTTGACCCAAAAATGCCCCGTTCACATCATTTTGCCCGTTTGACCACCCAAATGGCCCCGCCCCATATAAAAAGACCACACTAGGATGCTTTCCAGCCTCCCTAGTAACCCTTAATTGATATTCAGCCCACAGCACGCCCGGAGCCCAGGCCTACCCCTAGAACCGTGGGCTATAGCACACCGACTTAGCCGAAAAATGCACTGTTTGCACCGTTTTGCCCATTTAACCACTCAAATAGCCCCGCACATAAAAAAATACCATAATAGGATGCCCCCAGCCTCCCTGGTAGGCTCCGCTCTATTTTTGGCATACAACACGCCCGAACCCTGGGCCAACCCCCGTAATCGTAGGCTATAGCTCACCGATTTGGCCTAAAAATGCCTCATTCACGATATTTCGCCTGTTTGACCACCCAAATGGCCTCTTCCACTAAAACAGACCATACTAATATGCTTCCCAGTCCCCCAACACATCCTGGTCAATTTTTGGTCCACAACACACCCAAAAATGCCCATTTCACGTCGTTTCGCCCGTTTGACCACCCAAATGGACCTACTTACACAAACGAAACATAATAAGATTCTCCCCAACCTTCCTGGCAAGCCCTAATCAATTTTTCGCCCATATAATGCCCAAACCCTGGGTCCACCCCAGAACCGCGGGCTATAGCAAACCAATTTGGCCTTAAAATGCCCCGTTCATGCTGTTTCACCCATTTGACCACCAAAATGGACCTGCCCACACAAACAGACCACACAAGGATGCTCCCCAACATCCTTATCATGCCTTAATCAATTTTCAATCCACAGCATGCCCGTACCCCAGGCCCACCCCCAAAATTGTGGGCTATAGCATACCGATTTGGCCTAAAAATATCCCATTCGCATTGTTTCACCCGTTTGACCACCCAAATGGTCCTGCCCATACTAGGATACTCCCCAACCTCCCTAGCATGCTCCAATTGATTTTTGGCCCATAGTACGCATGAACCCTGGGCCCACCCTCGGAACAGTAGGCTATAGCACAGTGATTTGGCCTGAAAATGTCCCATTCATGCCGTTTCACCCGTTTGACCACCCAAATAGCCCCGCCCACACAAAAGGACCACACTAGGATTCTTCCCAGCCTCCCTGGCATGTCCAGGTTAATTTTGGACTGTAGAACGCCCATACCCCAGGCTCACACCCAAAACGGTGGGTTATCGCACACCAATTTGGCTAAAAAATGTCCATTCACACCGTTTCACCCGTTTGATAACCCAAATAGACCCACCCACCCAAAAAGATCACACTAGGATGTTCCTCAGCCTTTCTGTCATGCCCTAGTTGATTTTTGGCCCACAGCATGCCCGAACCCCAGGCCCACTGTAATACCCCAAATTTTTCCTTGCTAATTTCTTCTCAAGAATGACTAGTATTAGCTTATTAACTGAATGATGATTATTCCATGAGGAATTTTCAAGATTTTAACTTTTTTTCATGTGGAAAATTCAATAAGCTTTCCATTGATATATGATTCGCTTAAATCCAATAACCGGGTAAGAAGTTATGACTATTTCAGGTTCGCACTGTGAAACAGTGCCATATGGGTCAGTGGCACGCCGCGCCACAAGCTAAAATGGCAATTGTCCTTTTTCCAGAGTCTCAATGAAATTTCCCCCGCGTCTCGCCAAAGTCCCAGGTCACGAAGAAAAGGTAAACGCGATGGCTCCGTGTTGTGCCACCCCTCAATTTCCCAATTGTCAATTTCCAGTGACATGGCGTGATAACGCCGCATCGCGCCAGGGACCCAGTTTGGGAAAATTTTACTAAAATTAAATAACGGGTCCAGGGTTAAAAGGGTCAATTTCCTAGCCCTATTTAAACCCAATAACACGTGATTTGGCCATTCTTCACCCAAAATATACTATTTTCTCTTAAGTTTCTCACAAGAACAAGCTAGGGTTTCTATTGGGGATTCAAATTCAAGAAGGTTTCACCATCAATCTTAATGAAATCAGGAACTACGGTATGCATAGTGTTCATTCATGGACCCCTTTCGTCCATGAAGCCCAAGGATCCCTTTTCTAAATTCAAGTTATGGATTTTCTTATGAATTTCATGATTGGGCTACTTTTGTTCATGTTGATAATGAGTAATTGAATTGTATTCCATGAATGAGTGTTAAATTCCATATGGGTTGATTTGTATAGGTATAGATTCATGAAATCCTATAACTAAACCCTTGAATGATTAAATTAAATTGAATCATGACAGTTAATTGTTGTATGATGTTGTTTACATATTATATGCCTACCATGTGTTTGATTGAATGCCTGGAGGAAGGAAAAGTGTTTAATTAGCATGATATCATGAAATCCCTATGTATGTACAAGCTTATTCCTATCACATGTTTAATGAAAAGCTTCAGTAAATGTATTATGATGATTATTATGTATTCAAGTAAGTCATGCTTTGTCAGTTTTCTTCTATCAAGTCCTGGGGGTACTTGTACCCGAAATATTAGATGCGTGCCTAGAGTCATTTCATGTTTTCATGATACTCTCAGTCAAGCTATGAATCCTTAGACTTCAGACTGTCTTATGTCTCAGGAAATCTCTATGATCTCATGACTCAGTAAGTTGTCAGATATTAGTAGTATTCCGTCAGTCAACGGAATTCAGTATTTCAGCTCATGTTTAGTTCAGTAAATCATGCTCAGTGTCCATTCAGATAGGAGTAAAAATTAGCACCGAGTGAACCCAAGGATGGGGACACACACTATAAGATAAGGGTATGATCCTTAGCAGTCATCCCTGCATTCCAGAACTATGTAGCCAGCATAAGTTGAGACATCAACACTGTCGATGAGGGTTGATAAGGTGGATAAGCACTTTCAGATAAGGGACCCACCATTCTTGTATAGGGGACACTATCAGATGAGGGTCACCCACATTTTTTCCTTACCAGTGGCGCGGTATTGAAACCCTTCTAATTGGGGTTATAGATTGGACCCCAACTCAGCCATAATGGCGTATCAGAGGAATGTCGATTAAATACTACTTCCCACAGTTTCATGTTACAGAATTAGGACTGTCAGCCACAGTCAATCAGTCTCAATAATAGAACTTAGATAGTTCTTCAAATTTTAGGACTGTCAGATACAGTAACCTCAGATACAGTACAGGACTCAGATAGTTCCATCAGATTTAGGATTGTCAGATACAGTCACTCATGTTATCAGTCGTGTTAGTTATCAATATGTCATGTTATCGGCATTCAGATTCAGTAATCATGTTATAATGATGTCAATTACATTTACATAGTTATACATGCACACTCACATTCATTTTCGACAGTTAGTTAGTATTAATCATGCATGCAAACTCTTAGATTTAGCCTACCTCACATGTATAATTAGTACATTCCATTGTACTGACACATTTGCGCTATGGTGCTTTCTTTTTATGTTACATCATAGGTTCAGAGACAGATTCCAGTTTCAGCAGTCAAAGTCAGAAGTGAGTCCTCATCCTTTGAGGACATGATTATTTCTTTGCTATCTCATTGATTAGATTATTAGTTAGAGTTAGTTGGGGACATGTCACATCAACTCCTTATTCAGATTATTCAGACATTAGAGGCTTTCAAACTAGATGCATACTAGATACAGATTATCATGATTCAGACTTCAATTTTGTTTTGGGTACTCTATTACCCCACACAGATGTTACGTAATTTATTTATGTTCATGATTGAACCTTATGGACTTTCAGTGCATGTTTTCGCATTTTCATGTCATATTATGCAATGTACAGGTACGTCTATTAATCATGGGTTAGCTTTTGGTCCTTCAAAGTCATAAGCACTATGTAGCATTCTGGTTCATCAAATTGGGGCGTTACAAACTTGGTATCAAAGCCTAAGGTTTAATAGTGTCCTAGGAAGTCTGATAGCCGCATCTAGTAGATTCTTGTACATGGGTGAGTTGTGTGCCACATTTATGTGCAAAAGGCTATTAGATGTTTTAAGAATAGTTTCCCCTCTTTTAGTATTCATGTTGGGCTTGTGAGCATAATCACAAGTCAATCTCTCAATCTAATCCGTTTCTCCCTTTTTTCTACAGAACATTCCTCCTAAAAGAAGAAATGGAAATCAGTCAACCCCTCAGCCCGAAGAACCTTTGGGCGATCATGTTTCTCATGCGGATTTTTAGGCTGGATTCACAACCCTTGCTTAATTAGTTGCCGCTCAGAATGAACGTCCAGCAGTTAAGCTAGGATTCGAGCTAGCTCAGTCACAGCTAGGATTCGAGACTTCACTCGAATGAATTCTCCAACCTTCCTCAGGTCTAGGGTAGATGAAGACCCTCAGGAATTCATTGATCAAGTTAAGAAAGTGAAAGATATCATGGGGGTGACTACTTTTGAGAGTGCTGAGCTAGATGCATACCAGTTGCAGGATGTGGCTCATGCTTGGTTCAAACAGTGGAAGTCTGAAAGGTCCGATGATGCAGGTCCTATAGAGTGGGAAGATTTTGTCACTGCTTTCTTAGACAGATTCTTTCCCCAAGAGCTTAGGGAAGCCAAGGTGCTTAAGTTCATCAACCTCAGACAGGGCAATATGACAGTGAAAGAGTATTCTTTGAAGTTTACTCAATTAGCCAGATATTCCCCTCATGTGGTTGCAGACAGTAGAGCCAAAATGAGTAAGTTTACTTCAGGGTAAATGATAGCATGGTTAATGAGTGAAGATCCGACATGCTGAATAGTGACATGACTTTAGCTAGACTTATGACCCGTGCTCAGCAGATAGAGGAGCAGAAAATTAAAAAGAGGGAAAAGCAGAATAAGAAAGCTAGGATAGGTAGCTTCAATTTTACTCAGCCTAAGTCAGAAGGAGGAAACCGTTCTCAGTTTCATCCTAAGTCATTAGTTATAGATCCTTATTCAGCTAGTGCTCCAGCTCTTAAGTTCAAAGATAGAGCGTCAGGCTCTAATTCTTAGGGTAGTGTCAGCAATTCCCAAACTAATCCCCTTTGTCAGACTTATGGTAAGAACCACAAGGGTGCTTGCAGAGCTGGCAGCGATGTCTATTTTAGTTGTGGCAAGCCAGGCCATAGAGTCAAAGACTGCCCTCAGTCAGGTTATCAAAGTCATCTCTGCTCCTCAGCTCAGTCAGGTTGCCCAAATTAGCAGGGTGCCACTATCAGTGCTACTAGCGGGCAACGCCCAAATCGCCTTTATGCTCTTCAGACTCGACAAGATCAGGAAAATTCTCCTGATGTAGTTACTGGTATGTTACAGATCTTTTATATGCATGTTTACACTTTGCTAGATCCAGGATCTTCCTTGTCTTTTGTTACTCCTTATATAGAAGTTGATTTCAGAATCAATCTTAAAATTCTAGTAGAGCCCTTTACAGTCTCTAGCCCAATGGGAAAAACTATCATAGCACAACGGGTATACAGGAACTGCCAGTTATGATATTTTAGTAAGTCATGTCAACCGACGCAGTCGAATTAGAGATGACTGACTTTGATGTCATTCTCAGCACGAATTGGCTTCATTCATGTTATGCCACAGTTGACTGAAGAAATAGAATAGTTCAATTTCAATTTCCGAATAAACCCATCCTAGAGGGGAGGGGTAGTGTATCCGCTTTCAGAGGTCAGCTTGTTTTCTACCTTCGGGCAAGAAAGATGATATCTAAGGGATGTGCCTATCATATTGCTCATGTTAGGGATTCCAGTTCCGACACCCCCAGTCTTGAATTCATCCCAGTTGTAAATGAATATTCAGATGTCTTTCCCGAAGATCTTCTAGGAATTCCTCCCAAAAGGGAAATAGACTTCGGTATTGATCTTCTTCCAGATACTCAGCCTATATCTATTCCTCTATATAGAATGACATCAGTAAAACTCAGAGAACTAAGAGATCAGTTAAAAGATCTCTTAGATAAGGGAATCATAAGACCCAGCATTTCTCTGTGGGGCACACAAGTCTTGTTCATGTGCAAGAAAGATGGTTCTCTCAAGATGTGCATAGATTACCGTCAACTCAATAAGGTAACAGTTAAGAATAAGTATCCTCTTCCCAGAATCGATGACTTTTTTGACCAACTGATGTGAGAGCAAAACCTAACATATTTAATGCTTTTTAGCACAAAATAATTGTGAAATCTTAAGCAACTTTTGTTTTTTTTTATTGTTTTATTTTTTTAATGTAGATACAAGTGATCGGGGAGGAAACTAAAGAAAATAAGAATAAATCAGCTGAAATCTGGTGCAAATGAGCTATACTAAAGTTGAAGCCATATTTGAAGCGTCGTCAGACATATGACAGGCTATCAAAGTTACCATCAAACTTACACAGAATCTGAGGAATTGAGATGAAATGTGACGACGTTTTGGAAGCGCCGTCAATCATGGGACGGGCTGTCAAAGTGGCCGTCAACTTGAGGCAGATTATTCTTATTTCCAGTGAAGATGTGATGACATTTTTCACGGGCCGTCACATATTTGACACGCCGTCAGATTTGCCATCAGAAAAATCAGAAGATAGTAATTTACTGGAGACTTTGATGGCATCCTACACAAGCCGTCATACTTATGACGCGCCGTCAAGAATGTCGTCACCCACCCCAAAGAAAATCTTAAATTTTAATTTTATTTCCTTATTTAGGGTTGACTATTTAAAGACCTGTAGAAGGGTTTTCTAAGATTATTATTCCACAGAAGGGGAGAGAGCCGCACTTGAGTTTTTGGTGAGACAACACATTGATATTTTATCTCTCTAATTTTCTTGGCTTGAAGAAGCAAATCCTTTGAAGAGATTAATATCATTACTTTGAAATTTCCTTTGTGATCTAATCTGCGATTTACTAGTTACTATTCATATCTCTAAGTTTATCTTTCAAATCATGAATTCAATTATGTGTTTCATTCATTACATCATGAGTGGCTAAATTCCATTAACCTGGATTATGGAATCAAGGGTTAGGTAATGATAAGGTGTTAAATACTCAAGGTTTAATAGGTGTTAGGATTTCTTGATAATTCTGAGACTATAATTTATGTCTGATGGTTGCAAATAATAGGCGTGCCTACTTTGGTTTGCTTGAGAAGGAAATCATAAACAGTAGGAAGTGAGTTATCAACAGGGACTTGGAAAGGCTTTATTTAATAATCAGCACTGTAACAAGGTTGATTAACCTGAGGTAAAATCTGTGTAGTGATAAGCGATTCCCTAAGTCCGAGAGGATTAGGGAATTGGACGTTTGTATAGGTAGAGAAACATTTGAGCATACCATCGATAAAGATAGCTTGTAATTCTAACTACCATGAGAACCTTGAGTAAATTTTAGTATCTGTCATGTACCGTAAGCCCTAGTGAACATAATCCTGGTTATTTCATAAACTCTTGATTACAAACTGAAACCAAGGTGACCAACAATTACTTGTAAACTCAAAAACCCCATTTATCTTTTTGTGCCAGTTGTTTGAATTTGACTTATAGCTTTAGGTTCAAACTAGTTTAATCGTCTCTCACATTGTTCCCTGTGGATTCGACCCCGAATCCAAAGTTGGGTAAATATATTGACGACGATCGCCTTGCACTAAATTGAGGTATAAGTTGAGCATTATAAAAAATGGCACCGTTGTCGGGGAACAATTTGGCGCATTAAGTTAGTTTTGAATTTTAGCTTACTTACTTGAATTCAAACTTGTAAATATTTGTTTGTGATTTCCTTTGTTTCTTGTGTTAGGTAGATTTTCTTTATTTTTGTTTATTTCTCACAATGGCATCATGGAATGAATGTGAGTCTGATGGTTGGAAATCTTATCTGGATGATCCATGTCCATATTATGATGGATTCCACTTTTGGCAAGATTGTAGATATGCTCCCCAGAGAGAGATGTGTGCACCATTTCCATCCTACCGAGAGTATAATTGTTCTTTATATGGTGGTCAAGATGGACATTGGAGTGATTTCCCAAATGCCCCCTCCCCCTATTGTGCTAACCCAAGTTCTAGTTTTTCTTATGAGTATGATAGGTCTTATGGTCAAGAAAAAAAAGAACGAAACACTGGAAAGAGTGACATTGAAGCTATGCTTCAACTAATGTTGGATCATATAGACAAAACAAATGATACCATATGTGACATACGTCAAGACATTAGGGCATTTAATAAGGAAAAAGAAAGAATAGAAGAGATGGATATCAAGCAAGAATCCGATATTGATGATGAGCTTGATGTTGAGCAACCCTCGGTGATTTCCCAACCAACCAAACCATTCATGAATGAAGATGCCAAGGATGAGGAAATGGTATTAGAGTCAAAAGAAGAAATCAAGCACAATCCTCGTGAAGACTCTAGTCCATTTCGAGGTAAAAATACTAATAGGGAAGTTGTTCCGAAATTGAGGGTTAGTCCTCATTCGAATCAGTTTTCAACATTATGCTTAGTGGATATGATGAAATTTGAATCACCCAAGCAAATGATGAATTTTGAAAATGAGGAGGAAGATTCTTACATTTTGAAGTTTGTCCTTCCAAAAGGGTATACTACAACCCCAATATTGAAGGCCAAGGAGCTTAAAGATCGATGTCCATTTAGTGGCTGTTTAATATTCTCACCATTTCCAAATGAGCCCACACGAAAGTTTAATGCAAAATTGGGCAAGCAGTTCAAGTCTTTGAAGTGGCGTGATAGAACATTCCTCATCACGCCCTCACATTTGTCCAACATACCCCAAAGAGGTATTGACCAAAAGTTGGGGCGACGTTTCAAATCCTCCAAGTGGAGACATAAATAATTATCAACAAGGTATCTTGACGAAGTTTGAGTAGTCAAGATAACTAAGTCGTGTCGTGACACTAAATTAGGAGCTTCTTGGGAGGCAACCCAAGGTATTTTGTTTTTTGTATTAGTATTATGTGATTGACATCAGATCTTTGCACCCATGGTGCCACCGGTATGTTTCTAACTCTTTTTTTTTGTTTGACGCATTGGATACATTGCATGATTTTAAGTTGAGTGTGGGGATACTTGTGGGTGATGATGTCCTCTTGGGGTTTTTGTTGCCGTGCCTCTTTTCCTCGGAGTCTTGTTCCTAGTAGATCCAGCATGTTTAGGCGTATTGTGTTATTTTTATGATGTGTTGTGGTTAATTAAGGGAAAAATAAATATCTGGGGAAGTTGACATATTTTTGTTGATTTTTTGAACACCTCTCCATTGATCTATTTTATAACTGTGTGACACGCATTTATATGTGACCACTGTGTATCTTGTTGTGGCATTAGTAATAGTGACATGACAATCACTGCTAACAATTGCATGAATTGAATAGGTAATAGCTTGTGATGTACCTGTTTTCCATGTGTGTGTGAGATTTTACTGAGTTTCCTTTGTACTGACGAATCCAGAACTTGCCCGGTTCGTCTTACCTTAGTTGAAAGGTAGGGGTTAGGAAAGGATCATAGGCCATTTTTGAATTTAAGTCACTATTAGCCTAAATGAAATTCCCGTATTGCATGATATCCCTTGATCCCTATTTGAGCCTGAATTGACCAGTTTCATTCTATGATACCTATCACCTTTCTTTTTTTTATCATAATAAACCTGTTTTGGCCCTGGTCCTCCTTGGACACTGTGCACCTTGACTTAGGCAAACAGCTTAAGTTGAGGGTGGCTATCATAGGGATGAGTGATGTAAATTGGGTATGAAGAAGGGTATAGTAGAAGAAAAAGAATAAGTGAAAAAAAAATAGAAAATTGGGTGTTTGTGAAAAAGAGCAAGAAAAGAAGTTTGTTTGAATAAAAAGAAAAACTACACCTATTCTGAATGTGTGGTAAAGATAAAAAGAAAAGAAAAGAAAAAGAGGTTAATAAGTGGACCCCACAAGTTAAGGTAGTGCCAAGGAGGTTAGTTACTCTAAATACCATCTAATATCATACCAGCCCTTAGCCTACGTTACAAGCCTAAAAAAGCCCTATAGTGATCTTAGCTTACCTGTCTAGACACTGGTAATGAAGATAAGGGTAAGCATATGGTATTTGGCATACATTGGTTTGAACTTTATTCTGAGAGTGAGTGTTTTTGTGATGATCCCCATGTTTATACTTTGATTTCTATTCTGAGAGAAAAAGGGGAAATTCTTTATTGTGAGGGCACACTAGTATGTTGCTAGGTGACTTACTTATTTGGGTAGTTTCATATTGATATAAGCATGATTGTTGGTACTTAGTTGATGTCATAGCTGGAATCCTTTGTGTTACATTGTTTCTTTTCAATAAGATACGCAGTAGTTTAAATTGGTTGACCTTGGAGGTGGTAACTGAGTTTTGAGCTAAAATGGTTGTTGACTGCTGAATGTTCTTTGTATTCTCTTAGTTAGTTTGTTTCTTGAGGAAAAGCAATTGTTTTGAGTTGAGGGAGTTGATGTGTGAGCAAAAGCTAACACATTTAATACTTTTTAGCTTAAAATAATTGTGAAGTCTAAAGAAACTTTTTTTATTATTATTATTTTATTTTTTTAATGCAGATACAAGTGATCGGGGAGGAAACCAAAGAAAATAAGAATAAATCAGCTGAAATTTGGTGCAGATGAGCTATACTGAAGTTGATGCCATTTTTGAAGTATCGTCAGAGATATGACAGGCTGTCAAAGTTGCCATCAAACAAAGATAGAACCTGAGGAATTGAGATGAAATGTGATGACATTTCGGAAGCGCCGTTAAGAATGGGATGGGCTGTCAAAGTGGTTGTCAACCTGAGGCAGATTATGTTGATTTCCGGTGAAGATGTGACGACATTTTTCACGGTCCATTACATATTTGACACGCCATCAAATTTGCCTTCAGAAAAATCAGAAGATAGTAATTCACTGGAGACTTTGACGGCATCCTGCACACGCCGTCATACTTATGACGCGCCGTCAAGAATGCCGTCACCCACCCTGAAGAAAATTTAAAATTTAAATTTTATTTCCTTATTTAGGGTTGACTATTTAAAGACCTGTAGGAGGGTTTTCTAAGATTATTATTCCACAGAAGGGGAGAGAGCCGCACTTGAGTTTTTGGTGAGACAACACATTGATATTTTCTCTCTCTAATTTTCTTGGCTTGAAGAAGCAAATCCTTTGAAGAGATTAATATCATTACTTTGGAATTTCCTTTGTGAACTAATCTGCGATTCACTAGTTATTATTCATCTCTATAAATTTATCTTTCAAATAATGAATTCAATTATGTGTTTCGTTCGTTACATCATGAGTGGCTAAATTCCATTAACCTGGACTATGGGATCTAGGGTTAGGTCATGATAAGGTGTTAAATACTCAAGGTTTAATAGGTGTTAGGATTTCTTGATAATTTTGAAACTATAATTTATGTCTTTTGGTTGCAAACAATAGGCGTGCCTACTTTAGTTTGCTTGAGAAAGAAATCATAAACAGTAGGAAGTGAGTTATCAATAGGGACTCAGAAAGGCTTTGTTTAATAATCAGCGTTGTAACAAGGTTGATTAACCTGAGGTAAAATCTGTGTAGTGATAAGTGATTTCATAAGTCTGAGAGGATTAGGGAATTAGACGCTTGAATAGGTCAAGAGACATTTGAGCATACCATCGATAAAGATAGCTTGTTATTCTAACTACCATGAGAACCTTGAGTAAATTTTAGTATCTGTCATGTATCGTAAGCCCTAGTGAACATAATCCTAGTTATTTCATAAATTCTTGATTACAAACTGAAACCAAGGTGACCAAGAATTACTTGTTAAACTCAAAACCCCCATTTATCTTTTCGTGCCAGTTGTTTGAATTTGACTTGTAGCTTTAGGTTCAAACTAGTTTAATCGCCACTCATATTGTTCCCTGTGGATTCGACCCCGACTCCAAAGTTGGGTAAATATATTGACGACGATTGCCTTGCACTAAATTGAGGTGTAAGTTGAGCGTTATCACCAACTTTAGGGTGCCAGTTATTTCTCTTAGATAGACCTCAGATCCGACTATCATCAGCTCATAGTTAGCGAATGTGACATCCCGAAAATAGCTTTTCGTACTCGGTATGGTCACTTCGAATTCTTAGTCATGTCATTTGGTCTTACCAATGCCCCAGCCGCTTTCATAGACTTGATGAACCGTGTGTTCAAGCAATACTTGGACATGTTTGTCATAGTCTTTATAGATGATATTCTGGTCTATTCCCGCACTGAGCGCGATCATGCAGACCATCTCAGAATAGTACTTCAGACTCTTAGAGATCATCAGTTATTCGCCAAATTTAGTAAGTTCGAATTTTGGCTAAGGTCAGTAGCATTCTTTGGTCATATCATTTCTGGTGATGGTATTAGGGTAGATCTTCAAAAGACCAAAGTAGTAAGAAATTGGCCTCGCCTTGTCTCTCCATCAGATATAAGGATTTTCTTGGGTCTGGATGTCTATTATAGACGGTTTGTTGAGGGATTTTCTTCTATTGCATGTCCTATGTCCAGATTGACTCAGAAAAAAGTCAAGTTTCAGTGGTCAGATCCTTGCGAGAAGAGTTTTCAGGAGTTGAATACTCGACTCACCTAAGCTCCGGTCTTATCTCTTCCAGACGGTTCAGATGGGTTCATTGTATATTGTGATGCATCCAGAGTAGGCTTGGGTTGTGTCCTCATACAGCATGGTAAGGTCATATCCTACGCCTCCAGACAGCTTAAACCCCATGAGAAGAATTATCCTACTCATGATCTTGAGTTAGAAGCCATAGTATTTGCCTTGAAAATTTGGAGGCATTATCTCTACGGAGCTCATGTAGATGTGTTCACAGACCGTAAGAGTCTCCAGTATGTCTTTTCCCAGAAAGATCTCAATCTTCATTAGAGAAGGTGGTTAGAGCTCTTGAAGGATTACGACATGAGTGTCCTTTATCATCCGGGCAAGGCTAATATAGTGGCCAACGCTCTCAGTAGACTATCAATGGGTAGTGTTTCTCATGTGGAAGATAGTATCAAAAATATAGCTCAGAAAGTCCACCAGCTTTCCAGACTAGGTGTTCGCTTAGTCGATTCCTCAGAGGGTGGCATATGTGTTCAGAGTAGTTCAAAATCTTCTCTAGTTTCCGAGGTGAAAGAAAAGCGAGACAGAGATCCCATCCTAGTCAAGTTGAAAGAGTCAGTTCAGAATCAGAAAGTAGAGGTTTTCTTCCAAGGGGGAGATAGTGTTCTCCATTGTCAGGGTCGCCTATGTGTTCCTGACGTAGATGACATAAGGCAACAAATTCTTGTAGAAGCGTATGGTGCACGTTACTCTATTCAACCAGGGACCACAAAGATATACCGCGACTTATGGGAGATCTATTGGTGGAGTGGGATGAAGAGATATATTGCAGAGTTTCTGGCTAATTGTTCTTTATGTCAGCAAGATAAGATAGAGCATCAAAAGCCTAGTGGGTCCATGCAGGAGTTCAGTATTCCTACTTGGAAGTGGGAAATTGTAAACATGGACTTCGTGATGGATTTGCCTCGAACTCGTATTCGCATGATTCAGTCTAGGTCATTGTAGGCAGGATGACCAAATCAGCTCATTTCCTTCCAGTTCATACCTCTTATTCAGCTGAGGATTACGCTAAACTCTACATCAGAGAGTTGGTAAAATTGCACGGTGTTCCGTTATCTATTATCTCAAATAGAGGTACTCAGTTCACTTCTCACTTTTGGAAAGTGTTCCAAAAGGTACCCAAATCCATCTTAGTATAGACTTTCATCCTCAGACAGATGGTCAAGCAGAAAGGACCATTCAGACGTTAGAAGATATGCTAAGGGCGTGTGCAATTGATTTCAAGAAAAGTTGGGATGACCACTTGCCTTTGATTGAGTTTGCATACAGCAACAGCTATCATTCCAGTATTTAGATGGCTCTATTCAAAGCTCTCTATGGTAGGAGATGTAGATCTCCAATCATTTGGTTTGAAGTTAGTGAGGCCTCAGTCATAGGTCCTGACTTAGTATTCGACGCCTTAGAGAAGGTCCATCTAATCAGAGAAAGACTCTGGGTTGCTCAGAGACAACAAAAGTCTTACGCAGATGTTCATAGCAAAGATCTTGAGTTTGAGATTGGTGATCAAGTCTACCTAAAGATCTCTCCCATGAAGGGAGTGAAGAGATTCGGCAAGAAGGAAAAACTCAGCCCCCGATATGTCGTTCCTTTCAAGATTCTCAGTCGATTCAGCAAGGTAGATTATGAGCTTGAATTGCCTTCAGATCTAGCCTCAGTTCATCCAGTTTTCCATCTCTCTTTGCTGAAGAAGTGCATAGGTGACCTATCAGTCATAGTCCCTATTCAGAGCATTGATGTTCAGAACACTCTCTCTTATGAGGAGATTCCAGTTGAAATCTTAGACTATCATACCATAGATTGAGGAACAAAGAGGTCCCTCTAGTTAAAGTTCTTTGGCAAAATCAGTCCGCCGAGGGAGCTACCTAAGAAGCAGAAGCAAACATGCGTACCAAATATCCTCACCTCTTCTAGGCTAACTTATATCAAGCTCAAGGTAATAGTTCTCCTTAAGCTTACTCAGTACATGATCAGTGTTCATCACGAACTTGGTATTCAGTTTTATGTTCATGCTCCCAGTATAAACTTGGTATCAAATACCATTGCATATTTAGTCATGCATTCATGTACCAGCTCAGTTATGAAATTATGCATCAGTCATGCATTCTCATTGTGAGAAACTTAGTTCTTTAGAACACTCAGTTATGCATTCATGAATCAGTTATACATGCATCAGATATGCATGTTCAGTATGTTATGTTCAGCTTGTCAGTCATGAGATCATGTTCTAGTTATTCATGTTCAGTTCATGTTCAGCTTATTATTTCCCCTCTCAGTTAGTCTCATTCGAGGACAAATGTTCTCAAGGGGGACATATTGTACTACACTAAATTTTTTCTATATAATTTCTTCTAAAGAATGACTAGTATTAGCTTCTAAAGTTAATGAAGATTATTCCATGAGGACTTTTCAAGATTTTATCTTTTTGTCATGATGGAAATTCAATAAGCTTTCCATTGATATAGCCTCACCCACACAAACGGGCTACACTAGGACGCTCCTTGGAACGCCCTGATAATATTTTGTCCCACAGCTCGCCCAGACCCCGGGGCCACCCCCGGAACCATGGGCTATTGCACACTACCTAAAAATGCCCCATGCATGCCGTTTTTTCGGTTTGACCTCCCAAATGGCCTCGCTGACACAAACGGACCATACTAGGATGTTTTCCTGCCTCTCTGTCTATCCCTGTTTGATTTTTGGCCCAAAGCACACCTGGACCTCGGGCCTACCCCTAGAACCGTGGGCTATAGCATACCGATTTGGTCTAAAAATGCCCTATTCATGCCATTTTTCCCATGTGACAACCCAAATGGTCCTTCCCAAACAAACGAGCCACACTAGGATGCTCCCTAGCCTCCCTGACACACCTCGATTGATTTTTGGCCCACAGCACACTCGGACCCCAGTCCCACCCCCAGAACCATGGGCTATAGCAAACCAATTTGGCCTAAAAATATCCCGTTCATGCCATTTTCCCATTTGACCACCCAAATAGCCCTGCCCACACTAATGAACCACATAAGGATGCTCCCTAGATTTCCTGGCACGCTTCGGTCGATTTTTGGCCTACAACACGCTTGTACACAGATCCCACCCCCAGAATTGTAGGCTATAGCACACCGATTAGACCCAAAAATTCCCCGTTCACGCTGTTTTCCCCATTTAACCATTGATGTTGGGTATATTTATGTATTCTAGAGCTAGTATTCTAGCCTACTTCGCCTTGTTTTGAGGATGATTCTTATGCTATATGTGTTGATAATGATAAAAATGAGCATTTATGTGTCCAAGTATATTTTTTTCTATTTTTAATGGTGTTTTCACATGAGTTTTGATTCAACTTGAGCATTTAGAGTTCAACCGAGAAAACTAGTGTTACTAGCTTGAGCTAGGTGGTTGTCTAGTCTATCATATTGGATTATAATGTGTTTTAATGAGTTTATAAGATTTTATTTATATACTTATATGTTAAAAAAAAATTGGTGATGTTCAAGGGTCAATTGGATCAAGACAAAAGTCAAAATAATAAGCTTAAGCCCAATGTGAATTTAGCCTATTCTTAGCTCATGTTTCAAGTTAACCATCTTGAATGTTGTGTTTCTTGAGCTCTAAATTGTTGTGTTTAATGTTATAGGATTCTTGGTTAATGGATTAGGATGATATATGAAGGATATACAAGCTTCAAATCAAATGGAAGCAACTAAAAAAGGCTCGAAATGGTTCAACGAAAGCACAATACAAAAATTGACACAATTTGGACCCCTGAAATGTATGGCGAGTGTGTGGACTGTAGAAGTGGCTAATGTATGCGTACAAAATACCAATGGATTCATCATAGGCCCAATTTTTTACCAATATGAGTGTGTATCTTATAATGTGGTTTAAGGAGGTTCTGTGATGCGATACTGGATTTTGACCAATTTTTTGACAATTGAGAACTGGCAAGTCACCGCGATGCGGTGATGCCCAAAATTGGGATGATTCTGTACATCTGAAGGTAAAAAGTGTGGAAACCCAATCCAATTTGTTTATGACTTGTATACTATAAATATAACGTCCCAAATTTCGTTATAAACATCTTGGAATACTCTAGATCACTTGGGACATCATTGGAGGCTACCACAACTTCTTTTTAGGTTTTATCATTCTTTAATTTAGTTTTTTGTATGGTTTGTATTATCACTCCAAGGTATTGGATGATGAATATTTCCATTCAAGGCTAAACTCACTTTCCAGGGTTAAGGCCAAGATCATGAATACTTTCATTTTGAATTAATTTTGTTTAATTTGCTTATCATTATTTGTTGTTTGTTTATTCTTAATTTAACTATTTTAAGGATTAGCTACCCTTAGAATACATCAATTGTCAATTTTTTAATCTCGGGAGAGGGAATAGAGAGATAGAACATGGGAATAAATAAAGTATGATTTTTATTCTTTTATTAAATAAAGAATTTGAATTAGCATCTAGGAGAGGGATTTACTTAGATACCTTACTTGATTCAACGTAGGATAATAGCTTTAAAACACTTAATTGGATTATTACATCCCTGCTCAATGATGTAGTTGTAATATCCATATTAGGTAAATGATTAGAGGTCGGGAGACCATGATCATGCAATTAACCCTACGAATCAACAACCAAGATAAGCGAATTAACGAATGCAGTTCAATAGCGTAGTATGATTGTTCTTGAGCTTTAACCCTGGGTTTCTATCTATTGATTATCCAAAGTCATACTTTTCCAAATTAGTTTAGTTTATTTTTAAATTATAATCCTAAAAGTCTATTTGCTACTCTCCTCAATTGGTTAAACTAGAATTGGATAGTCGGCGATTGCAAGTCCCTGAGAGATCGATACTTGGGCTTTCTTAAAGGCCACTTTACTACTTGATAAGACCACATAAACTTGCGTGTGCGCTTGACTGTTGTCAAGTTTTTGGTGCCGTTGTCGGGGACTTGTAACTAGGCAACTATCTTATTTTTAGTTTTTCTATATATAGTTCTAAATAGTTTTTGTTTGTTTTAGTCTCATTTTATTTATTTTTATTTCTACTTTTCTTACACTCTTCTTGAGATGTCAGCCTGGGATAGATGGTTTTCGAGTGATAACGATTCTTGAAGTTTTTGTGGAGGACCACATCATGAGGGTTATTTTCCAGATTTTAATGGAAGTGCGTGGACGGGACCTTCATAATATGATGCGAATACTATTCTAAGTATGGAGCGGACTGCAACTTGGTGTTTAGTTTGTGTTCAAAGTGGTCATACTGCAGTTACGTGTGCTATAGAGATATTGAATAATAGGTAGATGCAGTGTTGACTTCCCAACCTGGTGTAGATGAAGTTGCTGAAAATTCGAGGAATTCTGAGTTCTCGGAAACTAAAGTTATTGAATAGGTTGAGGAGATACCACCACCACCATGTCCACAGATGCTAAGAAAAGAAATATGAAGATGATACTAGTCAATCCGTGGAATAAACACAAGAATCGTTGTCACTCGACTGTCATCTTTCTTTTGAGACTAAAATTAAGAAGGTGAAACTAAGTGAAGGTGTTAATGATAGTGTAAATTTTGAAGTAGGATTGGTTGGTCCCCACTCAAAGCACTTTTCTACATTATGTTTAGATGATGTCTTGTCTGTGGAATCATTTAAAATAGTGAGAGAGTGTGAAGATGAGGAACAAGAATCCTATATTCTTGATTTTACACCGGATAAGCAATATAAAAACACACCTCACTTCAAGGCCAAGTATTTTACCATGTATCATCCATAACTCGATTCCTTAATATTTGTACCACCACCCTAAGATCGAGGAAAAAAATGGATGCGAAGCTAGGGGTGAAATTCATATCCTCAAGGTGGAGGAAAAAATTGATTGGGCCATGCTGCTACACTAAATTAGGTACTTCTTGAGCGGAAACACAAGCTAAGGATGCTTTGTAAATGGATTATGATGATATGAAGGATATACAAGCTTCAAATCAAGTGGAAACAACTCAAAAAGGCTCGAAGTGGCTCAATGAAAGCACAATACAAAAATTGATGCAATTTGGACCCCTGAAATGTATGGGGCGTGTGTAGACTGTAGGAGTGGACAATGGATGAGTACAAAATACCAATGGATTCAGAAGAAGCCCAAATATTCGAACCATAGGCGCGTGTAGCTTATAATGGGGTTAAAGGAGGCTCTATGATGCGGTGAAATCATGACAAAATACTGGATTTTTACAATTTTTTTACAATTATGAATTGGCATGTCACTACAACGCGGTAATTCCCAAAATAGGGATAATTCTGTCCAGATGAAGGAAAATATCATGGAAACCCAATCCAAGTCAGTTTATGACTTGAATACTATAAATATAAGTCTCAAACACCATTTTAAGCATCATGGAACACCCTAGATCACTTGGGACATCATTGGAGGCTACCAAAACTTCTTTTTAGGTTTTATCATTCTTTAATTTAGTTTTTTGTATGGTATGTATCATCACTCCAAGGGATTGGATTATGAATATTTCCATTTAAGGCTAAACTCCCTTTCTGGGGTTAAGGCCAAGATCATGAATACTTTTGCTTTGAATTAATTTTATTTAATTTGCTTATCATTATTGGTTGTTTGTTTATTCTTAATTTAACTATTTTAAGAATTAACTGCCCTTAGAATACATCAATTGTCAACCTTTTGATCTCAGGAGAGGGAATAGGGAGATAGAATATGGGAATAAATAAAGTATGATTTTTATTCTTTTATTAAATAAAGAATTTGAATTAGCATCTAGGAGAGGGATTTACTTAGATACCTTACTTGATTCAACGTAGGATAATAGCTTTAAAACACTTAATTGGATTATTACATCCCTGCTCAATGATGTAGTTGTAATATCCATATTAGGAAAATAATTAGAGGTCGGGAGACCATGATCATGCAATTAACCCTACGAATCAACAACCAAGATAAGCGAATTAACGAATGCGGTTCAATAGCTTAGTATGATTGTTCTTGAGCTTTAACCCTGGGTTTCTATCTATTGATTATCCTAAGTCATACTTTTCCAAATTAGTTTAGTTTAATTTTAAATTATAATCCTAAAAGTCTATTTGCTACTCTCCTCAATTGGTTAAACTAGAATTGGATAGTCGACGATTGCAAGTCCCTGAGAGATCGATACTTGGGCTTTCTTAAAGGCCACTTTACTACTTGATAAGACCACATACACTTGCGTTTACGCCCAGGCGCTGTCAAGTTTTTAGTGCCATTGTTGGGGACTTGAAAACTAAAGTTGGAAGTCTAAGTACTCAAAAACTAAAGTTGTTGAACTGGTTGAGGAGATACCACCACCACCATGTCAACAGATGCTAAGAAAAGAAATATATGAAGATGATACTAGTCAATCCGTGGAACAAACACAAGAATCGCAATCACTCGACTATTATCTTTCTTTTGAGACTGAAATTGAGAAGGTGAAAATAAGTGAAGGTGTTGAGGATAGTGTAAATTTTGAAGTAGGATTAGTTGGTTAGATGATATTTTATGTGTGGAATCATTTAAAATATTGTAAGAGTGTGAAGATGAGGATCAATTATCCTATATTCTTGATTTTACATCGGATAAGAATCATAAAAACACACCTCACTTCAAGGACGAGTGGTTTACTATGAACATTTCACTACTCGGTTCCTTAATTTTTGTACCACCTCCCTATGATCGAGGCAAAAATTTGGATGTGATGCTGGGGGTGAAATTTATATCCTCAAGGTGGAGGAAAAAGTTGATTAGGTCGTGTCGTGACACTAAATTAGGCGCTTCTTGGGAGGCAACTCATGTTAAGGTATGTTTTATTTTTAGTTTTTAGTTTTTACTTCACATAGTTTTGTTTTTGGTTGAGTCACACGTTAAAGGGAAGTATGAGTACCATGAACTTGAGCTAAGGAGCATGGCAAAGACTGAGTGTGGGGTACCACGGATATCCTTTAATTGTAAAGATTCTCCTATCTAAGCCAAGAGGCCTCAGGGAGCATTTCTATCTCTTACCTTTAAATTCACTTTGGGGACAAAGTAGATTTTTAAGTGTGGGGTAGGGAAATTCCTAAACTTTTTATCAATTTAAAATTTTTATGTTAGGTATAAATGAGATATTCTTGTTAGTGTTATTTTTAATTACATGGTGCAAGTGTTTTGTTTGGTAAAAGCATGTTGAATGAGTGAATTACTACTTATGAAAAACTTTTAGGCTCATT
This sequence comes from Capsicum pubescens, assembly GCA_030864215.1. NCBI lineage: Eukaryota > Viridiplantae > Streptophyta > Magnoliopsida > Solanales > Solanaceae > Capsicum > Capsicum pubescens. The sequence goes on along the minus strand of CM061540.1, from coordinate 41,456,981 downwards.
TTTATGACTCTTGTACTTTTTGGCTTAAATTTGAATTCATGTTATTATTTGGTTTAGAGTATATGATGATCCTATTGAGTTGAGCATGTGCCATGTGCTTGTAAGAATTTTGTATATTCCTTGTTGCATGTGATGTCTAGAACTTGCCCGGTGTGTGTGTTTGAAGCGAAATAAAGAATGTGGGTTTAGGAGATGATTTAGGCATTTCTTTGATAGCCTTGTTTTATACCTTCTATTTGTCCTACCCTTTGTGCATTATCCTAGTTAACCCTCATTGATCCTTTAGCTTTTTCTTTGGTAGCCTTATTTGTAGCCAAATCCCTTATTTGATAGACCATAGTTTGATCCAAAAATCTCCTAAGTGCTTTAATAAAAAAATAATTTAGTAAGGAGTTTGAGGAATTGAAGAAGAAAAAGGTGAAATTGATTCCCCAAGGTAATAGTTATTGGTGCTTATATTTGATGTGTTGTGGTTGGAAGTGATGTAAATGGTATTATAAATATTCCCAAGATTGTGAAAAAGAAAAAAAAATCTTGAAGGAATAGACAATACGCCCATCATGTGTTTGTGAAAATTCTTTAAAAAGATGGGGCAAAATAAAAGAATGGGGTAGACAAAAATAGTGTAATTTGGTTGTTGGAGATTGGTTTTAAATGTATAATGTAGTGTATTAAAGCTCTTAGAGAGGTTAGTCACTAATCCTAAATAGTTCCTACCCATCACTTAGCCTACATTACAACCCAAAAAATGACCTAATTGATCCTAAGTTTGTCATTCCGATATTAGTGGAGAACTACACTAAGGGAAAGCCTATGGGTCATTGTGTGTAACTTGTGAATTATTTGTGAGAGTGAGCATAATTTGATTCTTGTACCCATCGTGTTACAAAATACTTTTATGTGAGTAATTATGGGTAACTCTCTTGTTGTGAGGGGCAGATGTTTGATGAATATGAATGATTTGTATGGTGTCTTTGATTGAATGATAAGTATGAGTTTGCCAACTAGGTAAGTCAATTATTGAGGCTAGGATGTTTTGAAGTAGTTTTCATGACCTTTCAATTGTGTATAACAGGCTTAATGTTGTAAATATGCATTTCGTGTAGTCATTATAGTTCTAGCTTGAATTTCCTACATGTAGTAGAAGTGTGGAGTCTCTTCTGCTCATGGTGTTTATAGTTAAGAGTTGTTCGAGGACGAACAAGGCTTTAAGTGTGGGATTGTGATGTTGATTGTATTTATGCATTCTAGAGATACTATTCTAACTTATTTCGCCTTGTTTTAAGGATGATTCTTATGCTATATGTGTTGATAATAGGGCTGGCAATTTCAATCCATATTTGTGAAAAGAGTCCATTTAACCCATATTTATTGAATTGGATCACTCATATTTCAAATGGTTAAATATGGACTTCAACACATTTCAAAAGCTCATACAAATATGGACAAAATGGGTAAAATATGGGTACCCATTTAAACACAGAGATCACCCATTTATGCTTAAAATTTCAGTTTTTTTTCTTTTCTAGTTTTTTTTTTCTTTCTTTTTTCCTTTAATTTACTTTTTTGCTTTTTCATTTTTTTATTTTTTACTCACTTTCTTGATAATGATATAAATGACCATTTATGTGTCCAAGTATGTGTTTACAATGTTTAATGGTGTTTTCACATTAGTTTTGATTCAATTTGAGCATTTAGAGTTATACCGAGAAAACTAGTGTTACTAGCTTGAGCTAGGTGGTTGTCTAGTCTATCGTGTTTGGTTATAATATGTTTTAATGAGTTTCGAAGGTTTTTTTATGTATTTATATCTGAAACAATTATTTTGAGATGTTCAAGGGTCAATTGGATCAATACAAGAGTCAAAACAATAAGCTTAAGCTCAATGTGAATTTAGCCTATGCTTAGCTCGTGTTTCTAGTTCACCATCTAGGATGTTGTGTGATTTTGAGCTCTAAATTGTTATTTTTAATGTTATAGAATGCTTGGTGAATGGATTATGATGATTTATTAAGTATATACAAGCATAAAATCAAGTGGAAACAACTCAAAAAGGCTCGTAATAGCTCAACAAAAGCACAATACATACATTGATGCAATTTGGACCCCTGAAATGTATGGGGAGCGTGTGGGCTGTAGGAGTGGCCAATAGATTCGTACAAAATACCAATGGATTCATAAGAGGACCAAGTGTCTTACCAATAGGTGTATGTGGCTTATAATGGGGTTTAAGAGGCTACGTGATGTGGTGAAATCACGATGAGATACTGGATTTTGACAGATTTTTTGACAATTGTGGACTGGCATGTCACCACGACGCGGTGATGCCCAAAATCGGGATAATTCTTCCCAACTGAAGTAAAAAAGCGAATAAACCCAATCCAAGTTGGTTTATGACTTGTATACTATAAATATAATGTCCCAAACTCCATTTTAAACATCTTGTAATACCCTAGATCACTTCGGACATCATTGGAGGCTACCACAACTTCTTTTTAGGTTTTGTCATTCTTTAATTTAGTTTTTTTTGTATGGTTTGTATCATGACTCCAAGGGATTGGATGGTGAATATTTCCATTCAAGGCTAAACTCCCTTTCCGGGGTTAAGGCCAAGATCATGAATACTTTCATTTTGAATTAATATCGTTTAATTTGCTTATCATTATTGGTTGTTTATTTATTCTTAATTTAACTATTTTGCGGATTTACTACTCTTAGAATACATCAATTGTCAACCTTTTGATCTCGCGATAAAGTATGATTTTTATTCTTTTATTAAATAAAGAATTTGAATTAGCGTCTAGGACAGGGATGTACTTAGATTCCTTACTTGACTCAACGTAGGATGATAGCTTTAAAATACTTAATTGGATTATTACATCCCCGCTCAATGATGTAGTTGTAATGTCCATATTAGGTAAATAATTAGAGGAAGGAGACCATGATCATGCAATTAACCCTACGAATAACCAACCAAGATAAGCAAATTAACGAATGGAGTTCAACAACGTAGTATGATTGTTCTTAAGCTTTAACCCTGGGTTTCTATCCATTGATTGTCCTATGTCATTACTTTTACTCATTAGTTTAGTTTATTTATAAATTACAATACTAAAAGTCTATTTGCTACTCTCCTAAATTGGTTAAACTAGTATTGGGAAGTCGGCGAACGCAAGTCCCTTGGAGATCGATATTTGGGCTTTCTTGAAGGACACTTTACTACTTGATAAGACCACGTACACTTGAGTGTGCGCTTGGGCCCTATCAACCATCCAAATGGCCCCACCCATAAAAATGGACCACACTAGGATGATCCCCAGCCACCCTAGCATGCCGATATTGATTTTTGGCCCACAGCACGCTCAGACCCCGAGCCCACCCCCAGAATCGTGGGCTATAGCACCTTTATTTAGCCCGAAAATGCCATGTTCGCGCCGTTTCGCCTTTTTGACCACCCAAATGGCCCCGCCCACAAAAACAGACCATACGAGGATGCTCCTCAGCTTTTTTGCCACACCCCAATCGATTTTTGACCTACAGCACACTCGGACCCCGGGACCACCCCCAGAACCGTTGGCTATAGCACATCGATTTGGCCCTAAAATGCCCCATTCGCGTTATTTCACCCGTTTGATCAACCAAATGGCCCTGCCCATAAAAATGGACCACACTAAGATTCTCCCTAGACTACCTGGCATGCCTCGATCGATTTTTGGCCCATAGCACACACCGACCTCAGTCCCACTACCTGAACCGTGGGCTATAGCATACTAATTTGGCTCGAAAATGCCCCGTTCTCTCCATTTCGCCCGTTTGACCACCCAAATAGCTCCGTCCATACAAACGGACCATACTAGGACGTTCCCTGTCATGCTCCGATCAATTTTGGACCCACAGGATGCTTGGACCCCGAGCCCACCCCCGAAATCGTGGGCTATAGCACACTGATCAGGACCGAAATTGCCCCGTACGCATCATTTCGCCAGTTTGACAACCCAAATGGCCCCATCCACACAAAAAAACCACACTAGGATTCTCCTCATCCTCCCTGGCATTCCCCGTATGATTTTAGGCCCACAACACACCCTAACCTCGGGCCCACCCCCAGAACCGTGGGCTATAGCACACCGATTTGGCCTGAAAATGCCCCGTTTGTGCCGTTTCTCTCGTTTGACCAACCAAATGTCCCCTCCCACACAAACGAACCACCTTAGGATGCTCCACATCCTCCCTGGTATGCCAAGATCGAATTTTGTCCCACACCACACCTGGACCTCGGGCCTACCCCCAGAACTGTGGGCTATTACATATCAATTTTGCCTAAAAATACCTCATTTGCGCCGTTTTGCCCGTTCGACCACCCAGATGGCCTCGCCCACACAAACGGATCACATTAGGATGCTCCCCATCCTCCCTGGCACACTTCATTTGATTTTTGGCCCACAGCACGATCGGACCCTGGGCCCACTCCTAGAACCGTAGGCTATAGCACATCGATATGGCCCGATAACGCCCTGTTTGCACCATTTCGCCTGTTTGACCACCCAAATAGACCCTCCCAAACATACGGACCACATTAGGATGCTCCCTAGCCTCTTTAGTATGCCTCGTTGAATTTTTGGCGCAAACACACCTGGACCTTGGGCCCAGCCCGAGAACTGTAGACAATAGCAAACCAATTTAGCCCTAAAATATCCCGTTCATGTTATTTTATTTGTTTAACCACCCAAATAACCCCACCCACACAAATGGACCAGTGGACGCTTTCCAGCTCCCTGGCACTCCCCGGTTGATTTTTGGTCAACAGCACACCCGAATCCCGAGCACACCCCCAAAATCGTGGGCTATATATAGCACATCGATTTGGCCTAAAAATTTCCCGTTCATGCCGTTTCGCCCGTTTGACCACCCAAATGGCCCCGCTTACACAAACAGACCATACAAGGACACTCCCCATCCTCTCAAGCATACCCCAATCGATTTTTGACCCACAGCACGCCGGGATACCGGGCCCACCCCCGGAACCGCGGACTGTCAGCAAATTGATTTGGCCCAAAAATGCCCCGTTCGTGCTTTTTCGCCCGTTTAACCACTCAAATGGCCCCACCCACATAAACGGACCACACTAGAATGATCCCCAACATTCCTAGCACGCCTCAATCGATTTTCGTCCTACAGCGCGCCCGAACCCTAGTCCACCCCCGGAACCGTGGGCTATAGCACACTAGTTTGACCCAAAAAATAACCCATTCGCACCGTTTTGCCCGATTGACAACCCTAATGGTCCTTCCCACATAAACGAACCACACTAGGATGCTCCCCAGCCTTCCTAGCACGCCCCGATCAATTTTCGGCCCATAGTATGCCCGTACCCCGGGCCCATCTCTGGAACGGAAGGCTATAGAACACTAATTTCGCTAGAAAATGCCTCATTCGCGTTGTTTCACCCGTTTGTCCATCCAAATGTCCACGCCCACACAATGGACCATACTAGGACACTCCCCAGCCTCCCTGGCACGTCTAAGTAGATTTTTTGCCCGCAGCACGTCCAGACCCCGGGCTCACACCCTAAACGGTGGGTTATAGCACACCGATTTGGCTCAAAAATGCCCATTCGCATCGCTTTGCCCGTTTGAATGCCCAAATGGCCCCGCCCACCCAAACGGACCACACAAGGATGCTCCACAGCTTCCCAGGCACACCCCGATCGATTTTTGGCCCCCGAAAATCCCGAACCCCAGGCCCACCCCCGGAACCATGGGCTATAGCACACCAATTTAGCCTGAGCATGCGCCGTTAGCGCCGTTTTGCCTGTTTGACAACCCAAATAGCCCCACCCATACAAACGGACCACACTAGGACGCTCCTTGGCACGCCTCGATAACTTTTAGACCCAGAGCACACCCAAACCCTGGGGCTAACCCCAGAACCATGGGCTATTGGACACTGATTTGTCCTGAAAATATCTCATTCGCTCTGTTTTGCTGGTTTGACTACCCAAATGGCCCTGCCCACATAATCGGACCACACTAGGACATTCCTATAATACCCCATATTCAAGTACATGTATTGGCGTATTCAAGTACGTGTATTGGTCTTATTTATATGGAATTAATTTTTTTATTTGATTTATACCAGAATTTGCCCGTCGATGGTTCCATGCGAAGGTTATTGAATAAGTTTTCCAACGATATAAAGATTTCCAAAAACGGATAGGTTTCGGATATAATCGAGCACGTTCGAAACTATAAAACGGTGGCCGGGATATTTGGGAATAGTAAATGTGCAGGAAAATTTCCTGCACACAAACTACTGAGGCTAGCCAAATTTTTGGGTCAACTTCGAATGATCATAACTCCCTTAATATAATTAACTGGGAGAGCTTCAACCTATGAAAAGAAATATCTTTGAGTCTTCTTTCCAATTCAATTGGTTTCATCCAAATCCAACGTCTGAGTAAGGAGTTATACTCGTTTTACTTCAGCCTATCAAAACAGATTTTTAGGGTCAACTTCAAACGACCATAACTCCTTGTACAGGACGAACTGGGTGTCCTACTTTATATGAAATGAAATACCTTTGAGTTATCTTTCCAACGATACCAATTTCACCCAAATCCGATATCGTAGCAAAGAGTTATGGTCGATCTATTTTATCTTATCAAAACAGTCCACCAAAGGACGGATTTGACATTATTTAAATTTTAAAGGCATTTTGGTCATTCCCTATTATATTATGGACGGGAATATGTGTATATATACATGTATATGAGTTCAAAAACTCATTTTCATCATCAATCATTGAGAAAGAACAAACCCTAGCCAAATTTGACCTTTAAATTACTTTTGATTCAACCATAGAAATTCCAAAGTAATCCGATAACTGTGTTTGTCATCTCTAGAACTTCGAACGGCACCTATTATTTGTGCAAACAGGATTGCATAATCAAGAGGTGAATTCTAAGGTATGAATATTGTTTGCCTTTGTTCTCTTCCATATGTATATGTGTGATAGAGGATTATATGTATTGGTTGTTATTGAAAGGTGATGAAAATAGGGTTATGGACTATTTTGCATGGTTTGGTTGTATTGAATTGTGGAAGGTGGATATGGTAATTTAGTTATGAAAGGTGGATATGGTGATATACTATTGAATTGATGATTATTTATGTCTATGGCTCAATTTGGTTTAATAGATTGGTTGGAAGGATAAATGAATCCAAACTTGATATTGGAGGATGTTGTATGAATATGCATGGCATGTGAATGTAATTGGAGTATAAGAGGGTTAAAGTGACACCCTTTATGGTGTAATTAAGGCTTACTACTTAACCACTAGTTTGTTGAATTCAAATAATTAAATTGTGACGTTTGGTCGCTAATACTAGATTGCTATATATGTTCATTGTAGATAGGTAATCCGAAAAGACGAGAAATCCATTTGGGACTAGTATTGAGGTTGACAGTCAGGTATGTAAAGCATACTCTACACCATATCTTTGGCATGAAAGTGAACAATTGTTCTATTAAGAAAGTTTCCAAAGTTATTCAATAACATGTGATCCATAATGGTTTTGTATGATGTCCTACGTTACCAATGAACTTGTTTCCACCCTACAAGATGTCAAGACATTCCAATACTTACTTGTTTTTCAAATCTTACATGTTTATTGCACTAATGAATGTCAGAAGGTATCCGGTTACTCAAACAAGATCCATGTTCTATTAATGACTCCAAAACGCTTCATTGATATACCAATAAGTTCCTACTTCATTGTTATGGCATTGATGACTCCAAAACACTTCATTGATAGGCCAATGAGTTCTTACTTCATTGTTATTGCATTGATGGTCTATTTATATGTCTCTTATTAATGTATCATTGTTTCAAAGTATCAAAAATGTGGTGGCAACCGAAATAACAATCTCAAAGATTAATTGAACTAAGTGATGGAAGTTCTCTCTTAGCGGGTGGTATCCCAGGGGCATAAGCCTATCATGGGTCGATCCCTATTTATGTGTTTATGGGTGGTATCCCAGGGGCATAAGCCTATCATGGGTCGATCCCAGTTGATATGTACTGGAGGCAACCTAATGGTCACAGTACAGTACAGTAATGATTACAAAGATGATAAGAACGAAGGTAAAGTGATTGAATAAATACAATGTACAGGTTGTCACAAGTTCTAGTAAGTGTGGTCCACTCCTATTACGATTTATTCACTTGTTTCTGATTTCTATTGAGCTCCTATATCATATGTGATTATCTATAGATTTACATACTCAGTACATATTTCGTACTGACGTCCCCCACGGGGGACCTGCATTTCATGTTGCAGGCACAGGTACCTCAGCTCATACACCGCACAAGTAGGAGCCAGGATATCCAGCTGCTTTTGGTGAGCTCCAGTTTGCTTCGGGGCTTTCCGTGTCATATCCATTCACTTTTGGTATTGTATAGAAGTTAGTTATATGGTAGGGTTTGTCCCGGCCTTAGTTAAACTCTGTGTATTGTTTAGAGGCTTTGTAGACCTAATGTACAGTCAAGGTGGGGTTTTGTTAGTAGACGTGATGGCTCCAACGGCCAAGTATTGTATATACATATATATGTGTGCTCGAGCTTATACAGGTGATTATTTCCTTTTATATGCGACATGATGATGTCTGAATTTCGGGTTGTCATAAAGGTATGCATGGGAAGTATAAGGTTATGAGCTGGTTCTCCCGGGCCTCCTCGGTTACGGGACTTAGTCCGCCCCAATAGGATTTGAGGCGTGATAATTCCCAACCTCCCTGGCATGACCTGTTCGAAATTTAGCCCATAGAACGCCCGGACCCCGAGCCCACCCCTAGAACCGTGGGCTATAGCACACCGATTTGGCCAGAAAATGCCCCATTCCCACTGTTTTGCCTGTTTGACCAGCCAAATGGCCCCACCCACACATACGGACCATACTAGGATGCTCTTCAGCCTCCCTGACACGCCTCGGCCAATTTTTGATCCACAGCACGCCGTAACCCCGAGTCCACCCTCGGAATCGTGGGCTATAACATAACGATTTATCCTGAAAATGCCCCGTTACACCATTTTGCCTATTTGACCACCCAATGTCCCCGCCCACATAAACGGACCACATTAAGATGTTCCCCAGCCTCCCTGACACACCATGGTCAATATTTGGCCTGAAGCACGCCCGAACCCCAGCCCACCCCAGAATCGTGGACTATAGCACACCGATTTGGCCCGAAAATATCCCATTCACGGCGTTTCTCCCGTTTAACCACACAAATGGCCCCTCCCCCATAAACAGTCCATACTAGGATTCTCCCCAGCCTCCCTGGCAAGCCCTAATTAATTTTATGCTCACAGCACGCCCGGACCTCGAGCCTACCCCCAAAATTGTGGACTATAGCATGTCGATTTGGCCCAAAAATGCCCCATTCGTGTTGTTTCACCCATTTGACCACCCAAATAGCCCCGCCCTAAAAAATAGAGCACACTAGGATGCTCTCTAGCCTCCCTGGCATGCCCTAGTTAATTTTCAGCCCACAGCACTCCTAGACCCCTGGCCCACCCCCAAAACCATAGGCCATAGCTTACTGATTTTGCTCGAAAATTCCCCATTCACACCGTTTTTCCTGTTTGATCATCCAAATATCCCTTCTTACATAAATGGACCATCCAAATGGCACGTCCGGGTCAATTTTCATCCCACAGCACGCTCGGGCCCTAGGCCCACCCTTAAAATCGTAGGCTATAGCACACTAATTTGGCTTTAAAATGTCTCGTTCGCACCGTTTCGCCGTTTGACCACCCAAATGGATCCTCCCACACAAACGAATCACATTAGGACACTACCAAACCTCCCTACCACGCCCCGGTCAGTTTTTGGCACACAGCACGCCCGAACCACGGGAACACCCCCGAAATAGTAGGCTATAGCACAACAATTTGGCCAAACAATGCCCCATTCATGTCGTTTCACCCATTTGACCACACAAACAGACCATACTAGGACACTCTCTAGCCTCCCTGGGATGCGTCGAATAATTTTCGGCCCATATCACGCCCGAACCATGGGCTCACCCTCGGAACGGTGGGCTATAACACTTTGATTTGGCCCGAAAATACCCATTCGCACTGTTTCACCAGTTTGACGACCCAAATGGCCCACCCACATAAACAGACCACACTAAGATGCTCCCCAACCTCTCTGGCAAGACGTGTTTGACTTTCAACCCACAGAATACCCGGACCCCAGGCCCACCCTCGGAATCGTGGGCTATACCACATCAATTAGGCTCGAAAATGCCCTGTTCGCATCGTTTCGCCCGTTTGACCATCTAAATGGACCCTCCCACACAAACAGACCACGTTAGGATGCTTTCCTGCCTACCTGGCATGCCCCAATCAAGTTTCGACTAACAGTACGCCCGGACCGTAGGCCTACCCCCGAAATCGTGGGCTATAGCACACCGATATAGCTCGAAAATACCTCGTTTGTGTCGTTTTACCCGTTTGACCACCCAAATAGCCCCTCCTACACAAATGGACCATAATTGGATGCTCCCTCTGCCTCTCTGGCACACACCGGCCAATTTTTGGCCCATATCATGCACGAACCCCGAGCCCACCCCCAGAATTGTGGGTTATAGCACACTCATTTAGCCTGAAAATGTCTCATTGACGTTGTTTTGCCTGTTTGACCACCCAAATAGTCCCGCCCACACAAACAGGCCATTCTAGGATACTCCCCAACCTCCCTAGTATGCCCCGATCAATATTCATCCCACAGCATGCCCGGACCCCGGGCCCACCTCCAAAACAGTAGGCTATAGGACACCGATTTGGCCCAAAAATGCCTCATTCGTGCCATTTCACCTGTTTGACCCCCTAAATAGCCCCACCCACACAAATGGACCACATTCGAATGCTTCTCAGCCTCTCTGCCATGCCCCAGTTGATTTTTGGCCCACAGCATGCCCGAACCCCATGCTCACCCCTGGAATAGTGGGCTATAGTACACCGATTTGGCCCGAAAATGCCCATTCACGCCATTTCGCTTATTTGACAACCCAAATAGCCCAGCCCACTTAAACAGACCATACTAGAATGCTCCCCAGCCTCCTTGGCATACCCAGGTCGATTATCATCCCACAACATGCCCGGACCCCGAGTCCATCCCCAGAATCGTGGGCTATAGTACATTGATTTGGCCCGAACATGCCTCGTTCAAGCAGTTTCACCCGTTTAACCACACAAATGGCCTCGCCCACACAAATAGACCATACTAAGATGCTCGCCTGCCTCTCTGGCATGTGCCGATCAATTTTTGGCCCACATCACGCCCCGACCCAGGGTCCAACCCCAAAACCGTAGGCTATAGCCCACCGTTTTGGCCTGAAAATGCCCCTTCATGCCGTTTTACCAGTTTGACCACCCAAATGGATGGACTACACAAACAAACCTTATTAGGACGCTCCCAAGCCACCCTGGCATGCCCTGATCAATTTTTGAACCACAACACTCCCAGACCCCCGGGCCCACTCCTGGAACTGTGGGCTATAGCATATCAATTTAGACCAATTATGTGTCGTTCTCGCTGTTTTGCCCGTTTGACCATCAAAATGGCTCCGCCCAAACAAAGGGACTACACTAGTACGCTCCCTAACCTCACTGGCATGCCTCAGTCAATTTTCAGAAAACAGCACGCCTGGACCCCAGGCCCACCCTTGGAACCGTGGGCCATAGCTAACCGATTTAACTCAAAAATTTCCCCTTCGCGCCGTTTTGCTGATTTGGTCACCCAAATCGCCCCTCCCGCACAAATGGACCACACTATTACGCTCCCTAAACTCCCTGGCATGCCCCAATCAATTTTTGGCCCACAACACGCTCGAACCCTGGGCCCACCCCTAGAATCGTGGGCTATAGCACACCGATTTATCTCGAAAATGCCCTACTCATTCTGTTTCGCTCGTTTGACCACCCATATGGCCCCCTACACAAACGAACCACATTAGATTGCTCCCTAGCCTTCCTGGAATACCCCAATTGATTTTTGGCCCACAGTACGTGATACGCCCAAATTACAACTCTCGTTAGAAAGTGTAAGCGGTCGCTGTCAAATATAGAACCCAACTGGGTTGGGTGTCGAATCCCACAGGGAATACTATAGTCACTAAGTATTGCGATTATTATTAGAATGTTGGTCGCAGGTTCCAAGATAAGGGGGGTTATGGTTTAAGTGCACAATAGTACTATTAGTGTAACGAATGAGACGGCATATGTAAAAGTAATTGATCACAGAGAATGACAAGTTAGGGTTATGTCCACCTTGTAGCTTCTACTTCTCTATTAACTATGAGTAATACGGATTTTATGCATGCATGCACTTATAGAGAGACGTATTCTAATTCTAAATCCAAGTGTTTTTCAACCATCAAGGATTTATTCACCTTAGTTCTTTCGAATCTAACGTGTACAACAAATGGTACGAACTCTCCAAGACGTTAACCCTGCTAGGGCATTAACGTGTAAATAGAGGTTGAAAACCCTATTTTCTTGTCACACTCTCTTTTCCAAACAGTAACTTTTCTACCGAACAAGTTATTGCTATAATGGTGTATTCCCTATGTTTGCAACCACGAGAATTCAATCAAAAAGAAGAGAGTAATGATATAAATGGCATGACACATCATAAATTCAAAAACCCATAGCAATAGAGAGTATTCTACAAGGTTTCCATAACCCTAACAGATGAGCTTAGCTACTCATGAATAAAACCGAAATCAACATAGAAGTAGTCATCATACCAAAACAACGAATGATTATGGTGATGAAGATGACTAGCGAAATCAAGAGAGAAGCACGTTTCTCTCTCTCTCCTCAAGCTACGCTGTGTTTTTCTGTGTTCCCAATATTACCGAATCTGAATTCCCAATAAAAATTCAGCAATAAGGTTTTTAATAACATCCTTCTCTAATAAATTGCTACTGTATCCTTAACTATTTAAAAATACTGAGTTTGCCCGGGAAAAAGTTCTCATGCATCACATTCAGTCCAAAAGATGCTTTCCCTTTTATGTGAAGTTTTCCTTTGTCGTCCACAGGTCCCCAAAGTGCTGAAATCTTCTTCGTTAGTACCTGAAAAGTATGTTAATCACATAGGTCAGCTCACTTACTTAAAAATGGACTAAAAGTGCAAGACTTATGTATCTTATCCTCAAAACTTAGCTAAAACATGGGTAAGTTATGGTGCTTAGACGTATAAATACGCCCAACATCAGTACGCCGGACCCTGCGCCCACCCCCGGAATCGTGGGCTATAGCACACTGACTTTGCCTAAACATGCCCCGTTTGTGCTGATTTGCCCATTTGACAACCCAAACGGGCTCGCCCATAAAAACGGACCACACTAGAATGCTCTCCAGCTTCCCTGGCATGCTCGATCTATTTTCAGCACATAACACTCTCGAACACTGGGCCCACCCCCAAAACCGTGAGCTATAGCACATCAATTTGACCTGAAAATGCCCCGTTCATGATATTTCACCCATTTGACCACCCAAATGGCCTTACCCACACAAACGAACCAGACTAGGACCCTTCCCAGCCCCCCTGGCATGCCCCGATCAATTTTTCGTCCACAACACGCTCGGAACCCGGGCCCACCCCTGGAACAGTGGGTAATAGCAACACGATTTGGCTCGAAAATGCCTCATTCGCGCCATTTTGCCCATTTGACCACTCAAATGGACCCACCCTATAAAACTGAGCACATTAGAACACGCGTCAGCCTTCCTGGCATGCCCTGGTCAATTTTTATCCCACAACACGCCCGGACCCCTGGCCTACCCACAGAACTAGGGGCTATAGCACACTGATTTGGCCCAAAAATTACTCGTTCACGCTGTTTTTTCCGTTTGACCACCCAAATGGCCCTGCCCACATAAACGGACCACACTAGGACACTCCCCAACATTCCTGGAAAGCCCCGATCGATTTTTAGCCAATAGCACACTCGAACCCCGAGCCCACCCTCCAACCATGGGCTATAGCACACCGATTCAACTTGAAAAATGCCTCATTTATGTCACTTCGCCTGTTTGACCACTCAAATGGATCTTCCCACACAAACGAACCACAATAAGACACTCTTTAACCTCCCTACCATGCCCCGGTCAATTTTTAGCCCACAACACGCCCGAACCCCAGACACACCCCGAAACAGTAAGCTATAGCACACCGATTTGGCCCAGTAATGCCCTATTCGCATAGTTTCACCTGTTTGACCACCCAATAGGCCCACCCATACAAACGGACCATACTAGGACACTACTTATCCTCCCTGGCATGCCTCATCCAATTTTTGGCCCATAGCACGCCCAGACCTTGGGGTCACCCCCGGAACGATGGGCTGTAGCACTTTGATTTTGCCCGAAAATGCTCATTCGCGTCATTTTGACCGTTTGACCACCCAAATGGCCCCGTCCACCCAAACGGACCATACTTTGATGCTCCCCAACCTCCCTAGCATGCCCTGTTTGATTTTCGGCCCCCAGCACGCCCGGAACCCTGGCCCTCCCCCAAAACCGTGGGCTATACCACACAAATTAGGCCCAAAAATGCCTCGATCGCACTATTTTGCCCGTTTGACCACCCAAATGGCCCCGCCCACACAAACGAACCATACTAGGATGCTCCTCTACCTCCCTAGCATGCCCAAGTCAATTTTTGACATACAGTATGCCCGAACCCTGGGCCCACCCTTAGAATCGTGGGCTATAGCATACTAATTTGGCTCGAAAATACCCCATTTGCGTTATTTTTCCTGTTTAACCACCCAAATAGCCCCGCCCACACAAACGGACCATACTTGGATGCTCCCCAGCCTCACTGGTACGCCCTGATCAATTTTTGGCACACAGTACGCCCGGATCCCAGGCCCATCCCCGGAACCGTGGGCTATAGCACACCGATTTAGCCCGAAAACAACCCGTTGAAGCCATCTCGACTGATTGACCACCCAAATGGTCCCACCCATAAAAACGAACACACTAGGACTCTCCTCAGCCTCCCTATCACACCTCAGTCGATTTTCAGCCCACAGCACAATCGTACCCCGGGCCCAACCCCAAAATAGTAGGCTATAGGACATCGATTTGGCCTAAAAATGTCTCATTCGTGCCGTTTGATCCCCAAATAGCCCCTCCCACACAAACATACCACATTAGGATGCTCCCCAGCCTCCCTGGCATACCCCGATCAATTTTTGGCCTACAGCATGCCCGAACCTCGGGCTCACCCTCAAAATGGTGGGCTAGAGCACATCGATTTAGCCCAAAAATGCCCATTCACGTCATTTTGCTTGTATAACATCCCAAATGGCCCTGCCCACACAAACAGACCAAACTACAACGCTCTCCAGCATCCCTAGTACGCCCTGATCGATTTTCGGCCCACAGCATTCCCGGACACCAAGCCCACCCCCAGAACTGTGGGCTAAAGCATATCGACTTGGCCCGAACATGCCCCGTTCATGCAGTTTTGCCCTTTTGACTCTCTAAATGGCCCCGTCCAAACAAACGGACCACACCAGGATGCTCCCCTGCCTCCCTGGCATGCCCCGATCAATTTTCAGCCCACAGCACGCCCGGACCCCGAGCCCACTCCCGGAACCGTGGGCTATAGCACATGGATTTGGCCTGAAAATGCATCGTTCGCACCATTTCGCCGGTTTGACCACCCAAATGGCCCAAACCAATCAAATAGATCACACTAGGACACACCTCAGCCTTCCTAGCATGCCCCGGCCAATTTTTGGACCACAGAACATCCGGACCCCGGGCCCACTCTAGGAACCATAGGCTATAGCACATCGATTTGGCTCGATAATGCCCCGTTCACGCCATTTCGCCCGTTTAACCACCCAAATGGCCCCGCCCAAACAAACGGACCACACTAGGATGCTCTCCAGCCTCCCTGACACGCCTCGATAGATTTTTGGCTCACAGCATGCCTGTACCACGAGCCCACCCCCAGAATCTGGGCTATAGCAAACTGATTTGGACCAAAAATATCCCGTTCGTGCTGTTTTGCCTATTTGGTCACCGAAATAGCTCCGCCCGCAAAAATAGAACACACTAGGACGCTCGAAATACCCTGGGCCCACCCCCAAAACCATGGGCTATAGCATACCAACTTGGCATAAAAATGCCCCGTTTGCACTGTTTTGTCCATTTGACCACCCAAATAGCCTCGCCCATAAAACACAGACCCTACTAGGATGCTTCCCATCTTCTCTGGAATGCCCCAGTCCATTTTCGGCACATAGAATGCCCGAACTCTAGGCCTACCCCCAACATCGTGGGCTAAAGCACACTAATTCGGCGAAAACATGCCCTATTCATGATGTTTCGCCCATTTGACCATCCAAATAGCCCCGCCCACATAAATGGACCACACTAGGATGCTTTTCAGCCCACCTGGTATGCCCCAGTCAATTTTTGGTCCACAGCACGCCCAGACCTCGGGCCCACCCCCAGAACTGTGGGCTATAGCACATCGATTTAGCCCAAAAATGCACTGATCACGTTGTTTCTCCCGTTTGACCACCCAAATGACCCCGCGTAAAAAATGGACCATACTAGGACGCTCCCCAGCCTCTCTGACACACCCCGATCGATTTTTGGCCCACAGCACACCCGAACCACAGACCTACCCCTGGAATCGTGGGCTATAGCAAATCGATTTGGCCCTAAAATTCCATGTCTGCATCATTTCACCTTTTTAACCACCCAAATGGCCCCACCCACATAAATGGACCACATTAGGACGATCCCCAGCCTCCCTGGCATGCCCCGGTTGATTTTTGACACAGCACGCCCAGACCGCCGGCCCACCCCTAGAACCGTGGGCTATAGCACCTTGATTTAGCTCAAAAATGCACCGTTCATGCCGTTTCGCCTATTTGACCACCCAAATAGCCCCGCCCACACAAACGGACCATACTAGGACGCGTCCTAACTACCCTGGCACAACGCGGTCGATATTTCATCTCACCGCATGACCAGACTCTGGGCCCACCCTCGGAACCATGGACTATAGCACACTGATTTATCCTTAAAATACCCCCATTAATGCCGTTTTGCCCATTTAACCACCCAAATAGCCCCGCTTACACCAACGGACCATACTAGGATATTTCCCAGCCTCTTTGGTACGCCCGTACCTTGGGTCCACCCCTAGAACTGTGGGCTATAGCACACCGGTTTGGCCCTAAAATGCCCCGATTTGCCCGTTTGACCATCCAAATTACCCCTCCCACACAAACGAACCACGCTAGGATTCTCTCTCGCATCCCTATCATGTCCCATTTAATTTTCAACCCATAACACGCTCAAACCCTGAGCCCACCCCTGAAACTGTGGGCTATAGCACATCAATTTGGCCCAATAATGCCCCGTTCGCACTGTTTCACCCGTTTGACCACCTAAATAGCCCTGCCAAAACAAATGGACGACACTAGGATGCTTATCTACCTCCATGGAATGCCCCAGTTGATTTTTGGCCCACAGCACACCCGGACCCCAGACCCACCCTAGACCATGGGTTATAGCACACTTATTTGGCCCAAAAATGCCCCGTTCACGCGGTTTCTCCTGTTTGACCACCCAAATAGCTCAGCCTACACAAATGGAACACATTAGGATGCTCCTATCCTCCCTGGCATACCTCAGTCGATTTTTGACCCATAATACGCCCGGACCCTAGGCCCACCCCAGAACCATGGGCTATAGCATATCGATTTGGACTAAAATGTCCCCTTTATGCTGTTTCACCCGTTTGACCACCCAAATAGCCCCGCCCACATAATTTGACCACACTAGGATGCTCCACAGCCTCTAGGGCAAGCCCCGATTGATTTTTGGCCAACATCACATAGGTTATGCACACCGATTTGGCCTTAAAATGCCCCGTTCGTGCTGTTTCACCTGTTTGACCATCAAAATGGCCCCACCCATACAAACGGACCATACTAGGATGTTCCCCAGGTTTCTTGGTATGCTTTGATCAATTTTTGGTCCACAGCTTGCTCGAATCTCAGGCCCACCCCCAGAACAGTGAGACATAGCACACCGATTTGGCCCGAAAATGCCCCGTTCTCGTTGTTTCACCCATTTGACCACCCAAATTGCCCCACCCATAGAAAAGTATAACACTAGGATTATCCCCAGCCTCAATGGCATACCCTGGTTAATTTTTGGCCAGCAGAACACCTAGACCCTTGGCCCACCCCCGGAACCGTGGACTATAGCGCATTAATATAGCCCGAAAATATCCCGTTCGTGCTGTTTTGCCTGTTTGACCACACAAATAGCCCCGCCCACACAAACGGAACACACTAGGACACTCCTCATCCTCTTTGGCATGCCTCGTTCAATTTTTGGCCCACAGCACGCCCGGACCCTGGGCTCACCCCCAGAACGTTGGGCCATAACACACCGATTTGGCCCAAAAATTCCCATTTATGTAATTTCGCCCGTTTGACCACCCAAATAGCCCCACCCATACAAACAGACTACAATAGGATGCTCCCCAACCTTCGTGGCCTGCCCCGATCAATTTTTGTCCCACATCACGCCCGGACCCCAAGCCCACCCCTGGAACCGTGGTCTAACACATCGATTTAGCTTGAAAATGCCCATTTCATGTCGTTTCGCCTGTTTACCACCCAAATGTCTTTGACTACGAAAACAGACCATACTAGGATGCTCTCCTGCCTACCTAGCATGCCCCGGTCGATTTTTAGCCTACAGTACTCCCGGACCCTAGGCCAACCCTCAGAATCGTGGGCTATAGCACATCGATTTGGCCCAAAAATGCCTCGTTCGCGTTGTTTTGCCTGTTTGACCACCCAAATGGCCCCGCACACACAAACGAACCATACTAGGATGCTCCCCTGCTTTCCTAGCATGCCTTGGTTGATTTTCGACCCACAGCACGCCCGAACCATGAGCCCACCCCCGAAACAGTAGGTTATATATAGAACACCAATTTGGACCAAAATAACCCCATTCGCATTGTTTCACCCGTTTGACCCCTTAAATAGCCATACCCACACAAATGGACCATACTAGGATGCTCTCCAGCTACCCTGGCTTGCCCCGATCAATTTTCGGCCCACGGCAAACCCGAACCCTGAGCTCACCCCCAAAACGGTGGGCTATAGCACACTGATTTGGACTGAAAAGGACCATTTGCACCGTTTCACCCATTTGACTACCCAAATGGCTTCACCCATACAAATGGACCCAATAGGATACTCCCCACCATCCCTGGCATGCCCCAATTAATTTTTTGTCCAAAGCATCCCCGAACTCCAGGCCCACCCCCAGAACTGTGGGCAATAGCACATCGATTTGGCCCAAACATTCCCCATTCGTGTTGTTTCGCCGGTTTGACCACCAAATGGCCCCGCCCACACAAACGGAACACACTAGGACTCACTCCTACCTTCCTAGCATGCCTCGATCAATTTTTGGCCCACAACACGCCCAGACCCTGGTCCTTCCCCCAGAACCGTGGGCTATAGCAATCGATTTGGCCTAAAAATGCCTCGTTCGCGTTGTTTCACCGGTTTGACCACCCAAATGGCCCCACCCACACAAACGAACCATACTAGGATGCTTTTTAGCCTCCTTGGCATGCCCCAGGTGATTTTTAGCCCACAGTACGGCCGAAACCTAGGGCCCACCCCCGAAATCATGGGCTATAGCACACCAATTTGGTTCGAAAATGCCTTGTTTTGCTCGTTTGACCACCCAAATATACTCGTCCACACAAATGTACCATAATTGTATGCTCCCCAGCCTCTCTAGAACTCCCCGATCAATTTTTGGCCCACAGCACACCTGGACCCCGGGCCCACAGCACATCCCGGACCCCGAGAATCTCTGGCATTACTTAGTAACTGTCAAATCCCAAAACCCTTGGTGAACATAGCTCTGGTTTCCT
Organism: Capsicum pubescens; assembly: GCA_030864215.1. Lineage (NCBI taxonomy): Eukaryota > Viridiplantae > Streptophyta > Magnoliopsida > Solanales > Solanaceae > Capsicum > Capsicum pubescens. The sequence continues at coordinate 41,436,961 of CM061540.1, read as the reverse complement.
ATTTATCTTGATTACAAACACTGAAGTATTGAAAATAATATTTAACACACTGTGAACTTAAACCCCCATCTTTCGGAAACAGTAAATTACCAGTAAAGTCTTTCATAAACAAATCGAAGTTCACACCCTATTACCTGTGGGATTCGACACCAACCTAGTTGGGTTTTATATTGACAACGATTGCTTACACCCATTCAAGAGTGTAATTTGAGCTTTATCAAAAATGGCGCCGTTGCCGGGGAATACGGTTGTAGACTAAAAGTTTGTGCGTAAAAATTTTTTGATAGTTAAATTTCCTTGATTTACGTTTTTTTGTTGTTTTTATTTATTCCAGGTACTGTGTTGTTTATGCCAAACACAAGAAGTTTCGGAGAACCACTATTACCAATCAATTCGGAACCTCAACTAATAGGTAGAATGGCTAAACAACAGGAAGCAGAAAGACTAGCTGCTATGGACAGGGCTCAGGTGAACGTACAAAATTTGGGTCGACTGGGTCGACAAGCACATCACCAGAACCCTGATGATGAAGACTTGGGTGATGAAGAACTACTGAATCCTCAAAACCCAAGGTGAACTGAGTAAGTTGTTGCACCAGTGCAGCGAAACGTCAACAAAAATCATCCAGTTTGAGGGAGATATAGGCAACAGCCTATGCAATATGAGGCTGATAAAGATAATGAAAGAATGGATGGAGCTGGTGCAACAGGTGCTATCATTCCTCCACCGTTGGCAGCAGAAGAAAAATTCATCATAACAAGTACGTGTTCCAACTCCTGAATCTAAAGGGGTTATTTGAAGTCTTACCCGGAGACGATCCAAACATGCACTTAGTGAAATTCATCACTATCTATAAATCTTTTGACAATTCAGGAGTAAGCCAAAATGCGATCAGGTTGAGATTATTTCCTTTGTCTCTGTCTGGGGAGGCAATAATGTGGTTGAATGAGTTAGAGCCCGATTCTATAATCAACTGGAGATAGCTAAAAGATGCGTTCCTAGAACGGTTCTTTCCACCCTCCAGAAGGGTACAGTTGAGGGACGAAATTAGCAACTTTAGACAGCTTCCGACTGAAGCACTGCATGAGACCTGGGAAAGATTTAAGAAGAAGCTTGCACAATGTTCGAACCACAATATGACAGACTTTCACTTGATGGAGACTTTATACAGAGCCTTCAACTCTATGAAAAAGCCTATTGTTGACAACGCTCCAGGTGGTTCGTTTATTGACCTCTCTTTTCTAGATGTTGTTGATATGCTAAACAGAATGACCAAGCAGAGTCGATCTTGGCACAAGGGATTCTGTGGTGGCTAGCTCGACTATTGCCGGTAGTATTACTGTGGAGAAATGTAGAAAGGATGAGGAGCGAGATCAGGATATGGCCCATTTAAAGACGCAGATGGACTTGCTGGCCCAACACTTGCTATCCGGCAAGACTAAAATGGTAAAAGATGTGGAATCTCAAGGTACTGCTTCTACAGGTGCAGATGCAGAGGAAAACTATGTGAGTAATCAGAGGGTTTCCGAGGCAATAGTCAAGGGAACCAAGGTCGGACTTTCTATGACAAGCCTGATTATAAACATAGGGAGCAAGGACATTGGAAAAACAATAATAACAGAAGTGGTTTGTATGTTTCTCCTGGAAGTCGGGATGCTGCAACTTCTAGTTCTGGAAAGATAACCATGGAGAACATGATGGAAAAGTTGTTGAAGGGAGTTGAAGCGACCAGCTCGGGGGTAACTAATATGAAAAGCAAATTTTATACCCTCAATCAGTTGGTTAGCTCACACTCTGCTTCTATTAAGGAATTGGAACAACATATGAGCCAACTTTTGGCTACTTTGAACCAAAGAAAAGCTGGCACTTTACCTAGTGATACGGTTCAGAACCCGCGGACTGATGGCTCTTATTTGGCGATTACCTCCCGGAGTGGTAAGATGTTACCTATTCCTTCTATGGGAAAAGCTGTGGAAAATGAGGTAAATGATAATGAACCAAAAGGAAGAAATCCAGTAGAGTCTGAGAAGTTGGATGAGTTAGTTGATATTTCAGAAAAAAAAGTCGAAGAGAAAGGGGAAGTGGTATTGGAAGAAATACCAAGACCACCACCTCCCTTTCCTCAGAGATTGATGAAGAAAGCGGATAACGAAAAATTTAGCACGTTCATGGCAATAATGAAACAACTGATAGTGAATGTGCCATTGATGGAGTCACTTCAGTAAATGCTGAACTATGCTAAATTTATGAAGAAATTATTGACAAAGAAGCGGAAGATAAGATGTGAGCCGATGTACAACATCCACCACTGTAGTGTTGTTTCTTTACAATCCTTAGTGCATAAAAAGCCTGACCCTGGAGCATTTACCATACCGTGCATAGTTGGGTCCATGAAGTTTACCAAAGCTTTATGTGATATAGGAGCAAGTATTAATCTAATTCCGCTTGATATCTACAAGAATCTTGGATTGGGGGAACCTAGACCCACGACGATGCGTCTTGTAATGGCAGACAGATAGGTGAAACTACCAGTTGGTATATTGCATGATGTGCCGGTAAAGATGGATGACTTTATTCTGCCGGCAGACTTTGTGATATTGGATTGTGATGTTGATTTTGAGGTACCCATTATCTTGGGTAGACTACTATTAGCCACGAGAAGAGTATTGGTTGATATGGAGCTTAATGATCTAAAGTTCAGGTATGGAAAAAAGGAGGCCAGATTCAAAATGCATCCTCCTATGAAGCAGTTGGAAGAAATAAATATCTTCTCAGTTGTCGATGTATTCCAGGAAGATGGTAATGAGGTAGTGATGTGGTATCTTGACGAAGTCTGAGTAGTCAAGATAACCTAGTCGTGCCGCGACATTAAATCAGGCACTGTTTGGGAGGCAACCCAATGTTTTAATTTTATTGCAATAGGTTTTAAATTTTTGTAGCTAAGAGTGTACAAAGGAGTTGAACTGGTTGCAGTCAGCCTGAGAAGTCGACGCTAATTTTGAAGGGCTTTCACAAGTATGAAAAGCCATAAGAAATGGCATCAAAACAATCAAACTAAAACATCATTCTATAAAGTCTGGCGGGAATTTTGAAGCTCCATCCGATTACCGACGAGCTGTCAAAAATGTCGTCAAATGAGTCGGCCCCAGCTTCAAATTTTTGGGCTAACCCGTCCCAGCAGTAGTTGTTCATATTTCTGCATATATTAGATAGTTTACTTCCAGTTTTAGTTTTCTTTCCTTAAATAATTATTTCCTTTCCTTTTTTCAAACTTAATTCCTTCTAAGGCAAAATCTTAAGACTTTTCTTGTTGAATCCTGAGAGTTAAGTCAAGAAATCTTCTTTCTCTCTCATCTCATCCTTCTCTCACTCATAAGTTTAGGTGCTCAAAGATTCATCAACTAAGTGTCGACATCCAGGTATGAGAAAACTTCAACTTCATCTTTATTTGGATCAATTGTGAACTATAAGAAACCTTGGTTTCAAAGGAGTGAGTTGAATCAATGAACATGCTTCAATCTCCTTTGAAAACTAAGACTACTAGGGGCATGTGGTATAATTTCATGGAAATCTCAGTAAAGAGCATGACCTAAGTTGAAATGAAGAACAATGGTAGAAGAAGATTCAAAAAAAAGAAGTTAGAAGTTTAATGTTGTCTAACGGCAAAATTCACGGCCTTGCACCTGTGTGATGACCGGTCAAAATTACCGTCAGAGGCTGAGAAATTTTGTAGATTCTAGATAATGTTAACGATGTTTTTGAAGCGCCGTCACGCCTGTGATGACAAATCAGAAAGGCCGTCAAACCTGTACACTAAAAATAGTGATGATGATTAAACTGAGGTGATCCTTTTTCTTATATTATTTGATTATGGGCACTAATTGAGAAATTTTATGATTGTACAGAACTGAGCATGGCACCCAAAATAAAGAATCCAACCACACCAAAGAAAGCATCTAAAGAGAGTGTACCTAGACAACTTGTCAACGAGGACTCTGATTATGAAGACGAGGAGCCTTTGCTCAGGTGGAAAAGAAAGAGGACTAGTCCAAAGACTCCACCTCCACCTAAGCCTATTGAGGTAGAGGATATAGATGATACTGAGGTGACAACCTTATCTGAGAAAGCTTCTGAGGAACAAGGCTCAGAACACACTGAGCAGGGGTCTGAGGACACTGAACAAGAAGCTGAAACTGAAGATTCTGAGAGGCCTGCAACTGAAGAAACTGAGTCTGAATCACCATCTTCGGAGCAGCAAGGTGATAAGGATTCTCCAATATGGGGAACTTTGGTGAAATACAAAAACCTCGAGGTTAGGAACAACGCGAGATGGCAAATACCTGAGGCTTAAACGATCTACTTGGATGGACTTCGTAGAACAGATCGACGAAATTCCAGAAGGCCAATTCTAGAGGAGAAGAAGATTATCACTACAGGGTTGATCAGATACCCTGAGGTGATACAAAAACTCAAGGAGTATGGCCTGGAGTGGACTACTAGGGGAAGCGGTGTTTACTGTCCTTCATTGGTCCGGGAGTTCTACGCGAACTACCAGGCTACGGTGGAAAATATGTGCAAAGGAGGGGATAGAACTTCTGATAAACCTCTTCTGACCAAAGTTGCAGTACGTGGAGTAAGGTTGGATGTATCAGATGCCACCATAAATAGATTTATTCATGGTCCAGCATTCGTCCCACGAGCCACCTCACCTACATTCTGTGCCCGATTAAAGCATCGAGAAAATCATCGCAAGTGGCTAGCGAGTCTCATAGCAGACAGGGAGCTGGTGTGTTTGAATAATCTAGCAGAAAAAATTACCAAAGCATCTCTGAATTCAGAAGCAAGATTTTGGTGGGGTTTAGTACGGATTCATCTAATACCCACCGAGGGAGATAATATATTGGGGGATGATCGCGCAATATTGGTTGCAAGCTTGATAGATAGGACTCCCTTGGATTTCGGAGAAATCATAGCGGAGGAGATCAAGATTCAACTCGCAAGACCCGATGCTGCATATCCATTCCCATGTCTTATTACTAGGTTGTGTGAAGCAGCTAATGTACCTGTGATTTCAGGTATTGATGATAAGATACATGCCAAGAAGACTCATAACCCTGTCAGCAAAAATGAAATTTTGTCGGGCTTGCGACTTGATCGAGATGCAGATGGTGTAGCAGATCCTCCGATCACTTAGACTGTTCCAGCACCAGATGTGGGGGTGCAAAGCTCCAAAGCTGGACCACCACCACCAGCACATTTAGTCTAGGCAGAGTTAGTGCCTCAAAGTGAGACAACTACTTCAGTTCCTCCAGTAGCAACAGGGTCGGCATTTCAGCTGATTGATATCAGGAAAGTAGCTAGATAAGAGAATTGGTGCGAGGTGCAACTTCAGCCGTTCGCCAGACAATTTTTTGCTGCTGTAGACAAAAAAGTAAAAGTTGCACTCAAAGCTGCACTAGAACCTTTCATGACCTTGCCTACACGGGTAGCAGATCTAGAGAATAGGTTCAATGCTTGGGCGAGAGAGATAACAAGCACTGATGTTACCACTTTTAGAGATGCATTGGACAAAGTGAAGGCTGAGGTTGGAATGTTGCAGTAGCACCAAATTATGGTGCCAACAGGATAAGCCATGCATGATGTAGACGAAGAAATTCCTATACTTAATCTTGCTGCAGATTCCCCGAAGAAAAAGAAGAAAAAAAGGGAAAAGAAAGGCAATAACAAAAGAGATGAGTCTGATGGTGAAAAAGAGAGAAAGGCTGAAAAAAAAAAGCAAAGAAGAAGGCAGAGAAGGAAGACTTGAAAAGGGCAAGACTGGAGTCTCTGGATAACACAGAAAAATGGAAAGCATCCATCAAAGCTAGGGCTGCAGGTGCTTCATCGAGCCAGGCTCCAGCCACTGAAAAAATAGATGCCACGAGTGGGGAGAAGACAACTGATGATGCGATAGCAGGGTTGGAGACCCAGGATCCACAGGCTTGACTATCTTTAGGTACATCCTAACCCTTGGTACATTTTATTTTTTATTTGAAGTTGAGGGTATAGGAAAACTGTTGTGTAACATGTTCTGTAGATGATTAGGAGTAGTGCAATTACTTGAGGCAGCTAGATCGTTTTGTGACTTTTTGAGTACCTCTTTAATGGTCTGATATGGTGTGAACTGTGTGAAGTGCATCTGGTGTGACCACTGTGTATCTGTTTGTGGCAATAGTGTGGCAAATAAGTAACCTATAGAAAATAAATGCATGAAACGGATGAGCAGTGATGTGCTATATACTTGTGTGCCATGTGCATGTAAGGTCTTACTCAGTTCCCATTGTGCATTGAATCTAGAACTTGCCCAATTAGTTGAACCATAGTCATAGGATAGCATTAGGAAAGGATCATAGGTCTTTTTATATGTTAACCTAGTTTAGCTTAAATGACCATCCAAATGTGAATAATATCCCTTGATCCCTTTTTGAGCCTAAATAGTCCAGTTCTTTCTTGTACACCTTTCATTTTCCCATCACATCATAATGAACCTATTTTAGCCTTGGTCCTCCTTGGACACTATGCACCTTGACTTAGGCAAATAGCCTAAGTTGAGGGTGGCTACTATAGGGGTGAGTGATGCATTATGAGTATGAAGAGAGGTAAAAGAAGGAAAATGAATAACAAGTTGGGTGTAGTGAAAAAGAAAATAGGAAAATATAAAATTGAAAAAGTTAATCTAATGCTTGAACATACAACACCCATCTTGAGAATACCTGTCAAATAAAATAGGGAAGAAAAGTAGGTCAAAAGTTGAAACCCCGTGAGTTGATGTAGTGCCAAGGAGGTATAGTTACTATGAAATACCCTTGAATATCATACCATCCCCTATCTTACGTTACAAACTCAGAAAAGCCCTTTAGTTATCCTAACTGACTTATCTGAAGACTTTGGTACTGACTATAAGGGCAAGCCTATGGTATTTGATGCGCAATGTTGGAACTTCGTTCTGAGAGTGAGTCTTACATTCATCCCTATTTTAATACATGTGAATCTGAGTGAAAAGGGGATTTCTTTGTTGTGAGGGCACACCAGGTATGTTGTTATTGATTGCTTTGTTTGGAGAATGTAATTTGGGTATGTTCTAGGTTGTTATTGCTGAAATTTTTGCCATATCCAGATGTTTGTGAGTTACATGGTTATTTTCAAATATTAGACACAGTTGAGTTTATTTTGATTGATCATGGAGATGGTGCATGCATTCTGAACTGATAAGAGTAGTTAGCTGCCGAATTGTACTTTGTTTACTCCTAGTTATGTTTTTGTTGCTTGAGGACAAACAATTGTTTAAGTTGAGGGTGTTGATGTGTGAGCCGATGCTAACATATTTAAAGCTTTTAACTCTGAATAACTGCGAAGTCTTAAGCAAATTTCATTATTTTTTATTGCTTTTAGTGTGTTAATGCATACATAAGTGATCGGGGAGGAAACCAAAGGAAAGAAGAATAAATCGGATGACATCTGATATAAATAAGCTGAAGTGTAGCTGACGTAAATTCTGAAGCCCTTCATACATGGGACAGGCCGTCAAAGTTTCCATTAAGCTTAGATAGAACCTGAAGAGTTGAGAGGAAATATGACGGTGATTTGGAAGGGCCGTCAAATATGGGTCATGGCATCAAAATCACCATCAACTAGAGAATGTTGATTCCCAGTGAAGATGTGACGACAGTGTTCACGTGCCATCAAGATTTCCATCTGAAGAGGCAGAAGATAAAAATTCACTGGAACCTTTGACGACATCTCGCAAACGTCGACAGGAATCTGACACGCCGTCAAAAGCATCGTCATCTAAACCGAAGAGAAAACTAAAACTTTAATTTTATTTCCTTATTTAGGATTTACTATTTAAAGACTTGTTTTGGGGTTTTATTGGAGAGGATTTGTTGTTAGTTATCAGACATTAACCTAGGGAAGAGAGGCATGTAACACTGCTCTCTTACATCAATTATTCTTCTTGTTTTTATCAATTATTTTTGGGTTTCTACCTAGTGATTCAATCGAAGAAACTACTTGTTGTTTTCCATCTAATCGTAAGTTATCCTTATCATTATGAATTCAACTTGTGAGTTCGTTCATCAAATTATGAGCGGCTAATTCCATTAGCCAGGGTTGTGGGATCCATGGATTAGGGTTTGATATGATGCTAGGTGATTAACGGATTCAAAGAGTAGTAGGACATCTTGAAATTCTGTTGTTTGAACTGAAATCTAGTGGTTGCAAACATTAGATTATGCCTTAGGTTTTATTTGCTTCTAATAGAGAAATAGACTAGGGGACGTGAACTATTAACAGGGACTCGGAAGCTACCAACCTTCTATTTAATGATTAATGTCGTAACTGGATTAATCTACCTGAGATAACATCCTATTGGAAATAGATAAGTTATCTAAGTTTGAGAGAATTAGATAATAAATTGTCTGGTGAGGTCGAGAGATAAGTCAGATAGTATAATCGTCAGGGATATTCTGTTGTTCTACTCATTTCGAGAATCTCTAGCATTACCTAGTATCTGTCAATTCCCGAAACCTTTGGTGAACATAGCTCTGGTTTCTGATTTATCTTGATTACAAACACTGAAGTATTGAAAGTGATATTTAACACACTGTGAACTTAAACCCCCATCTTTCGGAAACAGTAAACTACCAGTAAAGTCTTTCGTAAACAAATCAAAGTTCACACCCAATTCCCTATGGGATTCCACCCTAACCTAGTTGGGTTTTATATTGACAACGATCGCTTACAACCATTCAAGAGTGTAATTTGAGCGTTATCACATGCCCCGGTCGATTTTGGCTCACAGCACGCCCGTACCCCGGGCCCACCCCCGGAACTGTGGGCAATAGCACATCGATTTAGCCCAAAAATGCCTTGTTCGCGCCGCCCACACAAATGGGCCACACTAGGATGCTCTCTTACCTACTTGGTATTCCCCGGTCGATTTTCAACCCACAGTACGCTCGGACCCTGGGCCCACCCCAGAATCATGGGCCATAGCATACCGATTTGGCCCGAAAATGCCTCGTCCGCACCATTTTGCCCGTTTAACCACCCATATGGCCCTACCCACCCAAACGAACCGCACATGGATACTCCCTACCCTCCCTTGCATGCCCCGATTAATTTTTGACCCACAACATGCCTGGACGCCGGTCCCACCCCTCGAACCGTGGGCTATAACATACCGATTTGGCCTGATTGTCCCGTTCGTGCTGTTTTACCCGTTTGACCATCCAAATAGTACCGCCCATATAAACGGACCACAATAAGACACTCCCCAACCTTCCTGGCATGCACAGGTTGTTTTTTGGCCCACAGCATACCCGGGACCCAGGCCCACCCCAAGAATCGTGGGCTATAGCACATCGACTTGGCCCGAACACGCCTCCAATGCCTAGGACACTCCCATGCCTCCACACAAACAGACCATACTAGGATGCTCCCATGCCTCTCTAGCATGCCCCGACCAATTTTTGGCCCGCAGCATGCCCGGACCCTGGGCTTACCCCCTGAACGGTGGGCTATAGCACACCGATTTAGCATGTAAATGCCCATTCGTGCAATTTTGCCCGTTTGACAACCCAAATAGCCTCGCCCATGCAAACGGACCACACTAGGATGCTCCCCAGCCTCCCTGGCATGCCTCGATCAATTTTTCGCCCACAGCATGCCTGGACCCTGGGCCCACCCACCGAAATCGTGGGCTATAGCACACCGATTTAGCCCGAACATGCCCCATTCGTGCCGTTTTGCCTATTTGACCACCCAAATATCCCCACCCACATAAACGTACCACACTAGGATGTTCCCTAGCCTCCCTAGCACACCCCGATAAATTTTTGGCCCACAGCACTCCCGGACCCCGGGCCCACCCCCAAAACCATGGGCTATAGCACACCGATTTAGCCTGAAAATGCTGCAATCGCATTATTACGCTGGTTTAACCACCGAAATGGCCCCGCCAACACAAACGGACCACACTAGGATGCTCCCCAGCCTCCTTGACATGCCCTATTTGATATTTGACACACAGCACGCCCGGCGCCCGAGCTCACCCCTGAAACCATGGGCTATAGCACACTGATTTATGCTCGTAAATACCCCGTTCGTGTTGTTTTGCCCTTTTGACCACTCAAATGGCCCTACCCAAACAAACGGACCACACTAGGAAGCTCTCCAGCCTCCCTGAAATGCCTCGATTAATTTTTGGCGGATAGCACACCCGGAACCCGTGCCCACCCCCGGTACCGTGGGCTATAGCAAATTAATTTTTCTCGAAAGTGTCCCCTTTGCATTGTTTTGCCCGTTTGACTACTCAAATGGCCTCGCCCACACAATCGGACCACACTAGGATGCTCCCTAGCATCCCTGACATGCCCCGGTCGATTTTTGGCCCACAGCACACTCGGACCCCCGGCCCAACCCCGGAACCATAGGCTATAGCACACCGATTTGACCAAAAAATACCTCGCTCAAGTCGTTTTTCTCGTTTGACTGCCCAAATGGCCTAGCCATACAAACGGACCGCACCAGCATGATCCCCAACCTCCCTGGCATGCCTCGATTGATTTTCGGCCTACAACACGCCTGGACCCCGAGACCATCCCCAAAACCGTGGGCTATAGCACCACGATATAGCTCAAAAATACCCCGTTCATACTATTTCGCCTATTTGACCACCAAAATGGCCCCACCCAGATAGACAGACCATACTTAGACGTTCCCCAGCTTTTCTGGCATGCCCTGGTCAATTTTTTAGCCCACTACACGCCCATACCCCAGGCCCACCCCCAGAACTATAGACTATAGCACACCGAGTTAGCCTAAAAATGTCCCATTCATGACGTTTCTCTTATTTGACCACCCAAATGTCCCTGCTTACACAAACGAACCATACAAGGACGCTCTCTAGCTTCCCTGGCACATCCCGATCAATTTCGGCCCACAGCAAGCCCGGATCCCGGGCTCTCCCCTAGAACCTTGGGCTATAGCACACCGATTTGGCCTAAAAATGCCCCGTCCACGCTGTTTCGCCCGTTTCACCACCGAAATGAACCCACCCACACAAATGGACCACACTAAGATGCTCCACAGCCTTCCTGGCACGCCCCGATCGATATTTGGCCCACAGCACGCCCGGACCCCGGTCCTATCCAAGAATCGTGGGCTATAGCACACCAATTTAGCCTAAAAATGCTCTGTTCACGTGGTTTTACCCCTTTGATGGTGCAAATGGCCCCGCCCACACAAATGGACAACACTAGGATGCTCCCCAGGCTCTCTGTCATTCCCCGGTCGATTTTTGACACATGGCACGATTGTACCCTAACTCCACCCTTAGAACCATGGGTTATAGCACACCGATTTGGCCCTCAATTGCCCCATTCACGTCGTTACACCCGTTTGACTACCCAAATGGCCCCACCCAAATGAATTTTACTAGGACGTTCCCCAGCCTCCTTATCATGCCCCATTTGATTTATCACCCACAGCACGCCCTGACCTCGGGCCCATCCCCAAAACCGTGGCTATAACATACCAATTTGTCCTGAAAATGCCCCGTTTATGCCGTTTCACCTGTTTGACCAACCAAATGGCGCCGCCCACACAAACAGACCATGCTAGGATGCTCCTCAACCTCCCTGGGATGCCCCGATCGATTTTTAGTCCACAGCACGCCTGGACCTCAGGACCACCCCTGGAACCGTGAGCTAAAACACACTGATTTGGCTGAAAAATGCCCCATTCGCACCGTTTTGCTCGTTCAACTACCCAAATGGCCTCGCCCACACAAACGGACCATACTAGGAAGCTCCCCAGCCTTTATAGCATACCCCAGTCAATTTTTGGGCCATAAAACATCCGGACCCCCGGCCCACCCCCGAAACAAAAGGTTATAGCACACCGATTTATCCCGAAAACACCCTATTTACATTATTTCACCCATTTGACTGACCAAATGGCCCAGCCCATACATACGAACTATACTAGGATGCTCTCGAGCCTCCCTGGCACACCCCGATTGATTTTTGACCCACAGAACGTCCGGACCCTGAGTCCACCCCCGGAACCTTGGGCTATAGCACACCGATTTAACCTGAAAATGCCCCGCTCACATTATTTATCCTGTTTGACCACTAGTATGGCCCTTCCTACATAAATAGACTTCACTAGGATGTTCCCCAGCCTCTATGGCATGCCCTGGTCTATTTTTTCCAGTAGCACGCCCGGACCCCCGGCCCACCCCAGAACTGTGGGCTATAGCCCATCGATTTTGCTCGAAATATCCTATTCGCGCCGTTTCGCCCCTTTGACCACCCACATAGCCCCGCCCACAAAAATGTACCACAATAGGACTCTCCCCAGTCTCTTTGTCAGGCCCCGATAGATTTTTGGCCCACAGCGTGCCTGGACCCTAGGCCCACCCCCGAAATCATGGGTTGTATTAAATCGATTTGGCCCAAAAATGCCCCATTCATACCGTTTCATCCATTTTACCACCCAAATAGCCCCGCCCTAAAAAATGGGGCACACTAGGACGCTCTCCAGCCTCCCTGGCATGCCCTGGTCAATTTTCGGACAATACCACGCCCAGACCCCTGGCCCACCCCCAAAACTGTGGGCTATAGAACACTAATTTGACCCAAAAATTTCCGTTCACGTTATTTTTCCCGTTTGACCACCCAAATGGACCTGCCCACATAAATGGACCATACTAGGACACTCCCCAGCCTCCCTGTCACACCTCGATCAATTTTTTGGCCCACATCACGCCCGTACCTCGAGCCCACCCTCAGAACCATGGGCTATAGCACACCAATTTGGCTCAAAAATGCCTCGTTCGCGTTGTTTCACCCGTTTGACCACCCAAATGGCTTATCCCATACAAATAGATCCTATTAGGATACTCTCCAGCCTCCCTACCATGCTTCGGTAGATTTTTGTCCTACAGCAGGCCTAAACCCTGTGCACACCCCTGGAACAGTAGGCTATAACACACCGATCTGGCCCAAAAATGCTTCATTTGTGTTGTTTCACCAATTTCACCACCCAAATGGCTCCACCCACACAAACGGACCACACTAGGACACTCTTTGGCCTCCGTGGAATGCCCCGATCAATTTTTGGCCAACAGTATGCCAGTACCTCAGGATCACCCCCGGAACAGTGGGCTATAGCATACGAATTTGGCCCGTAAATACACATTTGCGTCATTTCACTCATTTGACCACCCAAATGGCCTCGCCCACACAAATATACCATACTAGTATGCTTCCCAGCCTCCCTGACACGCCCCGGATGATTTTTGGCCCACGGCATAAACGGATTCCAGGCCCACCCTAAGAACCGTAGGCTATAACATACCGATTTGGCCCAAAAATGACCCGTTCATGCTATTTTTCCCGTTTGACCACCCAAATGGCCCCGTCCACACAACCGTACCATACTAGAATGCTTCACAACCTCTATGGCACGCCCCGATCGATTTTTGACCCACAACACGCCTAGACCCCAAGCCCACCCCCAAACCGTAGGCTATAGAACCTGATTTAGCCCAAAATTTCCCAGTTCGCATTGTTTCACCGGTTTAACCACCCAAATGGCCCCGCCCACACAAACGGACCACACTAGGACGCTCTTCAGCCTTCCTAGCACGTCCGATTGATTTTTGGCCCACATCACATCCGTACCCCGGGCCCACACCCGTAACCATGAGCTATTGCATATCGATTTGTCCTGAAAATATCCCATTCGCGTCGTTTTACTGGTTTGACCACCCAAATAGCCCCTCCCACACAAACAAACCACAATAGGATGCTCTTCAACCTCCCAGGCACACCACGGTCGCTTTTCGGTCCACAGCACGCCCAGACCCCGGGCTCATTCCTAAAATCATGGGCTATAGCACACTAATTTAGCCCGAAAATGCCCCGTCTGTGCTGTTTTGCCCGTTTGATCATCAAAATGGCCCTACCCACACAAACGTACCCCACTAGGATGCTCCCAGCCTTTCTGGTACGCTCCGGTCTATTTTCGACCCATAGCCTGCTCTAATCCCGGGACCACCTCCGAAACCGTGGGCTATAGCGCACCAATTTGGACAGAAAATGCCTGTTTGCACCATTTCGACCGTTTGACCACCCAAATGGCCTCAGCCACACAAACGGACCATATTAGGACACTCCCCAGCCTCCTAGGCACCCCCCGCTCGATTTTCAGCTCACAACACGCTCGGACCCCAAGCCCACCCCCAAAATCGTGGGTTATAGCACACCGATTTGGCCTAAAAATAACCCATTCGCATTGTTTTGCCTGTTTGACCACCCAAATGGCCCCGCCCACACAAATAGACCATACTAGGATGCTCCCCAGCCTCCCTGATATGCCCCGATCAATTTTTGGCCCACAACATGCCCGGACCTCGGGCGAACCCCTGGAACTATGGGCTATAGCACACTGATATGGCCCAAAAATGCCCCATTCTCACCGTTTCGCCTGTTTGACCACCCAAATAGACCCGTCCATATAAAAGAACTACACTACGATGATTCCCAGCTGCCCTGGCATTCCTCGATCAATTTTTGACCCACAGCACGCCCGAAACCTGGTCCCACCCTCGTAACCGTGGGCTATAGCACACCGATTTAGCCTGAAAATGCCCCGTTCACACTGTTTCGCCCGTTTGACCACCCAAATAGCCCCGCCCACACAAATGGACCACACTAGGATGCTCCCCAACCTCCCTTGCATTCCCCGATCAATTTTTAACCCATAAAGCGCTCGGACCCCGAGCCTACCCTCAGAACCGTGTACTCTAGCACATCGATTTCGCCCGAAAATATCTTGTTCTCACCATTTCATACGTTTGACCACCCAAATGGCCCCGCCCATACAAACGAACCATACTAGGATGATCCCCAGCCTCAGTGGCATACCTCGATCAATTTTTAGATCTCAGCATGCTCGGACCCCAGACCCACCCCTACAATCGTGGGCTATAGCACACTGATTTAGCCCAAAAATGCTCCGTTCGCACTATTTCACTAGTTTGACCATCCAAATGGCCCCTCCCACACAAACGAACCACACTAGGATGCTCCCCCACCTCCCTGGCATGTGCCGATCGATTTTTGGCCCACATCACGCTCGGACCCCGGACCCACCCTCAGAATCGTGGGTTATAGCACACCAATTTAGCCTGAAAATGCCTCATTTCTGATGTTACATTGGTTTGACCACCCAAATATACCCACCCACACAAACGAACCACACTAGGATGCTCCCCAACCTCTCTGGCACGCCCCGATCAATTTTTGGCCTACAGCACGCCCTGACCCCGGACCCACCTCTGGAACTGTGGGCTATAGCTTACTGATTTGGCCCAAAAATGCCCCGTTCACGCTGTTTCATATGTTTGACCACCCTAATGGACCCACCCATACATACAGACCATACTAGGATGCTCTTCATCCACCCTGGCATGCCCCGGTTGATTTTCTGCCCGCAGCACACTCGAAACCCAGTTCCACCCCCTGAACCATGGGCTATAGCACACCGATTTAGCCTACAAATGCCCCGTTCGCACCGTATCACCCGTTTGACCACCCAAATGGCCCCGCCCACATAAAAGGACTGCACTAGGATGCTCCCCAACCTCCTTGTCATACCTCGATCGATTTTCGACCCACAGCACGCGCCGGACCTCAAGTCCACTCCCAGAAACATAGGATATAGCACACCAATTTGGCCCAAAATTGCCTCGTTCGCATTGTTTCGCCCGTTTGACCACTCAAATGGCCCCGCCCACAAAAACGGACCATACTAGGATGCTCTCCAGCCTCCCTGGCACGCTTCGAATAATTTTTAGCCTACAGCATACCCGGAACCTAGGCCCACCCCTGGAACCATGGGCTATAGCATATCGATATGGCCCGAAAATGTCTCGTTCGCACTGTTTCGCCTGTTTGACTACCCAAATGGACCCATCTACATAAATGGACCATACTAGATTGCTCCTCAGCCTCTCTAGCATGCCCCGATCAATTTTCGACCCACAGAATGCTCGGACCCTGGGCCCATCCTAGAACCGTGGGCTATAAGACACCGATATGGCTAAAAAATTCCCCGTTCACGCTAATTCGCCCGGGATGAATGCCTCGGGTGAAAGAGGAGGGAATTCATCATGCCATAGTGGTTAAATTATCCATGGGATCACTAGATTTGTCAATTTTAAGATCATTTTTGCCTAAGTTTCTCGGTATTAAGGGACATTTTCTTGTCTGGTTGCTTGCTCAAAGGCAACTTCTTATCCGTATGGATCAATATGATGATTTCATGGTTGCTTTATCAAGAGGTGTGAATTATTTCATGCACAACGGCAAAAATCATCAGATTAGGATTTTTTCGTGGACTATTGAATTCAACCTTAAGTATGAGACTTTACTGCAGCAGTATGGATTTCATTTCCAAACTTGTCGACGAATTTATTTGCTAAGAGGTCATTTCTTTCCATTACTTCAACAGTTGGAAAACCTATTGCTATGGATAAGGCCTGACAAGTGAGATCAAGACCAAGCACGACTAGGGTTAGAGTCATCTTTGACTTAATGGACAAGCATCCAGATTGTATTCAACTTCAAAGTGTGGACAAAGTTACGGGTAGAATTATTGAGGATTTTCAGGAGGTGGTGTATGATAATTTACCATAATATTGCAACCATTGTAAGAACCAGGGTCACGATGAAAAGAATTATCAATTATTAATTGGAAAAAAAATAGTGCTCCTAAAAGAAGATGATGCGACAATGAAGATTGAGGGAACTTCGGTTGAAAAATTGCAAGGAGATGCATGTGATTATCTAAATACTAAGAAGAAACAACAAAATAGAGTTAACATGGGGATATTCCAGTAGGTCAAGCATTGGCTAGGGTGTCCGAAAATGTAGCTAAAAGAGCACATACTGAAAAGGAACCTATTTAAAATCTGCCTAGTATTGTAGATACAAGTGCCTGGACTAAGAGTTTGATGGTTTCTAAGAAGGATATGGAGTTGAACAATACTACAGATGGTATTGGAGATGAGGGTTGGACAGTGGTTTCACGCAAATAATTTGTTAGTCCTTAAATTAGCAAAGAACTTAATGTGGCAAAGAAATAATGTGTTGCAACAAAGGATGTTGTGGATCCTAACACCTTTGAGGATCTTTTAGATAAAAATGAGGACCAATCTGATTCGGGCAGTCTTAAATGTCAAATTGTACTTCCAGAAGTGACAAATATGCTAATGCAACAACACGTTTCAAGCTTGGTTTATCCTATACCCGTCTTGAAGCTATTGATGGCTACATTAGAGGCTTCGGCATGTGAGATGCCTTCTCCATCGATGGAGTTAATTGGTGAGCAAATGGATGACTTTGGACATAAATTATTGTTCAAGGGGAATGAACAAGAAGTGGATGGGGTAGTGGTCTTAATTCCGATACATTCAAACAACAAGGTTGAAGTAAAGAGTGACCAAAAAAGTGGTACAAATATAAAGAGATGGGCAGATATGACAGAGGAGGAGAAGCGGGCCTCATCCCCTCCGACGTGTAGCAAATTGAGTCCAGCAGCCTCAGAATTTGTGCCAAGTTATGCAATGGTTCTTCTATCTTTAGCCGTGGAACAACTTGTGGCTCAAACAAGTACACCTTTGAATGCTATGGATAATCCTACCAAAGGGTTCCAGGCCAAGAGGTATGAGCCAAGAGATTTGGTAGAAAATCCAATGAAAGCATTTGAGGGTGATTTAGGCGTTGACATATTTGATGAAGAAGATGAGGATGAAGTATTGGATGAATGCTTTGCTAAAGTGGCTAGGGATGGAGATCTTTCACCGAGGTAACAAAGGAAAGGATTCAAGAAAAAGAAAACTCATGAAAGAAACATAATTGGGATAGTAAAGTGTCTGAAGAGGTTATTCTAAGACAATTACCAATGAGGATGACAAAACAGAAGGAAACAAGGTTCAGTTATATCAACAAGATTCAATAGATCCAAGAAGAATTGATGAAATATGAAGATATTTTGAAGTGGTTGGAGGAAGAAGACAAGGTGAAGAATTGAATCTTTATAGGGCTACATCTTCTTGAAGATTTTCAATTTTTAAAGAAACATGGATCTGCCTCCACGTTCTTGCTTATTTTAATCTTTCACTACTTAAGCATTATCATTTGTAATATAACCATAAAGTTGGTTATTAACTCTGTGATGATCATAAATATTTAGTTCTTTCTTCTTCTTATTTTTTACATCCATGTTAATTTGAAGAGGTTTTGCTATGCCTCAATAGGATTAGTAAGGCAAGGCATAGCCCCCCTTACTTGTACTTTTTTATTTGAATTTTGCTTTTAATATATATATATATATATAAAAACTAGCCCTTGGCATCTCGCCTAGCAAATTTGGTTAAAAAAAATCCTTCAGTTTGAAGAAAATAACATTGCTTGACGGATGAACCTGCAATACCTTCAACAAATTCATCTCTCATGCCCCTCCCTCCCCCCTCTCCCCCCCCCCCCCCCCCGCATGTATGTTATTAGTTATATTCTACATCCACATGTGATGATGTGATTTATCTACAAAACCACCAAAGAATGTCGATATTTAATAGAGAAAAAACATTTTCCCCCCTGAGTTTGTCCTCCAAACTCACTTTAGCACTTAAATTTAACTTTCGTTTATTTACCCCCTTAACAACTTTCAAGTGAATTAATTTCACCCCTATGACTGACGTGGCAAAAAAAAAAGCGAGTGAATTTTTTTTTTAAAAGGGCCACTTTATTGCTATTATTATTATTATTATTTATATATATACATATATAAAATAAAAAAAGAAAACAAGAAACCTAACTTCATCTTCTTTCTAACAACCTCTTCCCCCACCCCCACCCCGTTTCTTCATCTACTTTGAACCCCCGCCCCGTTTCTTCATCTACTTCGAATCCCCCACCCCGTTTCTTTGTGTATTGGTGTGTTTCTTTCTTAGCATTTTTACTTGTG
Source organism: Capsicum pubescens (assembly GCA_030864215.1). NCBI lineage: Eukaryota > Viridiplantae > Streptophyta > Magnoliopsida > Solanales > Solanaceae > Capsicum > Capsicum pubescens. The sequence goes on along the minus strand of CM061540.1, from coordinate 41,417,884 downwards.
GAAGATTGGTTTTTGAATTCATTGAAGTCTTTATTGATGGTGTTTCTTTGGTTGTTTTATTCTTTGGCAAAGAAGAGCTGATTTTGGATAGATCTGAGGAGGATTTTTTTAATTGTAGGGAAAGTGGTTTTGGTTGAATTTGAGTATTTGGTGGAAGTGGAATTAAGCTTTTTCATTTGGGATTTTAGTGCAAGTTTCTCTTCTAGGGTGGGCTTGATGAGCTTGATTTTGATAATGGTTGAACTAAAAACTGAATCAGACAAATAAAATTTTATTTTTGCAAGCTTGATTTGATTCTGGATTGTACCAAAATCAAAGGAAGAAGAAGAAATCTTGGTTAATTTGGTTTGATTCTTGGAAGAGCTTGTGGATTCGATGAGCTTAGTTTAATTCTTGGAACTAGAAAGTGAACTTATTTTGAATTTTTTCTTGATTGATTGTAGAGAATCATCATCATCAATGGTTGAAATGGACTTTTCTTGATTGTCTTAGGAAAATCATCATTTTCAATGATTGAAATTAATTTCTTCTTGATTGATTTAGGAAAATTATCATCAATATCTAGCTCCAACATTCTTCTTCTAATTCTTATTGATAAAAATATTAAATTGATGTCTTTATGGTTGTTCTCTTGGTGGTGTTAATGTCGAAAAATAAAATTGAAGGGAAAGGCATTTTCGTAGCAGTGGTGGGGGATAGAAGGGGAGAAAGAGTGGGGGGAAGGGGGGCGGCGGCGACTGTGTCTGCTGAAGAAGAAGAGAGGAGTTAGGGTGGGGTGGGGGTGGGGGGCTGTGAAGAAGAAGAACGAAAGGGGTGGGGTCTAATTTATATAATATATATATATATATATATATATATATATATATATTTCCTTTTTTAAGAAAATATATAAAAAGTAAGTGTGTGGGATTATTATTTTTTTAAAATTATAATTTCCTACGTGGCAATGACATGGCACTGATGTGGCGCGTGTGTAGTGTATTCTCCGTTGTGAGAGTGCATTTTTAATTTTTGGGGTGAAATTAATTCACTTGAAAGTTGTTAATAGGGATAAATAAACGGAAGTTAAGTTTAAGTGCTAAAGTGAGTTTGGAGGACAAGTTCGGGGGAAGATGTTTTTACTCTATTTAATATTAAATTATATTACATATAAATTTAGATTAATTTGTAAATTACTTTGCTTATTGATTTTATGAATATAAATTTAGATTAATTTGTAAATTACTTTACTTATTGATTTTAGTTATTTCATATTTTATTAATAATTAAATTTGAGTATTTAATGATTGATTATAATTAATCGAAGACGACATTCCAAGATTATTGTTACGAAATCGTTGTAACTATTGGAGTTATGATTATGAAATTCTTGTATTTATTATTGAAATTCTTACATGCTGTATTTATGATTATGTTTTTAAATTCTTGTATTTATTGAAATTATGGTAAATTTTAAGAACAAATTCAATTAACAATATTATTCACACTTAAGTAAACACTATTCATAAATTAACACTGTCAAGAACTTAAATCTACAAATTCCAAATTAACAAGTGAGATGAATTAAAAGTCACGAATTAACATATTCAGTTCTCTAAATTTAACATAAATGATGAAATTAACAATTACAATTACACTAGCTAGCTAACAATATGTAATAAATTTCAAAACTTATAAAAGAATCTAAATGTCTAACAATTTGAACCCTAATCAAATCGGAGAAAATGTTTCTTCATTAGATGAATTAATCAGATCTTGATATAGACCAAAAAGACAATGGACAATCCAACTTTGTCAGTCGATTTTTAAATAAAATACGATATGAATAAATGAATTCTATTTTGTTGTCTTTATTTCCTTAAAAAGGAAAATTACTTAGTTAACTTCACCTAATAGAGTCGATTTGGGAAAATAATTTTAATTATTTTATATATAAGCCGGTAGGGGTGTCAAACGGGCGGATTGGGTTGGATTTGGACGTGTTAAATATGGATCGAGTAAAAATGGTTTGGATTGCAATCCGCCCATATAAATATGGGTAAATATGGATTTGGTCAAATATGGATTGGATAAAAATGGTTTCAACCCACTTTAACTCCTAAGTTAAAAACTTAAAACTTCTATATCAACTTGACTTTTTTTTTCATTTCTTTTTTTTTTTGTAGTTTTTTCTTTTTAGTTTTTTTTTGTCTCTCTTCTATATGTAGCCTCTAGTTCTTTTTTTTTCCTTTTTCATTTCTTTTTTCTCTCTCTCTTCTATCTCTACCCTCTACCCTTTGTTTCTCTTTCTTTTTTCTTTTTTTTCTTTTTCCTTTTTAGTCTTCTTTTTTTCTATTTTTTATTTTTTTGTTTTTACTTCTTTCTCATTTTTTTATTTTTTTGGCTGTATTTTATGTTTTATATTTTTTTTATTTTCAAAGAAAATGGTTAAGTCGAGTACAAATTATGAATGATGACTAAAATATCGTAACCATTCAGTATATTTATTTTCACCATCATCTTTTTTCTTTTTCCTTTTCTTCTTTTTCATTATTTTTACTTTTTTATTTTTTTTGTATTTTTTTTTCTTCAATTCTTTCTTTACGCTTTTTTTCTCTTTTCTATCTCTAACTTCTACCTCTCTTTCTACTTTTTTATTATTTTTTTTCTATTTTTGGTTTCCTTCTTTTTTTTTTTGTGATAACGAAAATACCATAAGCGCATATTGATTTATATTCGCCCAATATTTATAATTCAAGGGCTATGTGGGTGATCTCTGTGTTTAAATGGGTACTCATATTTTACTCATTTTGTTCATATTTGTATGAACTTTTAAAATGAGTTGAAGTTCATATTTACCCATTTAAAATATAAGTGATCCAATTCATTAAACATGGGTTAAATGAACTCTTTTCACAAATATGGGCTGAAATTACCACCCCTATAAGCCGGTAATTTGTTAGTTGGATTTCCTAATTTATCGTAGTAAATATAATTCGCTCAAAAATGAACAAAAGATCCAAAGAACTTACGTGGGTTTCATTCGAACAACTAAAATGTCATTTTTTAAAAGAAAGAAAAAAAGGAATAATCGGTACTGAATCAATTTCCCTTTGGACCGAATCAATCCGTGGACTTTACACAGTTTAATTGTGTCATGCGAAACTGAACACATAGAAATAGACGTTTAATTGTGTCATAGATCACTTGTAGTACTTAAATTGAATGTATTTGTGTGCGTACAATTTAGGTCGGCTAGCGCTCACTAATTAGTTAGCCACTAATACTATTAATTTGTTAGGTTAGTTACTCATTAATTAGTAGCTTCAATATTGTAGATGCTATAAGCAGCTAGCACTAAATCAGCCCTTAATATATAAACATTCCAGTGCAAAGTTTACCTGTCCACAGCTGCACACTTTTTGTTAGAATAAACAGTAGCATTAATTAAGTAATAGCCATGGTGTAATTGGACCTAATTCATAAATATCTCAACTTAGTAGCTCCTCCAATTCCATTCAGCTTGTTGCTTTTCTTGGCACCTTATCAATTTTATATGAGATAGTGGATTCGATCATTTTAGTACATCTCATGAGATTATTATTCTTTATCTGATAAATCAAAAACGGGATAGAATAACTTTTCATTTTATTTCAAAATTATTATCTCACATCCCAAATAAGCCAAATAGTAATAAGTAGGATAAAAGTTTATTACGTTATGATCAGGTTAGTTTGAATTTTTTAAATTTCAAACCAAATCATCCGCGTCGGATTTTAAATCTATAAACCAAATCAAACCAATAAAATTCGGATTTTCTACTTTGATTTTTCTTTTTTAGATTTTTCAAATTTCTCGAGTTTTTTTTTTTTTTCTGATAAAGTCTTCATACAAATATATATTAACTTGTGCTTCAAATATTTCTTTAGTTCGAGCAAGATACAATTATTTTAGGTTTTTCTTAAAAAAATAACATTAAATATTAAATAAAAAAATATTTTAGGTTATGTATTTATACAAAACTAAAAATTAGATATCCAGCATTATTGCCATTCCTAGTGTATGCTTGAATATTTTTGTGAGCATTAGTATTGATTTGGCTTTATTTAAGTTACTAGTATCTATGAGTTGTAAAACTTATTGGACAATTCAAAATTCTAAGTTTAAACGTGAAATGATATATTGAAAGATAAACACAATAAAAATGTTTAAAACATTTAAAACTACATCATGGTAAATATTTTAATGTATTAAATATTTTTGAAAATTGTAATGTAATGATTCGGTTCGATTTGATTTTTTTTTTAGTTAAAATCAAATCAAATCAAATCAATTATAGTTGATTTCTTTTCAACATCAAATCAAATTATTAATCAATTTCTTTTTTCAATTTGACTCAATTTGTGATTTAATGCGATTTATGACTTAATTTTTTTCACTTCTCATCAACTTGATCAACAAAGAATAACTTGCTTGACTTATTTTTTTTTTCATATAAAATAGTAAGTCAAGCAAGTTGTCTTTTGTTGATTGAGGGAATTGACATAACTAAATTGATTGATTCCCCTGCAAAACAGTAGTTAGTGTAGGGTACTAAGTAGGTGTTTGGCCGTGACAACTAACAGGGCGTTTGGTTTTCAATTTTTTTGAATGCGGAATTAAAATAAGTCACGAAATAAAAAAAAGTGATCAAAATAGATCACCTCTTTAATAAGTTATCAAAATAGGCTATAAATTATTATGTTTTATATATTTTCCTTAACAATAAACTGACGAAAATGAATAGTGAAACACTGTTTGTAAAACGTAATAATTTATTACGTTTTGCAAAAGGTCATGTAAAACATAATAATTTATTACATTTTACACACACAAAAAAAAAGATCAGTGCGTTATCAAGTCTATCTTTATGTCAAATCATGTAGTTTATAATAATTTATTACGTTTTACATTTACTTTTTGTAAAACGTAATAAATTATTACGTTTTACAAACAGTGTTTGTACTTAGTAATAAATTATTACAAAATCCATCTGCCCATGTCCCATCAAATTTACTTTCCTTCTTTTAAATGTAACCCCCACCCAGCTAACTGTTCCCTTCCCATCCCATCCCCTTAACTTATTTTAAATGTAACCCCCAACTCCATTTTACCGTCCCTGTCACCTTACCTTAATTTAAATGTAACCCCCCACCCCCACCCCCCAAGCACCCCGTCCCATCCTCTTTATCCTTTTCTTAGTTCTTTTTTTTGTGTGTATGAAAAATATGAAATTAATTTTTTCGATTAATGTTTCATAGTAGTTTCTGATTAGTGTTTCGATTAGGATTTTCAGGAAACTCACATGGACAAATACGTTTTTTATTACAATTAATGGAGTAAGAAATCGCAATTTAAGTTAGGGGTGTATAAAAATCGAACCGATACAAATGTTATCTTCGATTATCGACAATGTTGATCAACCAAATCATCGATCAATAACTTTTTTATCGATTCGATCTTTATACACTCCTAACTTAAATTGTGATTTCTTACTCCATTAATTATAATAAGAAACGTATTTGTCCATGTGAGTCTCCTCAAAATCCTAATCGAAACAATAATAAGATATTACTATGAAACATTAATTTCATATTTTCACACATAAAAATAAAGAACTAAGTAAAGGGTAGAGGGGATGGGACGAGGTGCTTGGGGGTGGGGGTTACATTTAAATTAGGGTATTAAGGGGACATGAATGGTTAGGTGGGGTGGGGTGGGGTGGGTGGGAGGGGGAATTACATTTAAAATAAGGTAAGGGGATGGAATGGGAAGGGAACGGTTAGCTGGGTGGGGTGGGGTGGGGTGGGGGTACATTTAAAAGAAGGAAAGTAAATTTGATGGGACATGGACAGGTGAATTTTGTAATAATTTATTATGAAGTACAAACATTGTCTGTAAAACATAATAATTTATTATGTTTTACAAAAAGTAAATGTAAAACTTAGTAATAAATTATTACAAACTACATGATTTGACATAAAGATAGATGTGATAACACACTGATCTTTTTTTTATTTTTGTGTAAAATGTAATAAATTATTACGTTTTACATTACTTTTTGTAAAACATAATAAATTATTACGTTTTACAAACAGTTTTTCGCTATTCATTTCCGTCAGTTAACCATTAAGAAAGATATATAAAACGTAATAATTTATTACGTTTAGCCTATTTTGGTAACTTATTAAATAGGTGACCTATTTTGATCACTTTTTTTATTTCGTGACTTATTTTGATTCCGAGTTCAATTTTTTTCATCTATTTCAGAGTTAAATCATGGAAAATATAATTAACTATAAAAATTTGAAATTCAACTTGAGTTATAGAATTTTCAGCAATTTGATAACATCAAAAATTGTTTCATAATATTATAATACTTCATTTGTTGAATGTACTTTATTCCTTATAAACAATATGAAATATGATTGAAACATGGAATACTCTATAGTGTAAATGGAATCATTTTATAAAAATAAAAGGTTTAGGATAAAAGTTGAAAATAAAAAAATATAGTGAAAACAAGATTTGGTGTTCATCAAATTTCATACAACTTGAAGTTTATATATGAAATTTTCATGACCAACAACAATGTTAACATATTCAGTGAAATCTCTCAAGTGGGGTGCCGAGAAGGTAAAGCATACGCAGATCTTACCACTACTTCAGGAGGTAGAGAGGTTGTTTCCGAAAGACCCTCGGTTAGTGCAACAATCCAGATACAAAAAAGAAGGAAACAGAGAAGCAAATACAACAATAACAAGGAAACTATGCAAAGTCTACTAGAAAAAAACAAGAACAACAACAAAATAGTGCGATAATCGAAATACAATAAACAACAGACTATGATAGATATCACAAAAAGACACTATAACAAAATAGAACGATAGTCAGAAAATGATAAACAATAGACTATGACAGATATCAGCACCATGTACTACAATACGATGGCCAATATAACCCTAACCTTCGAAAAGTAAGGCAGCGCTCCTACACGACTAACCTTCTACTATAATATGTGTTCTCCACACCACTCTATCTAAGGTCATATCCTTGGTAACCTGAAGTTGTGACATGTCTTGTCTAATCAACTCTTACAAATACTTCTTTGGCCTACATCTACCTCTCCTCGCACCTACTATATCCAACCTTTCGCACCTCTACATTATATTGGGGCATCTATACCTTACCTATTTATATGTCTGAACCATCTCAATCGTGGTTTCCTCATCTAGTCTACCATGAAGGTCACTGTCCTCTTATCTCGAATAACCTCATTCCTGACCTTATCGTAACTAGTATCTATGCTGCTCCTCAACATCCTCATCTCCGCAACATACATCTTCTGAACATGAAAATTTTTGACTGATCAATACTCCACCCCATACATTAATATCATCGGTTTAACAACCACTCTAAAAAGTTTACCAAATCTCGATGGTATCTTTGAATCACATGTCAGCAAACGTTAATTTGGTGAATAATTATGGCACAAACTATCTAATGGCATAGCGCTTAATTCCCACGTTTCCATCTCTCTTTTCCCTTTCTTCGTTATTTATAATGTTACTACTTAATAAATTAACGTCCCATTGCATAGTACAGTTGCATAGACATATTGTGTAAGAGCAAACACCTAGCTAAACCATGAAACAATTGGACCTAATTCACAAATTTCTCAACATAGTAGCTCCTCTATTTACCTTGTTTAGCTTCTTGCTTTTCTTGCCACCTTACATTATCAAGTACATCCTTTCAATATTTGGCACATTTGTCAAAGAGGATGTTGCTGGCAAGGTTGTCATCATTACTGGTGCTTCCTCTGGCATCGGCGAGGTAATATGTTCACTTTTAACTTATATTTTCTTTGTTTTAAGGCCTCTCCCTATCAAAAAGACGTTATCTATTACTCTTTTCATTTTAATTTATGTAATCATATTTCATTGGATACAAAATTTTAAAAAGAATTACAATTGTTAAAATTTATGGTCATTTGTGTAATTATAGTAAATGTTAGATTGTCTATAAGATATATGAATTCTTTTGGACAAATTAAAGAGTAGAGCATGACAAATAAATCAAATTCCACATAACTTAATTCAAAAGCTAGCACAAAAAGTGAGGATGGATCACTAATAATATAAAGATATAGAGAGACAAATATGTGAGAGTCAATCCTTCGTACACCGAACATTAGTGGAATGTTACTGACCTCAGAAGCTAAATCAAGAAAATGAGAATCATCGACAAATTTAGAAATAGAGCTTGAGATAACTCAATTAAAAAATAGCTAAAAAGGTGAGAATTACCTCATTAATACCATATAACGGATCGGACAAATATTTTCATGTCTCAACCAATGTTGGACACAAGATTCATCCTCATGTTTCGAACTCAAAACAATTGATTATTAAATGTTGAGGATCACCACATATATAGTTTTGGACAATTTTTATTTGAATTTGTTTGATGTAGATGGTTTAATAGCTAAAAAAATTCTTGATTATGCAGCATTTGGCCTATGAGTATGCCAGAAGAGGTGCATGTTTAACCATTGCAGCCAGAAGAGAGGAGAGTCTACGTGAAGTAGCCGAAAGAGCACTTAATTTAGGCGCCCCGGATGTTTTAGTCGTGCCAGCTGATGTATCAAATGTTGAACACTGTAGAAGTATTGTTGATAGAACCATGAGTCACTTTGGACGAAGTGAGTTACTTATTATTATTATAATGTAATTGAAATCATTAATTATTATGTAAATTTGATGAATTTTTGTTCCCTATATGCATTGCAGTTGATCATCTGGTTAATAATGCTGGAGTGGTTTCCAATTCTATGTTGGAAGAAATAGAAGAGATCACTCATGTTAGATCCATCATGGTAATAATAATATATATTCATCTCACGGACAAATGTTCATGGAAATTACACAATTAGGAGTACTACAAATGGTTAGAAATTGTTGGGAGTACCCCACGTCGTTTGTAGGATGAGTTCTTGGTCTCATTATATGTTCTCGGGCAATCCTCTCCTAGTTAATTTTGGGATTGAGTTAGGCTCATGATTCATTTATTTAATAGAAATCCGTATTCCTAATCTTACTGAACTTTGAAATTTCATATGATCCCATTTATTTATGTTACCTCCACGTCCAACTATTAAAATTTCAAATTCATTTTGACTAATCAATGTCATTTCAAAATTTTAACTTCTAGGTTATCTTAACTTTTACACGTAAGAGATACGAAAACAATTTTTTTGGAATTTCCAGGACATCAACTTCTGGGGCTCAGTTTACATGACAAAGTTTTCAATTCCGTACCTGAGAAATAGTGAAGGTAGAATCATTGTCCTTTCTTCTGCATCATCTTGGATGCCTACTCCAAGAATGAGCCTTTACAGTGTAGGTCCACCAACTTTGGTAGTGTTTCCTAATTTTAAGTACCCCCTAATGAACAACTTTCATGTTTTACTTTTATATTATTGTAGGCAAGCAAAGCAGCAATGACACTGTTCTTTGAGACATTAAGGATTGAATTGGGACGAGACATCAAAATAACATTGGTCACACCTGGCTTTGTTGAATCTGAAATGACACAAGGGAAATACATAGACGAGAAGAGCGGCAGACTAGTTGTTAAACCTCATCTGAGGGATGTAAGTTTGTCTCTCTCTCTCTATATATATGGTCACATATATAAGTTAATACTATGCAATATCACTTCAATATATGTCTTAGCCAAATTAAACCCTTCTAAATCAATTGTGGTTACCAGAAACATGATATTACTAATGAATAAACCAGGTTCATGTGGGCATTGCCCCGGTGGTGAAGGTAGAAGACTGTGCCAAGTCCATTGTGGATGGCGCTTGTCGCGGGAAGAGATACATTACTGTGCCAGGTTGGTTCAGGGTCACCTACTTGTGGCAGGTTTTCTGCCCAGAAGTTGTTGAATGGCTTTTGAGGTTATTTTACCTTACTGGTCCGGGAACTTCACCGGAGGACGCTCTAAACAAGAAAATATTGGATTACACTGGTCTAAAAGTCATGTACCCAAAAAATATCCGGAAGCTGGAACCTAAGACCAAGTGATGTTGGCCTAGGTTGATGTCGAGAAACAGAAGCTACATTAAGTTGATTATTTCTTTATGTTACTAATAATTTAGCCAGGAGAAACGGTTTAATTTGGAGTATTTTGTAATTGTGAATCTTGATGTTGATGGTGTTGCACTGTTATGCATCTTTACCAAACCCATACAATGTAACGTTCGTTCTCGATAATATAATGATGAATGTACTCTTTGCATGATCAAAACTAAAATGAGGTATATATCCTACCGGACCAAGTCGATAGAGAAGGTTGGACCTATCGAGGGAGGGAGGCCTTCAACTGGACTGGAATCAACAGACATTGCTGCTGTGAGGGCGAAGTGACATCACTTTGTATCACTTATTACAAAAAAAAAAATGAAAAAAAATATATGATATCACCACTCACTTCGGCCTAATCATCACACTTCATTCTTCAATTTTAATGAAGGATATCAATTTCCGATTGCCACTTTACCATCAGTTATCAAGTTCAATTTTTAAAAACTTTCAATTCTAAATGTCAACAATTTTTTTTCTTTTTTCTTTTTTGATAACTAATTTTATAAGCAGACATAGTTATGGTTGTTAACTGGAAAATGTTAATCGAGTTACTAAAAAGTAAGTAGACAATGGAGAAGATGTGAAACATAGTAAATCTTAGATAAAGTTGTTATCTTGGTCACATAATTTCAAGTCGTGAAAATAACCTCCCAAAAAACTACTCCTATTTGGTTGCTTTAAATGCTATTTTTGTTCCCCTGCCTTACTTTTCCGATGTTTCCAGTAGCCCACCTTCTCCTACCCCACTATCATAATCTATCTATCCAATTTCAAATAATTTTTTATATAATACTTAATACATTGGCAAACAAATCATTTAACTAAATGACACTATTTAATACTAACCAACAATTTCCTTCGTTTGTGTGAAGGCAAAATGAGGTCATCAAAAATATGGCGACATTAATTAACTTCTGTTGCCCACGACGAACTACATAATAACACCTGCATCGTACCACTTTAACTTAGAAATCTATAAGATACGTTTTCCCTTTATGTTTATTCGAATCTATTGAGGCCATTTCCCTCTCGAAGAAAATGACATTTTTTTACCACTTACAATTTGAACAAAAAAAAAAAATGGCATTGTTAAATCTATTATCTTCAAAAATAAAAATCTTTATGTATAAAAATAAAAATCTTTTATTAAAAAAGAGTTTAAAAAATATTTTGTAAAAAAAAATATAAAAGACTACGAAAATCATTTTTTCTCTCCCTCAACCCAAAAAAGTGTAACAAAAAAAAATTAAAAATTACACAAATTCACAACTTATATTTTTAATATTACAAAAAATCTCAACTTTCTAAACATATTACAAAAAGCTCAACATATACACGGAATGTTATATATATGTCGATTATATTATGTATATTAATAGAGAGAAAGAGTAAAGTAATTAAAAAAGTGGGAGAGAGTGTAATTAGATTTATGTTATTTGTGTTAGTGCTCTCTCTTGTTCTTCCTCCAATCATAAAACAGTTTGGTGCTCCAATTTTATTTCCAAATTTGTAAAAGAGCTGACGAATTAACAACTTCTATTTCTAATTACTTGGATATCATAGGATGATAGTGCTAATATACCATAGTACATAAAGTATTTTTAGGTAACCCCACAAGTAGATAAAAAGGCACAAGGAAATCGTCCAAATGCAGGTTCCTTATTGGACAAAGCTTATAATAATTACATAGGATGCTGCAAATAAGGCTAGTGCGATGCTTGCTTCATACTGCCTCCACCTCATTATAAATTTTGGCTCACCAAGAGGTACCACGTTATCTTTTTCATATACGAGTGAAGAAAAATACGTAAATTGTAAATATTTGTACTCCAAGCAGTAAGAAGAAAATTAATTCAAAGGAGAAAAGAGGAGTGATTTCAGCAAAGCAGATATAAATGCTAATGATGAGCAAGGACATAAATGGGATGCATCCAAATTAGTAAAAGAGAAAAGAAAAAACTTGGTAAAATAGATAAATGCAGTCGAAGAAAAGGACACAAATAATTCAAAATGGGGGAGAAAAAAAGGAAAAATAAATAAATAAATAAATAAATATATATATATATATATATATATATATATATATATATATAAATACTGACCTATAAGAGAGAGTACATTAGTAAAATATATTACTCCCTCCATTCATTTTTAATTTTTCCGTTAAGTCAAAGGATACTTCTTAATCATATTGAAAAAAGAAAAATTGTAATTTATAGTTTTTGAATATTCAAACTATAATTTAAAAATTTACTTAATCTAATCTGATTTTATTTTGAAACTTAATCAAATGGACTTACCACAAAAGAGAAAAATAATTAAAAAGGAATGGAGGGAGTAACGGGGAACCTATCGGACCACAACATTTTGTGCTATAAATAGACATGAAAAATCACCCAGTTATGCATCACTTCATAAAAGAAAAGAGAAAGCACCTACTCCTAGAAAGAAATGGAAGCAAAGAGATTAAGGAAGAGTGGATTAGTACTAATGATGGTGATTATAGCCTTAATTATTTGTGATCCAATTAAGGTGGAGAGTGCAATTGGGATTGACTTAAATCCATGTACACTGCCTGCATGTATAGCAGCATGCCAGAAAATCTTGAAGGACAAGTACCAAAGTGCAACATGTGCAACCGGGCCTAAAGGAAAATACTGTATCTGCTTGGGATGATCATGTATAGTTAATTTTAATTATTAAGTACTTTATTATAAATTTAAATTTCAATTCTCCTCGTAGTAATTCCATATGAAAGGAAAGAGGACATGTTGGTACTGTATATGTACTAGGTAAAATCTAATCAATAAAGTAATATTCTACTATTTATAATAGTGCAAAATACTTTGACTAGACACTGAAATTTTATTTTTATTTGAATTTGACTATGTTAAGAGTACAGAGTACTAGTAACCGTACTTATTCACTAAGTCAGTTATGAACAAGTTGTTAGTTATAACTAACTAGTGGACAGTAAAGTTTGCTAGTTAGTTATGATACTTGATCATTGTAGTAGTCTATAAATATTTGCTACATGAGAGATTGTAATCAACTAATGAAGTAGAATTTAATTTTCTTTCTCCGTGAACTCTTCTCTTCTTCATTTTCCTCATCTGTTTCTTTTCTTCCTGCTTTCCTACTTCTTCTTCTCTTGCATTAAACTTAAACATAGTGATCTACTCTAAGAATAATCACATGGTATCAAAGCCACAAAGCTAGAAGAATCAATAGTTAAGTGGTGATCGTCTGCTTGGGATATCAAGCTGTTGGTTATGTTCTTGACTGATCTTGAGTCAAGATTTGTGGATAGTTATCTGGTAATCTGCAAAAGTGTGGAAGGCTTCGTCCCTTGTTTGCTAATAACTAAGATCAGAAATGGTAAATGTTGAGAACGATGGCGTAAATGGGACCCAGAACATAACAATCGACTATAATCACCCCTTGTTTCTTGGCCCAACAAATCAGAGTGGCATTCAAATTGTTTCGTTCCAGTTAGCAGGTATGGAAAACTATTCTATTTGGTTTCGTTCCATGAGAGTTGCATTACTAGGAAGAAATAAGTTGGGCCTAGTTGATGGTACGTGTACTAAAGATAAATTCCCTGCAGAGTTAGGCAGCCAATGGGAAAGGGTTAATGGAGTCGTGTTGTCTTGGATTATGAATTCTGTGTCGAAAAATTTACTTGGTGGAATTATGTATGTATCTGTTGCTAAGGTAGTATGGGATGATCTGCGTGAAAGGTTTCTTAAAATAGACGGTGCTAGAACATTCAATTTACATAAGGAGATTACAACCTGCACACAAGGAAGTACTTCTGTATCCACATATTTCTCTAAGCTGAAGGATTTATGGGAAGAATTTGATTCGATTGTCCCTGCACCTGGGAGTGATTGTGACAAATCAAGAGATTTTATGTCACATCTGCAAAAGTTGAAGTTGTTTCAGTTCTTGATGGGTCTAAACGATGTTTATATTCAACCAAGAAGTCAGATCCTGCTTATGAGTCCTATGCCTATAGTCAATCAGGCTTATGCCATGATCTTGAGTGGTGAGAGTCACAAATCAGTGGTTAATACTGCAGGAATTCTGGGGGCTAATCCAATGATACATTCACAAGGTGGAGATGTTGCCATGTATTCCAAAAATGTAGGTGCAACTAATCAGTTCCAGAGGTTTAAAAATAACTACAATGTGCAATGTGAATTCTGTAAAATGAAGGGGCACACTAAGGATAGTTGCTGGAAGATCATTGGGTATCCACCAGAATTCAAAAACAGGAAGAAGCCTAAAATGAAAGGTGGTGCTGCATATAATGTTGTACTAAATCAAGATAACTTCCCAGGTCCAAGAAATTATGTTCAGCCTGGATATCATGGAACAAGTAATCAAGGTACAGGTCATTGCTCCCAGTCACTTATCTCAGGGGGTTGCTCAGATTCAAGAATGCAGGTGTCCCAGATAAATCAGGTAGGAACCAGAGCTTTCATTAAAGAACAATATGAACATATAGTGCAGTTGATCAACCAGAACAAAGAAGCATCAACTGATTTTGAGTCAGCCAATGCAACATGTATTAATGTCTTCTTAGTTTCTTCTAAAGCACATGAATGGATAATAGACATAGGTGCCACAAACCATATGGTATCTGATGTGAGTTTACTAGATGGAAAGTCTGTTATGAAACCTGGTATCCCTAAACAAGTATATCTTCCAAATGGCCATACAACTGCAGTTAAACATGCGGGAACTTGTTCTTTGACAAAAGAGAATGTCATCTCAAATGTGTATCACTTGCCTGAGTTTCAATTCAACCTACTATCAGTTCCTAAAGTGACAAAAGAGTGCCAGTGCTCAGTGAACTTTTATCCTGATTTTTGTGTCTTCCAAGATCTCTCTACTGGAAAGGTGAGGGAAATTGGTAGATTAGAAGGAGGTTTATATCTACTCAGTGATCAAAGTGACAAAAGTGCAATCAGGGAATTGGCAAGTGAACCAGCTGATGGATTATGCATGACTAAAGACAGTCATAGCCAAACAACAGTAGATCTTTGGCTTATGAGATTTGGTTATGTATCTTCTAGTATATTGCAGAGATTAGTGTCTGAGAAAACTCAAGTAATAGTTGATAGAGTGAAGAATTTCACAATCTGTCCTAGTGCAAAACAACATAGATTGCCTTTCTTGAATAGCAGCATTAAGACTGTCAACTGTTTTGATATTGTGCACATGGACGTGTGACGTCCTTATAAAATTTTCATTATGAATGAAAAAAGATTCTTCTTAACAATTGTGGATGATTTCTCAAGATTTACTTGGGTTTACTTGTTGAAGTTTAAGTCTGAAGTATGTGTAATCATTCAGCAGTTCATTGCTTATGTTAGAACTCAATTTGACAAAACTGTTAAAGTAGTCAGGTCAGATAATGGGACTGAGTTTGTTAATTCAGTATGTAATGATTTGTTTAAGGCTTCTGGTATCATACATCAGACTACTTGTGCATACATACCTCAGCAAAATAGTGTGGTTGAGAGGAAGCACAAGCATATTCTTGAAGTCACCAGAGCATTAAGGTTTCAAGCAGGGATACAAATATATCTGTGGGGCTATTGTGTGTTAGCTGTTGTGTATATCATAAACAGGATTTCAAGTTCAGTTTTAAAGTATCAAACACCTTATGCAAGGTTATATGGCAAGATACCTAGCTATAGTCACCTTTGAGTTATAGGGTGTCTATACTATGCCAGGGTATTGAATGAACATGATAAGTTGATGACTAGAGCCAAGTCTACTGTGCTATTGGGATATTCTGAGGTTCTGAAGGGGTATGTGTTGTATGATATAGTGGATAAAGTGGTGTTTGTGAGTCGAGATGTCTCATTTAAGGAAGACATTTTCCCTTTCAAACAGAAGAGTACTCAGGTTGGTTCCCCTCTTCATGTGTTTCCTTTAGAAACTCCACAGACTGTTTGGTGTAATAACAACATGTATATGCAAGCTCAGAGTGTACTGAAATCTGCACAATAAGTTGAGATAGCTGTGCCACAAGCACAAACTCAACATATACATGAAGAAGCAGTCCCACCACCTGCACATGTGGTGGTGCAAGAACCAAGAAGTTCAACCAGAGGTAGGAAATCTCTAGCATGGATGACAGATTTTGTGTCTCTCACCATACACAAGGATATTACTTATCCCATGTCCACTCATATGACATATGGTAGATTATCTGATAAGTACAAGGAATTTGTTGCATCTTCTTCAGCTATTACTGAACCTACTATATATGCAGAAGCCTGTAAAGATCCTAGATGAATAGATTCTATGAAAAGTGAGATTGAAGCCCTTACTTCTAACCACACTTGGGATGTAGTCATACTACCTAAAGGAAAGAACCCTATAGGTTGCTGGTGGATATATAAAATAAAGTATAAATCTTTAGGAGAAATTGAAAGATTTAAGGCTAGACTGGTAGCCAAAGGGTATAGTAAAAAAGAAGGTATTGATTACAAGGAAACTTTTTCACCTGTTGTCAAGATGAAAACAGTGAGAACAATGTTAGCAACTGCAGCAAGAAAACACTGGTTTGTGCATCAAATGGATGTGTATAATGCATTCTTGAATGGTGATCTTACGAATGAGATATACATGCAGATGCCTGAAGGATTTGCAAGCCAGGGGAGAATGTAGTATGCAGACTTATCAAATCCTTATATGGATTAAAACAAGCTCCCAGGCAGTGGTGTAGACACGTGATTTTTTACCCTCCCGAGTTTCGACATTAAATATTTATTTATGTTAAAATATTATCTTTAGTTCTTATTTCATTTTTTTAGTAGATTTCATTTTAAAAATTGTAAAAAAAAACATAAAAAAAATAAAGTTACATTTTAAGATTTTTTTATTTTTTATTTTTAAAATAAAAAAAACTTTTCAAAAATATTTTCTTGTAATTTAGATTTTTATAAATAAGCTAGTAATTTTATTTTCTCTTAATTATATTTTATTTTAAGTTAGTTATATTTTTAGTATATTTTTCTTAAGTATAAAAAATAATTAGTTAATGTTATTTTATTATTATTATTGTTATTATTATTATTATTTATTATTATTATTTTATATATAATTTATTTATTTATTTTTAAAAAAGGTGATCATTATCCTAAGGAAAAAAAAGAAAAAGGAAAGATTTTAAAATTTGAATCATATCTTAACTACTCCCCCCAATTTTTCCCACCACGAGTTTCTGTACTTAAGGACTCTTCACCCCAGAAACTTACGTACTATTATTCCTACAGACTAACACATCAGACTATCAGAAACCAGAGAGAAAAGCATAGAGTAAAAAAATCAGGAAAAGAGAGAAAAACAAAAGCACAAAAGTTGAAGTCGAGTTCCGTTCAAGATTCCGGTGACAACATCTTACTTTTGTATTCAATTAAAGTAAATCTATAGGTTTTACTTCAATCTTATCTCATTTATGTTGTAAGTTTACTGTAGAAAACTATGAATGAAAATGCTCAAGCAGTTAATAATGAAAATGCTCAAGCAGTTTTTTTCTGCATCATTTAGCATACGTAATTGAATATGTGAATTCTTGTTATTATATGTTATGCAATTATGTTACCGAATATTGATATATTGGTATACTGATTCATTCACACACTACATCAAGCACCCATCAGCCGCCGAAAAATATTAACTCAATCCCTGAAACAACCACAAAAATCAGTCTCCATTCATCACCGAGTAGAACATCATTTTTTGAGAGTTCAAAGTTCTGTCAAAGATTCCTAATCATTGTTCAAGTACAAAGAAATCAACCATATAATTTAAGTTCAATTTCATCAATAAAGGACCAATCTTTATTCTAATTTTTATTCGATTTACGTCGTAGACATGGATTATTGTTAATTTTATTTTTAGTCACTAGTGAATATTTTATGTTAGATCTATCTCATTTTTGAGGATATCAGTTTAGGCTTTTACAGTTTATGCTAATACAGTTAATATGTGTGATTATATGTCTTTTATTTGTTATATGTGTTTATAGTCTAGATCAATTTTATTTACAATCTTCACATTTGGGTCTTTGATAATTTTTTCACCAAAAAAAAAGAAGGGGTCATTGATAATTTACTAAAATTTAAAGTTAGGTAACACGGAGAAGATTCAACAATTAAAACAAAAATGTGTTTTGGTTAGAATTAGTTTATTTAAAATATTGATTCACAGTTTGATCTAAGTTTGAAAGATCTTTTAAATGTCTTAATTACGTGTTTATTTTTTTTATTTTATTTTTTTTTATTTTCTTTTACTTTCGTTAATAATATTGGATCATTCTTAATGTATCTTGTTTACATATACACTTTTATTTTTGTCCTATTCTTTTCAGTTTTACTTGAAATGATTTGTAATTTTGATATATTGTCGTCAACTTTTTAAAAAAAATCATAAATAGATCGGAGCTTAAATTTAACTTAAGGCCTAGTCGATTAAACATGAGGAAAATTAATTAATTATTTTGTTAAATTAATTAATCATTTAATTAAATTTTGCTTAAGATTAAGTAGTATTTCAAGTAGACATGCCTTTAATGCTACACAAGTTTTAGGTACGTTTAAATATTCATTTCAATTAAGAATGCGACATACGCATCTTTCTGAGAAATTTTAAAAATTCAAGGATGCAAAAATGCACCTTGACAAATATTTTTTTAAAATTATTTTTCACCAATTTATTTTAAAAGATAAGTCCATAAAGCGACCGTGCTTGAACCACGGGACTCGAGGGGTGCCTCACACCTTCCCCTCGGTCAATAGAATTCCTTATCCGATCTTTTATTTTTGCAGATCAATAAAAAGAGATATTTTCTTTTGATTAGGGATTCAAAAAGGTGACTTGAAACACCATAACTCAATTTCAAGTGGCGACTCTGTAATAAATTAATCCCTATTCAAAACTGTCACTTTAATTGGAAAAATCCTTCGACCTTCGACCCCTCGGGCGAAAAAGGGGTGTGACATCTCTGGCGACTCTGCTGGGGATTAATAAGAATTCGAGATTTTTATATTGACTTGTAGTTTCTTTAATTATTGTTGATATTGTATTTTTTGGCCTTATGTGCTACTTGTCGCTTATTTACCGCTTTGATATTAATTGAACTGTATTATATATTGTCTTCTCTTGTGCATCCCCTCTGAGTCTCTGAAATAGGATAGAAGGAATGCAGCGCATGCATCCTACTTTCTTTTTGAGATAGCCGTAGTGTCAAGGCACCTGGTGAAGGATTATAGTCACACATGTTAGGCGGGGTTCGGATCAACAACGAAGGCGGTGTTGCCCTGCTACCGATCAAGTTTTCCCTCCCCGACTCAAGTGTCCTCTCGGGTAAGCCAGTCTAGACACCTATCCCTATTAGACTTAAACTTAGAAGAACTAAAAATTCAGAATCTAGTTATCCCTATTAGGTGCCGCTTTATTTGCATCATATGCATTTGACTTAATGGGACTCGGCACAGGAGCCGGGTCTGTCTAGGATAGGTGACCTACTTTATAAAGACCAACATGTGCATCCTACGTGCTCTTTGACATATGTTGGGAAGGCTATTTGTTTGTTGACCGGCTTTAGGCAATTTTGAAATGCAAAAGATTATATTATCCTCAAATTTAGTGAATTATTTTTCAAAGAAAAATTTTATTTTTAAAAGATTTTTTTTTAAATATATAGTAACATAGTTTTACGGTCTTTATGAACTACGAGGGTCTGATTCTCACTCTCTAGTGGGATACGTAGGAAGTCCTTTCAGGATACGACCCTATTTTTTAAAAAATTATTCATAGATTTATTGGAGAATATTTTAAAAATATGATTACTTTCATAATTATTTTTCTAATCCTCAAGTCCAATTTTTATATATCTTAATAGCCCTGAATCTTTAGGAATCATGAGGCTAAGTTTTTACAAAAAATAAAAAATATGTATAAATCTTAACAGTCCTGAACCTTTAGGGGTCTTGAGGCTGAGTTTTGTACGACATATATTTCCCGAACTACACAAGATCCGATTCATGTCCCGGCATGATACATAGGCAACCCTCCAAAGGGTTCGATCATAATTTTTTGAAAAATACACCTAGAAAAGTCGGGATGAATCACAAAGCCTTCCATGATAGGTTGGAAAATGCATATAGAAACATGACATATAACGTGACATTATAATGTGTTAAAAATATAACACTCACTCATTTGCTACTTGGTCTCAGAAAGATAAAGTAGTTGGTGGTTGGTTTGCGGTTTAAACTGGCATCACATCCGTACAATACTAGATACAAAGAAAAGAGAAAGATGACCCGCAGAGAAGGTGTAGGGTCTGACAGTGAAGAAGAGCAAAATCAGTTGATTTTGCAGGAATTAGCACCAATGAAAGAAATTAAGTTATTGAAACAATAGATGGAGGAAATGTACCAAGCTTGGATGAATGGACAAGCCTCGCCTTCTTTAATCCCTAGAATTTCAACTACGAATGATCCAAATCCTGTTCAAGATCAAACTAGCGATCCATTATACCCATCTGGATTCGGCCCATGTGCTAATGTGACTGGTGTTGCTGGTACTTCTACCATGCACCCACCAAATCCGTCTGTCACAAATAACCCACTTGTCACTTATGTAGCACCAGCTACTGCGGGTCTTTAATCGACAACACAGAAGAATATGGAAGAACCAAGTCATGATCTGTTGTATCCTCTTGAAATGACTTTTAAAGATCAAAATACATATTATCATGCTCATCAACACGATTCTCCTATCGTGATTGAGAAAATTATTAAGAATGAGGAACAAGAGAAGATGGCTAGGAAAGTAAGAAGCTTGGAGTAGAGCATGAGAAGTATGCAAGGATTAGGAGGACCAAAAAGTGTTTCATATAAAGATTTGTGCATGTTTTCGGATGTCCATTTGCCTATAGGATTCAAAATGCCCAAGTTTGACAAATGCAAAGGGTACGGTGATCTAGTGGCACACTTGAGGCGTTATTGTAATCAATTAAGAGGTGCCGGAGGTAAAGAAGAATTACTCATGGCTTATTTCGGTGAGAGCCTTTCGAGTCTAGCCTCAGAGTGGTTTAATTTGTAGATCAAGACATCGACAAGTGGAGTAGTTGGTATGACTTGGCTAACGAATTCGTGCAACAATTTCAGTACAATGTCGAGTTGATTCCTAATGATAAATCCCTGACTAATATGAAGAAGAAGAAGAAGAAGAACAATGAAAATTTCAGGGAGTATGCGATTAGATGGCATGAACAAGATGCTAGGGTTAAACCGCCAATGAAAGAAAACAAAATAGTGGAGGTGTTTATTCAAGCACAGGACTTATTCAAGCACAAGACTGAAACATATTATCAACACTTGTTATCTGCATTAGGTAAACCATTTATTGATGTTCTCAAAATAGGTGAGATCATAGAGGATGGAATTAAGTCTGGTTGTATTATGAGTTTTGCAACATTAAAAGCAACTACTCAAGAAATTCAAAAAGGTTCAGAAAGTGTTGGGGAGAAGAAGAATGAGGAAGATGCATCTACTATTGTATTTGGACAGCGAGAGCGGTCAAGAAGACCACGTCGTCGTCGCTCTCAGGCTCAAGCCCAAGTTCATGCCCAAGCTCCACATAATCACCTCCAAAGTCCATTATACTCCAGTCCCCCACCTTCATATCCAATGTATAATGCATAACCACATGTTCAACCCCCATCTTACCCACAATGGCACACACCACCTCCTCAGAGTCATCATTCAATTCCATAAATATACCAAAGCCCTTCTAGGCTCGATTTTCGATCTAAACTAAATAATGAAATGAGGTAGAAGTCGAGAGATATCTTCACACTAATTGGAGAGTCATATGCTAGTTTATTTCAGAGATTGGTACAAGAGGGCATGATTACTTCTCTCCTTGGGCACACTATTAATCCTCGTTCAAGAAATTTTAATCCTAATGCACGATTTGCGTATCATTCTGATGCTCAGGGTCATAGTATTGAAGATTGTCGAGATTTAAAAAGAGAAATTAAAAAGTTGATTCAAGATAGATCAATTATGGTGCAGAACATTGACAATGAGGAAAGCTCTAGTTATGTTGGTATGCAAATTAGTGGCTAAGAGGTCAAGCTCAGCAATTGGGAAGTCACTCCTCTCCCTGCTAGGAAGAGGTCTAGTAGTTTGTTTTGTTTTCTTTTTTGTTACCCGAATTATTTTAGGTTTGTAATTTAGGATCTATATTATCTGATTTTCTTATTATTTTTGTTCAAACCCTTCTATCTTTCTGTCAACAAAATGTGTGTCCCTTTTGTTTTTATTTCTCAATATATATCTTTTTTTCCTCTTCAAAGAACTTTTTCTATGGTGATTCTGGTAATATGATAAACATGTTGAATTTTCAGCCAGATCTTAAAACCCAATCTAATGTTGAAACATTCGATCAAGAACCTAGAGTTGAAAAAAATAATGTAAGAAAAATAAGTAAAGTGTTGAGATGTTTTGGAGACCTAGTTACATCCTCACTTGAATGTTTTGAGTCAATCACTTTAATAAATAAAAAATGACTTGATCTTCAATGAGGAGGTTCAACTCAAGCATTTTTGAATGAGATCAACCAGAGGATATATAGTTTCTATTGTCAGAAGAAGCAAAAGGAAGTTAGCTAAAAAAAAAGAGTCATCTGTTATGAGGAAAGTATAATACAAGTAGACCTGTATGGTTTAAAAGTTTAAAAGAAGTGACACACGTGCATGTGCTTAGTCACAGTCAATATTGAAAAGATGTGTATGATCTTCATGTTCCATTCCTAGATTTCATGTTATGTACTTGCATTTTTAAGAATTGATATGACGAAGGCATTTCATTCTGCTATCCAAATGTTGTGTCATCCTTTGTTATCCCTTTTGAGCTTTTTTTTTTATTTCTTTTATATCTCTCTTTTGGAATCAAAATAGAGTTTGAAAAAAAAGTGTCAAGCAAAAAAAATAGAGTCAGAAAAGTATCAAGAAAAATAGAGTCGAAAAATCTCTCTCTCTCTAAAAAAAGAAGAAAAATAAAAAGAGAGAAAAGTCAAGAAAAAAAAAGAAAGAAAATTAAGCAAAAGAACAAGATGTCTGAACTACGTTTGACCTGATTCTTGTTATGACAAGTTACGTAGGCAGCCCTAATCTAGGGTTTGGTCCAACCAAAAGAAAATTCAAATTATCCAGAATGAAATGAAACTGAGGCAAAGTTTATTTTCTTAAAAAAGTCGATTCCAAAATTTGTATGTTTCACCTAATGTTCTGTAAATTTTTTAGCTTCATGCCGACCTTTCTTTCTAACCCTTTCCAAAAGGCAAGTTACAACCAAAGAAAGACCTTCAGATCGATCTTTGACAATGTCAAAGCTAAACATGTTATGGGTGCATGATGTTTCGTATTTGGGCATTATTTTCAAAAAAAAATATGAATGAGTAAAAATGAGAGTCTTATTAATGAAAACCCTTTTGGGCACCATAAGGCGACAGACAGTAAGTTGAAAAAGAAATAAAAATGAGATAGGCGTTAGCAAAAACCCATTGAGGTGTCACTAGCCGAAGAAGGATTGTAATCTAGAGGGAGCATATTCAAGATTGATTCCATTTCAAACTCAATAAGTGAACAAGAGTTGTAGTGATTAGTATGGGTAGATCAGGTTGTTTAATTCAAAATGCATGTCATGATTGCTAGAATCGGTTACCACACCCAAATAAGTTTTCTTCTGTCGTTTCAAAAAAAATGCCTATTATTTTTTTCTTTTCTTTTTATTTTTCTATTTTTTATTTTTGGTATCTTTGTCATCAAATAAAAATTATTGTCATTTTTCTCGTGTCTTTGAGTCAAGTCTGTGTCATAACAAGTGAGAAAATATTTCAAAACTGGATACCAGCTTCTTCAATTGCACAAAGCAAGACAAAAGTCAACACATGAAAGAAACATGATTGTGAGCCGAAATAAGGTATGCAGAAAAGTTTTGTCAACAGACGAGTCTGGAAACTCATGGAAATACCAAGGTTTAAAGGGTTTATTTGAGGAGCATGGCAAAGCAAAGATACTGTGTTTGTTTTAGAGTCACTTCTAACAATCTGAGTTTGGGTCAATGATGCAGCAAGTCGGTGACAGATACTAATGGTTGGAAGCAAGGTTAAATATGACGAGAGCAAGAGTGATTGCCATGGAAGCTAAAGACACAAACCTGCCACCATATTTTTGAACTCACAAGTTTTCTTTGATGAAATAGGAAACATGTTACCTTCAAATTAAGGACATCAGAGCATAAATATCAAGGGATGCAATGCCTCATTTCCACAGATGTAGGAAGCAATGTTGCTGCACAGGTTTGATAATCAAATTATGGTAAAAATTCAACTCCTAGGAGACACACTTCCTAATCTGTATAATTCAAGTTTCATTTGTTAGGTGAAGCATTTCCTAACTTGAACCATCACTCCTATAAGACGTACCTTTTAGTCGAGTCATCCCACTTGATTCCTATAAGACGTACCTTTTAGTCGAGTCATTCTCTTGATTCCTATAAGACCTACCTTTTTGTTGAGTCATCCCCTTGATTTATATAAGACGTACCTTTTAGTCGAGTCACTCCCCTTGATTCCCATAAGACATACCTTTTAGTCGAATCATTCCCCTTGATTCCTATAAGACGTATCTTTTAGTCGAGTCATTTATCTTGATTCCTATAAGACGTACCTTTTAGTCGAGTCATCCCATTGATTCCTATAAGACGAACCTTTTAGTCGAGTCACTCCCCGTGATTCCTATAAGACGTACCTTTTAGTCGAGTAATCCCCTTGATTCCTATAAGACGAACCTTTTAGTTGAGTCACTCCCTTGATTCCTATAAGACGTACCTTTTAGTCGAGTCATCCCCTTGATTCTTATAAGACGTACCTTTTAGTCGAGTCATTTTCCTTGATTCCTATAAGACATACCTTTTAGTCGAGTCATTTCTCTTGATTCCTATAAGACGTACCTTTTAGTCGAGTCATTATCCTTGATTCCTATAAGATGTACCTTTTAGTTGAGTCATTTCTCTTGATTCCTATAAGACGTACCTTTTAGTCGAATCATTTTCTAAGTACAAACTGGGGAAAATTTTTGTTTGAATTTATTGGATTTTACTTTTTGCTCAGGACCCTCCTGAAGAATGGAAATTTATTTTATACTCAGGACCCTCCTGAAGAATGGGATGTTATTTTTCTGTTTTACTGTTTACTTTGAGTCCAGGAGCCTGCCTGAAAAGCAGGGTGAAGAAGTAGCAAATCAGGAGCCCGTCTGAAGAATAGGTTAAACATTATCAGTTGCAAGTTCAGGAGCCCGCCTGAAGAATAGGGTGAAGATTGTCAAGTTCAAGTCAGAGGAAAGTTTGAAGAATAAATCAATTATCAAGTTCCTCTCTAATGCCAAAAGCCAACGAGAAGGAATATTTCATGTTTCAAGTTCAACTCAGAATAACGACTATCTTACCATTTGAGAAGTTATGAAAATTCAATTCAAGATTCCAGAAAAGTAGCATAGATAGGATCTTTCGCTTGTATCTTCATTTTATTTTTTGTTATTCATTTCAATGTAAAAGCAGAAAGTCGGAAACCGGAAGCTCGACGGAATCTCACTCGACCTTTATCTCTTTCTCTCACTTTTTACCTTTGAACTACATGTGACCTGATTTCCTTAAAACCCAGGATATGTAGGCAATCCAAAACCAGGACTCGGTCACATCTTTTATTTTATTTTTATCCTCATTTTTCGAATAATCGGAGGATCAAAAATCATTTCTTTGTCTACTTCTTTATATGAAAACTCTTCGAGATTTCACACAAAGAGGGGCAAAATGTAGACACGTGATTTTTTACCCTCCCGAGTTTCGACATTAAATATTTATTTATATTAAAATATTATCTTTTGTTCTTATTTCATTTTTTTAGTAGATTTTATTTTAAAAATTGTGAAAAAACATTCAAAAAAATAAAGTTACATTTTAAGATATTTTTATTTTTTATTTTTAAAATAATACAAAAACTTTTCAAAAATATTTTCTTGTAATTTAGATTTTTATAAATAAGCTAGTAATTTTATTTTCTCTTAATTATATTATATTTTAAGTTAGTTATATTTTTATTATATTTTTCTTAAGTATAAAAATTAATTAGTGAATGTTCTTTTATTATTATTATTATTATTATTATTATTATTATTATTATTTTGTATATAATTTATTTATTTATTTTAAAAAAAGGAGATCATTATCCTAAGAAAAAAAAAGAAAAAAGATTTTAAAATTTGAATCATATCCTAACTACTCCCCCAATTTTTTCCACCAAGAGTTCCTGTACTTAAGGACTCTTCACCCCAGAAACTTAGGTGCTATTATTCCTACAGACTATCACATCAGACTATCAGAAACCAGAGAGAAAAACACAGAGTAAAAAAAACCAGGAAAAGAGAGAAAAACAAAAGCACAAAAGTTGAAGTCGAGTTCCGTTCAAGATTCCGGTGACAACATCTTACTTTTGTATTCAATTAAAGTAAACCTACAGGTTTTATTTCAATCTTATCTCATTTATGTTGTAAGTTTACTGTAGAAAACTATGAATGAAAATGCTCAAGTGGTTTGTTCTGCATTATTTAGCATACGTAATTGAATATGTGAATTATTGTTATTATATGTTATGCAATTATGTTACCGAATATTGATATATTTGTACACTGATTCATTCACACACTACATCAAGCACCCATCAGCCGCCGAAAAATGTTAACCCAATTCCTGAAACAACCACAAAAATTAGTCTCCATTCATCACCGAGTAGAACACCATTTTTCGAGAGTTCAAAGTTTTGTCAAAGATTCCTAATCATTGTTCAAGTACAAAGAAATCAACCATATAATTTAAGTTCAATTTCATCAATAAAGGACTAATCTTTATTCTAATCTTTATTCGATTTACGTCATAGACATGGATTATTGTTAATTTTATGTTTAGTCACTAGAGAATATTTTATGTTAGATCTGTCTCATTTTTGAGCATATCAGTTTAGGATTTTACAATTAATGCTAATACAGTTAATATGTGTGATTATATATCTTTTATTTGTTATATGTGTTTATAGTCTAGATCAATTTTATTTACAATTTTCTCATTTGGGTCTTTGATAATTTTTTCACCAAAAAAAAAAGGGTCATTGATAATTTACTAAAATTTAAAGTTAGGTAACACGGAGAAAATTCAACAATTAAAACAAAAATGTGTTTTGGTTAGAATTAGTTTATTTGAAATATTGATTCACAGTTTGATCTAAGTTTGAAGGATCTTTTAAATGTCTTAATTACGTTTTTTTTTTTCCTTTTCTTTCGTTAATAATATTGGATCATTCTTAATGTATTTTGTTTACATATACACTTTTATTTTTGTCCTATTCTTTTCTGTTTTACTTGAAATGATTTGTAATTTTGATATATTGTCATCAATTTTTTTAAAAAAATCAGAAATAGATCGGAGCTTAAATTAAACTTAAGGCCTAGTCGATTAAACATGAGAAAAATTAATTAATTATTTTGTTAAATTAATTAATCGTTTAATTAAATTTTGCTTAAGATTAAGTAGTATTTTAAGTAGACACGCCTTTAATGCTAGGTAAATTTTAGACACGTTTAAATATTCATTTCAATTAAGAATGCGGCATACACATCTTTCTGAGACATTTCAAAAATTCAAGGATGCAAAAATGCACCTTGACAAATATTTTTTTTAAATTAATTTTGACCAATTTATTTAACATAAGAGGTGTAGACAGGCATTTTCGATATAATTAAAAATGAGCAAATTTAGGCCTTAACATAATTTATCAAAAAAGTTTAAGTCAAGATAAGTCCATAAAGCGACCGTGCTTGAACCACGGGCCTCGAGGGGTGCCTCACACCTTCCCCTCGGTCAACATAATTCCTTACCCGGTCTTCTGTTTTCGCAGACCAATAAAAAGAGTCATTTCCTTTTTATTAGGGATTCAAAAAGGTGACTTGGAACACCATAACTCAATTCCAAGTTGCGACTCTGTAATAAATTAATCCCTATTCAAATTTGTCACTTTAATTGGAAAAACCCTTCGACCTTCGATCCCTCGGGCGAAAAAGAGGTGTGACATCTCTGGCGACTCCGCTGGGGATTAGTAAGAATTTGAGTTTTTTATATTGACTTATACTTGCTTTAATTATTGTTGATATTGTGTTTTTTTAGCCTTATGTGCTACTTGTCGCTTATTTACCGCTTTGATATTGATTGAACTGTATTATATACTTATTATTTGATGTTCTGATATTATTTGACTAATATTAGAAAAATACAAAATCAACTTATTACTTAATTTTAAGAAACTAAAATAATTTTAAAATTAAAACATTTAAAGATTAATTTGATGTTCTGATTCTAGGTTCGTTCTTCTCTCTTTTTTTTTTTTTTTTGAAAGTTGATTTATAAATTTCGTAGAAGAGTTTTGTGAGACATTTTTTTATACGTTAGGAGCATTTTTGATCCTTTTCTATATATTTAAAGGTTCTTGTAGTTAAAAATAACATAGCTCTCTCCCATTCTTTCTATATGTAATTTTGTCAAACAAAACTGCCCCAAAAATTAAACCAGAAACACATTAATTTTTTTTTTTCCCATTCGACCTTACTACTCTAAGAAGATATATAGTCATTAATTATTCATTTACGGAAGAGAGAACAGAAATCCAGTCAAATATTTCTTATAGTTAATGTTGTTAATTAACTGACTTTTTCAATTTGGTGTATCGTTATATATTCTTTTGTCACAATTTACGCAGTATTGTTCGATTGAGTAAGGAGTTTATAAAGAGGAAAAAAAAAACATTTTGAAAACTTGTGAAATAAAACAAGTTAACAAGAGAGAATTGTTTGTGTTAGAACATGCACAACGAAAGCAATAATCCTACAGGATCAATAAAACTTACATAACATTTAGATAACATAATCAAAACGAAAGTCAGAAAACTTACCTCTTGAAACTTTCACACAGTTCATTCAACTCTTTGTTTTTCAGGACTGCAATCTTCTACCAAAATCGAATTAACCTTTTTCAATAAACGCTTGAGTGAAAAGTGATTATTTTCCAGAAAGAAGGATGAACTTGAATCAGAAATCAGCCCCTATTTATTTCCAATTTTTAATGAAGAAGGGAAGATCAAGGGGCAAAACGTTTTTGCCCTTATTGCTGTTTTTATGCCAAAAAAATATGTTTGCCCTTATTATAGGTTTAAGGCCAAAAACGTTTTTGGCCTTAATGCAGTTATAAAACCTGATTTTTTTAATTCACTCTCTCCTTGTTAATAGAAGACCGATCAGTAATTAAAATAAAATCACTTCTTCTATAAAGTTTTTTTCTTTCTTTTCCAAAATGATTAATTAACCCGGCATGGTAGGAACCTCAGATTTATTAAGTGAGATTTTCAATTATGATATTAATTCGGTGATGAAAGAATTATCATATCATAACAAATTATAAATTATTCCACTAAAAATAATTGCACTCCTCGATTTAATTTCGAAATCTACCATTACATCTTATTTAACTCCCTGTATTAGAATTACCGACACCAATCAATTAAATTAAATTCTCTAAAACATTTAATTCATTGATTAATTTAATCATTTATTTATAATGTTTAACTTATTTCACATGACAGATATAAAATCCACCTGCAGAGTTTTCACGTGAAAACTTATAAGCAACTATAAAGGGGTGTCTTCTATCTCAAGTCTGAGACATGGTTCTATCAACTAATTAATATTTCATTAAGTAATTTGTCATCATCCAACCTTTTACGAATATATTGACTCATAAAAGAGTCTCATTTTTTAATAGATTAAAACAATAAACCGAGTCACATTGATTATAATAATTATATTAAGATTAAGAGTATAAGTACGTGCAATGAACTAGAAAAATTGTTTATTAAAATTCAGAACATAAACTAGCATCATTAATTGGTCCGTTTAATACATACAAAATGTACTTGCATAAGAAATTCGAATATTACCACTCTCATAATTAAGATCAAATTATATTGAATCTTGTGCTACAATCATCAAGATGTTTTCCTGCTTCATCTTTGATTGTGAACATTAATTTATTACTTATAAGAACCGACAATTTTAATCTTTCGTGCATGAGTTAAAATACTCCATACATAAAATTTTCTACTATATAAGTAAATGACACACATGTTAACATAATGGTCTATTCAAATAAAATTTTTATTTATATAAGAAAGTGTCTTTACATGTGATGAAAATGTAATACTACAACACAAATTACATGATTAATAGTATATCCTAATAGTTCGTATAGTAAGTACCCTCCACTTTTAACGTAACTCAAAGGTTATGAGTTTGAGTCACTAAGAAAATAAAAGGGGTGGAAGCTACTAGAGAGATATAAAAAAAACAAGTTATTTATTGACTATTAGTCACTGCATATCAGCATGCATCATTTCCACCCCATACTATACAAGAAAAGTCTAAGCCACACCTAAATTATATAAGTGACCTGTTACACACCTTAACTATATAAAAGAGATATTATTACCTCCCCGCGACACCCATTCTAAGGCGCGTGTGTTACACTTATTTTAGGCGCGTCTAGTCTATTAAATAACAAAAGTAAACGGCTAAAAACATTAAGGAAAAAGTCATCGTTTCCACTCCAAACTATAGTCGAAAAGTCGAATCCACACCTAAACTATATAAGTGACCTATTACACACCCTATTATAAAAAAGTGATACTTTTTACTGACGTGGCAGCGCGTGTAAAACACTACACCACATGCAAGTGGTGGTAGCCTGACAGGGTGTAAATAGTTTTACTTTTTTATAGTTTAGGTGTGTAATAAGTCACTAGTATAGTTTAGATGTGACTTCGACTTTTCGGGTATAGTTTGAGGTGAAAACAATGCCTTTCGCATATATATAATGAAAAGCAAACACTATCACATCACTGATGATATTAAAATTACACTGTCAAGACACAGTAAAAATATTCAGGTCATCCTTCGTAAAAAAGTAGAACTTATAATTTTAAGAGTAAAGATCGTTATCTATTACAAAATAAAATAAAATGTAAGGAATCTGGTAATATAAAAATTATTTACACCTTCTGGTGAATATATTAATTAGGAACAAAAGAACATATATATCTTATATTCAGGGGTATACATAGGTCGGGTTGGTTCGGTTTTTTATTAAATATAACCAAACCAATAATGTCGGTTTTCTAAATCTATAAACCAAATCAAACCAATATACAATCGGTGTTTTTATTTCGGTTTTAGTTTTTTTTTTTTTTTTTTGATTTTTCGGTTTTCTCAGTTTTTTTACAATTATAATGTGATTGAAGAAAAAAATTAAATGTTTTCACTAAAAAGATAAAAAATAATAAAAAAAAACAATGGTCATAGAGTAGTTCCAATAAAAATTAAGTTGGCAAAATACTAAGACGTCTAAACTACTATCTCTCAAACTAATATTATGTGGATACCCAAGTAGTTCAATTTCTAAGTCACTAGTCATAGTAGCTTGGCTAAAAGTTTCCTTCACATAAAATATGAGCATACAAAAAAACGAAGAGTTGGAGATAACTAATTAAAAACTTAACTCCATAAAATAATTAATTATAACATAATTTCATAAAAAAAAAAGAAAAGAGAAACAAACCTAAATCACAACTTGATGAATGAGAAAAGTAAAATGAGGAAATAATGAGAACTCCCTGAAAACTTGGAAAGTAAAATTTAAAAAGTGAAGCAATTAAACAGTTTTAGGTTTTTATGTTAATATTGGGTTTTGTATTAATTTGTTATTAATGAAAAATACTATAATTAAAGGCCCAAGAATATATGTCTATTTTCTAAATATAAAAAAATAATAAAAGTAATTAGAAAGTAGATTATAAGTAGTATTTTTTTACGTATAAAAAATTAAAATTATATATGTATTACGTCGGTTCGGTTTGAGTTCGGTTTGATTTTATTTTTGCTAATATCAAACCAAACCAAGAATGATCGGATTTTTTTTGCCAATACCAAACCAATCAAACCAAATCATAAGTCGGTTTTTTTTCTCGATTTGGTTTGATTCATCGGTTCGATTTTACTAAACGGTTCGGTTTGTACACCCCTACTTATATTATTTAAAATAGGTTGATTTTACGGATAATTACATAACTTAGCAAACATAGTTTAATAATTATCCTATTTAGCCTAAGTTTCAATTAATTACAATCCATAGTCCCCTCTTGCCTATTAATTATTCTTAATTACAATTCATAACATCTCTCATGTATTTTCTCTTTTTCTCTATTTTTTATTACTCTTTTTTTTTTATTTTTCATTTTTTTCTTCATTTTTGCTTTTCTCTTTCTTTTTTCTTTTTTTTTTAAAAAAAATAAAAAATTCTCCCTTTTTTCTTTTTTTTTTCTCTATTATCTATTACTCTCCTCCTTTTTTGTATTTTTTCTCCTTTTTCTCCTCTCATTTTTTCTCCTTTTTTTTTTTTTTTTTTTTCATTTGTGCAAACTAGCAAACACAAATACAAGTGTGAACTATAAAATACAAATAAAAATGTGAACTATAACATACAAATATAAGTGCGAATTATAAAATACAAAACAAATGCGAACTATAATATACAAATATCAGTGTGAACTATCATTTGTATTTTTTAATTATTGAAAATGAATGATTGATTTTCTTTTTACGAATATTTGTTTGTATTTATTGATACGAGTTGTATTTATCGTTACAAATAAATATAATTTAAATTTTTATACAAATACAATGTATACAAATACATATTGTATTTGTATTTGTATCAAGTGATATTTATTTATTTACAAATACTAATGATAATTTGACATACAACTACAAATTAAAAGGGTACATTTGTATCAATTGATATATTACATATTTATATATTTTAGATCAAGAAAATATAATTAATGCATTTACTTGTTTGTATACAAATACATATGATAAATTATACATAATCACGGCTAAATACAACATGCCATCAACTTACAAATACAAATTAATTTTTTAAAAATAAAAAGGCATCAACGAAAATAGAATACAAATACAAATATAATCTAAATATACAAACACAATAAAATCACAATACAAATATAATCCAATATAATATACAGTCAATCATAAAATATAAATATAAAATAGTTCTTTAAATACAAGTGCGAATTATATAAATTATAAATGATGGTGCGAACTAACAAATACAAATACAAGTGCGGACTATAAAATACAAATATAAATGTGAACTACAAAATACAAATACAAGTGCAAACTTTAAAATACAAATACAGTTGTATCAATTAATACAAAAATATAAATGACGGTGTGACTACAAATACGATAAACAATTGTGGTATCTATGTTATCATCCATGACTTGTGCTCGAATAGTTATATTTTTTGAAAATATATAAAATATAAAATAGAACCAAAAAAAAAATAAAGAAAATAAGTACAAAAAAGAAAACAAAAAAAAATCAAAAAAGAAAAGAAAAGAAGAAAGAGAAATAGAAGTTGGAGATAGAAGAGAGAATTTTTTTTTTAGGAAAAACTAGAAAAAAGAAGAAGAGAAAATGAGAAAAACACGAAAAAGAAAAAATTAAAAAAAAAAAGAAAAAAGAAAAAAAAATGGTAGTGTTTTTTGCGAGACTAAATATATAGTGTATTTATATTTTTTATGAATACAGATGACTGAGTAAAAATGAATACAACAGATGTGAATCGAATACAGCGACTAAATAGGTGTTGTATTTATATTTTATATGAATGCAAACTATTGATAAAACCAAATACAGCGAGCGTAAATTGAATACATCAGTTATAAATGATAATTATATAAAATATGGCTATAAAAAATAAATTTTACGATAAATTATAGTTATTTCTGAAAGATACCCTTGATTTTACCCTCCAATGCTGCGTTTTTAGCTCAGAAGTATCCTCATCCTCACCTTTACATTTTTTACTCAAATATCTCTCCAATTGGCCACCCGGATATCAACGAACTACCACTTAACATCTGCTGCATTAATATTTCATCATATCCCATTTTTATACTTAAAGATGAGAAATCCAAAAGATACAGTTTTTCTTTTAAGCCAGTCCGTATCTTTTGGGAACATAATCAAGAAAGTAATCCCATGAATGTTAGATTAATTAGTGCTCCTACTCCTGCAAATCATAACACATAGAGGTGCTCCAATTCTTTGTTCCAAATTTGCAAAAGACGCACAAAAGTAGAAATTTCCATATAGTATAATTGGTCACTTTAATCACCAATTATAGGACTACATAGGAATCATCAAAACGTTGATTTCTTAGTGGACACAATTAATAAAATGATAATATGACTAGCTAGTGGGATGTGTGATACTTCATATCTTAATTTTTGTTTCTGTTTAATACCAAGACAGGTATAGGCTGCATTTAAATATTGGGTTACCTGCTTGATGGGACATCATCGGACTACAAAATCTTCCCTATAAATACACGTGAAAAACCATCCATATATATGCAGTACTTACAAAGAAAGAAAAGAAAAAGTTAGAAATAAACGGAAGTTAGGGCAATGAAGAAGAGTGGAGTACTGGTGCTAATCATGGTGATTATGGCTTTAATTATTTGTGCTCCAGTAAGTGTGGAGAGTGCAATTGGGATTGACATAAATCCATGCACACTGCCAGAATGTATAGGTGCATGCAAGAAAGCCTTGAAGGACAAGTATCAAAGTGCGACATGTGCAACCGGGCATAAAGGAAAATATTGCATCTGCTTGGGATGATCATACTTTAAGCTGGAACCAGATAGTGTGTACTCCGTTTTATTTTATATGGTGGTGTAAGAAATACAGTCGCATAAAATAAAACAGAGAAAGTAATATTTAGCATAAGGTTCCTTCCTATTCACTTCTCTTCATATTGCATGAGATATGAAGTAAGGAAGCATAGTGTTGTTGGGTTTAATTTAGTGTACTAATATTAAGCTAGTCACAATTTGGTAAAGGGGTGTTGGCCCAAGGACCTGTATCAGTGTAAACAAATGACTACTTTCAATTAAGAAAAGAAAGTTGTTCATCTTTGTTCTGAATGTTTGCTACCGCTGTTTGGACACTGGTCCCCGTAGGTGATACAAATTTCAGTCTAATCCCAACGTTTACAATCTTACAAATATCAAAATTGTTCCTATATTTAATACATGTCCTCAATTCCATGCTCCTGCTCGACCTCCTCAGCCCAGGAGTGTCGCTGAGTGCTGCTTCCAACTTAATCTGTATGCCCAAATATCTATGCCTTCGGGCTCTAGTGTAGAGAATAGCAGAAGAAAGGTGTAGTTGGAGAGACCTTCTGCTAGCCCAAGATGTTATCGGAAGATTCAACTAAAGAAGAGGAAGCTAGAGCAAGTATGCCAAAAAGCCTCTTTTTCAAAACAATTTTGCCAAATACCCAAAAGTTTTAAAAAATTAGTCATATACCCACATAATTCTACCTCACCACTAACTTTTTCAACTTAACAATTTCAGACCCAACTTTTATAATAATTCACTCTAACTCAATACTTCCAACTTAATAAATTCACCCACAAGTTTCAAATAATACACTTCAACCCACTCCATCATCCACCATTATATATACAACAATATCTAGGTTTTCCAAAAATATTAAAAAATAAAATTTCAAAAGCTAAAAATAGAAGGTGGTTATTTTTCCCTCCAAAAAGCTCCGATTCCGGCCACTTTTTCGGCGTTATTTTTCGGCGATCAGCTGTAAATCAGTCCACAAACATCATAAGCTTGTCCATTGCATCCATTGTTACCCCATTTGTTTCTTATCTTCTCAAACACACTTTCCACCATTGTTAAAAAGCTTTAAATCACTCACATTACTCAAAAAGAATTTAAAAAGTGCATTACAACAGCTCAGGCGACTCCAAGTTCATTTCTCTATTCCATAAACCCAACAATCATTGATTAGAAGCAATATTTGCAATTTTAAGTTTTTGTACGGATATCTGCGCAGCCATCGACCCGTCATCGTCAGTCATCGACCGTGCATACATCCCGACATAGACCCTAAGCATAATCTACTATCAACCAAAGCTTAATTCTAGGATGTCTATTGCAGAGTTTGTTCTGGTTTCTGGTGATTTCATGGGAGAATGAGTGGAGACTCCCAAATGTTGAAAATGGAGATCATTTACCAAGGTGACAATTTCTATTCCTGTTCGCTGCAACAGTTCGTATGACGAATTCGTTGCAAGCGTAATACAGAGCGGGGATCTAGATTGCATGCCGAGTGATGTGGTGATTAGTTATCTAATGCATTCGAGGAAAAAGGTGAATCCTACGATCATAAATAGCGATGTACGTGTGTTGACGTACATAATGGATGCTGATGGCTTTAGGCCTATTTTGAGGATAAATATGGTTGAGAGATTCTTTGAAAGACCGCTGAATTCATCAGCACCCCCACCGCGGTGCCCGACAGTCGATGATGATTTGATCGATGATTCGAATGATTAAGAAAATGATGGCGATCATCCAATTAATATGGAAGATGATTCTATGCATATGGAAGGCTTTTCATCGGACTCGGAAGATGATGAAGAAAACCATGATACGGGATCACAACCAGGACACTCCTACACCGACAAAACTAATTTCTGTTGTGGTCAAACATTCGCCGATAAGAAAGAGCTGAAAATGCTACTAGACGCAGCAACGATGAGGCAGTCTTTTAATTATTAAATGGGGAAGAGCTACACAAAATTGATTAAGGTGAAATGCTTATCTCGTGGTTGTCGCTGGTTGTTGCGGGCAAAAAAGTACGACACCTCGGAAAGATTTTGCATATACAAGTATGTTGGGTTGCACACGTGCGGTGTTGAACACGCCATCCACAGGCACAAGAAAGTCTCATCCAAATTGATTGCTCAGTATGCGTAAATCATTTTTGAGATGGTAAGGGTTCAAGCATAAGAGAAATTCAAAGAATTATGTTTAAGGAGTTGCGTTGCAACACAAGCTATTGGATGTGTTGGAAAGGAAGTGTAATTACAAAGAACATCATGCGCAGGACACCGGATCAAAGATATGCTTGCTTGCCGGCTTTTTACTACATAGTGGAGTTATTAAATCCTGGGTCTTTTTACTCTATCATGGTAAAC
Source organism: Capsicum pubescens (assembly GCA_030864215.1). Taxonomy (NCBI): domain Eukaryota; kingdom Viridiplantae; phylum Streptophyta; class Magnoliopsida; order Solanales; family Solanaceae; genus Capsicum; species Capsicum pubescens. The sequence goes on along the minus strand of CM061540.1, from coordinate 41,380,379 downwards.
CGGATGGATGGATCGTTCGTTTACTACTTCTTAGCATTCGGAGCTTGCATATGGGGATATGCTCACATGAGAAAGGTAATTACCGTCGATGGCACACATTTGTATGGCAATTACGGGGGCGTTCTACTGAGTGCCGTTGCACAGGACACTGAAAATAATATTTTTTCAATTCCATTTTGTGTTGTCGATAAAGAGAACGATACTTCTTGGACCTTCTTCTTCCAGAAGCTGAAGTCTATCGTAGAAGATGAACCAGATCTATGTGTCATCTCCGAAAGACACATTAGTATCGCCAATGCCTTCTCCCGTGTATACAGTCGTGCACGTTACGGACTTTGCATGAGGCACTTCGCTAAAAATCTTTGCGTAAATCAACACTGCAGAGAGATTCTTTATCTACTCTACGCCGCAACAAAGGCTTATTCCTTTGATGAGTTTAGCGATAATTTTGCGGAATTGAAGAGTAATTGCCCCGAGGAAGCACATGTCCTTGAAAATGTGCTTGGTTTTGAAAAATGGAGTAGAGCACACTTTCTGGGAAATAGGTACGACGTGATGACCACAAACATCATCGAGTCGCTCAATTTTGATGGAAGAACGGGATTACCCCGTGTCATACATATTCAATTCAATTGCTAAAAAATTTGGTGAAAAGTTTAAGGAGCGGCATGCCTTTGTCGATGGTAAAGAGAACATATTTGTGCCTTATGCGGAAAGAATCCTAAGGGATAATAAGACTGTGAGCGATTCCTTGTATATGTGAGTAATCCAAATGGAGTTCTCGACCAGTACACGGTGTTCGGCAAAGGCGTTACTGCCAAGGTCAATATCTTGGAGAGGAGTTATTCTTGTCGGAAATTTGACTTAGTGAAAATGCCATGCGAACATGCGATGGCAACTTTGCGAGCAAAGTATTGCGATGGTGAAGGTTATGGAAATTCCATCTACGACTACTCTTCGCCAATTTATAAAGATGAAAGTTACCTCCTCGCATACTTGGAAGCAATTAACGCTGTCCCTCTGGAGGCCAAATGGCAGGTGCCACAGGAATTGCTAAACACTAAAATTTCTCCACCCCCTACGATCCCAAACTCGAAAGGAAGAAATTCAAACGCACTAAGGGCGTCGGTGAGACACTCAAGTCCAAAAGGAGTAATAGGTGTTCAATATGCAAGAAATCCTAGCACAAAAGAACCACGTATAGAATGGCCATCACATCATAGATAGGCTTTTTTTTAGCTTCAGTTGTAAAGCTACTGTTTTGGTGGCTAAATGTGCATTTCTGTAGATTTTAACGTTCAGTTGTAATCGACTTAAATCATTGTCTACGATAGACTACGTAAAATCTATGGTTTATATTTTACAAGGTCTACAAAATATTGTGTATTGGTTATATTATTGCTTATCAAACACACTATCTTGGTCATTTTTCTTCATAATCTCTCCAATCGATGCAATGAATCATTATTTCCTATTCCCATTTAATGAAAAGTTGCAAAAACGTCTGTTCACGAGAAAAACAGTTAGTCTACGCAAATCAAGCATTTTCTCTTCTTACACAGGTCGACTGACCATTGGGTGGATAGATGAAAGGACGCCATCTATAGGTCTATAAGTACAGTGCTTATTTCTATGCAACCCTTCACTTGTCCCTAAACCCAAAATATTAGAAACCCTCTTCTTCTTCTTCTTCACCCAAATAAAAAATAATGCCTGATCGCAGAATTCCCCTTCGCCCAATCAGATGAGTTCCCCCACGTACCTATGATCTGCTGCTGCTTCGAAACGACTTTGACCGTCTTTTCTACAGCCTGGGAGAAGATCGACGGTACTTGGAGTGTGAGCTCCGACGAATTGCTCGTTTCCTTCGAGCAATTCTGGAGCGTCTTAGAATGGACGGCAACGACTACATCACTCCCCTACCATCCCCATAATTTACTTTATTTTTTTATTTTAGTTTATGTTTTTAAGTTGTTTTGGTTTGTTCATTGCTGAAGAAGCTTTCTTAGTAGGATTTTGTTAGAAGAAAACTTCTTCTATTTTCCCCTTTTTGTTGTAAATTTTATTATGTAATGCAATGAACAAGTTTAATATAAGTATGTTTCAGTTTGTTTGAACATTATGTTTATCATCTTTGTTGTGATCCCTTATTTTTTTATGTGGAGATTATTCTTTTGTACAGACAAAAAATCGAATCAAATATGTATGCCTTGTTCAATTTACAGTACTGTAGCTTAGCTTAAATAATTTCCGGAAGAGTAAAAAGTAATATATATTCTATCATCAATTGTATACTCAGTCCTACCTAGGGGTGTTCAAAAACCGAACCGACTGATAAACCGAACCGATAAAAATGTTATTGGGTTATTGGTATTGGGTTATTGGATTAACGATTTTTTATTGATTTTATAAAAAAATTTATTGGGTAGACGGTTCGGTTTTGGTTTTAGCTTATTAACCTATAACCCAATAAAGATACACTAAGTTATTGTTTTATCCCTATTTATGGTATCTATATAAATCTCTCTCTCTCTCTCTATCTATATCTATATCTATATCTATATATAGATATAAATATAGATATAGATATAGATATAGATATAGATATAGATATAGATATAGATATAGATATAGATATAGATATAGATATAGATATAGATATAGATATAGATATAGATATAGATATAGATATAGATATAGATATAGATATAGATATAGATATAGATATGTATATGTATATATATTATATGCACTACTTATTCACAATTCAGTGATTCACAAAGTATTAACCTATTCAGGGCAACAAAGGCACAATATAAAGCTTGGCTATTATCATATTGAAAAACTTGAAGCATTTATAGCTTCCAACAATTAGGATTTAATTTTTTTCCGAACTAACATTCAGTTCAAGTTTGAAGATTCTTGTAAACTAAAATGCATTGCGTAGGATTTTGGCGGTTACTAAGATTTCATTTTTTATGTTAGTTGTTACTATTTCTATTTTATAAGTATTTTCTTATTGGTTAAACTGAAAATCAAACCGTTAAGGACAAAAAATCGATAAACCAAAACCGATAAGAAAATATCTTATTGGTTGGTTATTGGTTTTACATATTTAAAAACTGAAAACCGATAAACCGATAAACCGAACCAATAACACATAAAACCGAACCGAACCGACCGATGCACACCCCTAGTCCTTCCTCGATTGGACATATCAGTCAATCGTAGACCATGTGAATCGATGGGTCATCGGTTAAATTAAAACAGATAATAATATATTTTGGGGTTGGTGGAAGAAAATAATTTAATTAAAAAAGATTTAAACAGATTATCATGTGTTTTGTGGCTGGTGGAAGAAAATAATTAAATTAAAAATGATTTAAATAGATAGTCACTTATTTTGGGACTAGTAGAAGAAAATAATTAAATTAAAAATAAATTTAAATAGATAATCACATATTTTGTGGTTGGTATAAGAAAATAAATAAATTAAAAATAATTTAAAAAGATAATCACATGTTTTGGGGCTGGTGGAAGAAAATAATTAAATTAAAAATAATTTAAATAGATAATCACATGTTTTGGGGCTGGTGGAAGAAAGTAATTTAATTAAAAAAGATTTAAATAGATAATCTTGGAGTGGTGGTGATACTTAATAGACCGTCGTAGATCATGACCAATGTCAGTCATCGATTAGTCTGGTCTACCGTAGACCTACACCTTTAGTAGTGCATCGATTGATATCATCATTATGCGTAGACCACGATGATCTATGTACACTGCTATAGACCATCACTTGAATGTAGTTAAAAAATGAATAAATGAATTCAAAATAAATGTAGTGTGAATTTCTACACATGTGAATGAGTGTAAACAAGTCACATAATCATATTAGAGCTTAAACAAATTAGAGGGGGGTGAATTAAGGAGTGTGTGGATGGGTAATGGTTGAATGTTCAATACGTAATATTTGTCAAAGCACAAGTATGTATTGAGGATGAAGATTGTTCTACCACTATCAATTTCACACACTCTTTTGATTTGGGGGTGGTGATGGAAGGAGTATGTGGAATGTGTAGTCATCAAATACAATACATATCCTCAAAACATACTTGTTCTTTGACAAACATTACTCTTAGGATATTGAACATTCAACCACTACCCATTCACACACTCCTTAATTCACCCCCTAATTTGTTTAAGCTCTAATATGATTATGTGACTTGGTTACACTCCTTCACATGTGTAGAAATCCACACTATATTTATTTTTAATTTATTTATTCACTTTTTAACTACATCCAAGTGATGGTCTATAGCAGTGTACATAGATCACCGTGGTTTACACATAATCATGATATCAATCGATGCACTACTAAAGGTGTAAGTCGACGGTAGACCAGACTAATCGATGGACCCTCAAAGCACAAGTATATTTTTTACATGAATTTGACATGCGTAAACATCGATGGGAGTCTATAAGGTTTACCAACAGTTCAAGATTATCTATTTAAATCATGTGATTATCTATTTAAATCATTTTTAATTTAATTATTTTCTTCTACCAGTCCCAAAACATGTGATTATCTATTTAAATTATTTTTAATTTATTTATTCATTTTTAAACTACATCCAAGTGATGGTCTATAGAAGTGTACATAGATCACCGTAGTCTAAGCATAATCAGGACATCAATCGATGCACTACTAAAGGTGTAAGTCTACGATAGATCAGACAAATAGATGGTTGACATAGGTCATGATCTACGACGGTCTATTAAGTGTGACCACCAGTTCAAAAAAGAAAAATTACTTTTCCAATGGTAATAAACGGCTACTTTTGTAAGCCATCAGTGTTAACACGTCGTTTTTACTTCATATATAAGGTGTCCATCCCTTATTATTTTATTTCATTCACTTTGTTTTGTTTTTAAAAATTCTACAATGTCGCAAGCATCTCAGACATCCAATTCTAAAAATACTCTAATTTATCATTGTGGAAATATGACTGTCTTGAGGACGTCACGCACGGATTCAAATCCAGGTTGCAAATTTTATAATTGTGCAATTGCGAAGGTGAGCTGTGTTTTTTTTTAAAGTTAAGTTAATCGTTATGTAATTATTATTTTTTTCCTGAAATAATGGCGCATGCTCGTTTTTTAAATAGCTTGATGAGCTATCACCTCCAACCAGTCCATCAACGTTGAGTCCGAAACTCGAGACATCAAATTTTTAAGGCTTGACAAAATTTAATCTACTACAAAGGCTCTAACAATGCGAAGAAAATAAAGATTTTCTCATGACTTTGTTCAAAGAAACCGAAGAACAGAAGGATCACATTAAACTATTGCTACATGACACCCAAATAGAGAGGGATCAACTAAAATAAAAATTAATTTTGGCCGAAGAAAGGGAAAATGTCCTAAAAATGATGTTATGTGCTATAATGCTAGTATTCATTCTTTGAAAAAGTGTAACATGGATGTAGTGATATTGAATAAATAATAATAGTTCTATTTTTTCTATAATGTTAATACTATTTTTGATAGAATCATAGTCGATTCAATAACACGTCAACTTAAATTCAACCAGCAAGGTAATGATAGACTATGCATACAGTATATGAAATATTAAGTATGCATTCTATGATATCAAGTATACAATGTACCAACTATGACCACACCCTGCATATTCAAATTCCATGCCACAAATCAGTTTCAGTGCAGAATCATAACAAGTTTTATAAAATAAAAAAATAATTGTCATATCCTACCACCAGATCCTTCAACCTTCATATTTGTGAAATAAAAAAAAATTCATATCCTAACAACACATCATTCAACAACACATTAAACGACTTAGGATTTAAATATCTTTTTCCCTAAGTTCCTCATCAACACAAGTGTTACTGTTGATTTCATCAACAATGTCCATGACCACATCTTTTTGGTCAGCTTCAGCTCCTTTTTTCTCAACAATTGCAGATGCTTCTTTATTCTCACCTTCTTCACCTTTCTTTTCAGCATCTGCAGCAGTTGGTGCTTCTTCAGTTTCTTTTTCTTCCACACCTTCTTCTCTTTCTTCACCTGCAACAACTGTTTCTTTCTCAGTTTCTTCTTTTCGTTCACCTACTGCTTTTTTCTCAACTTCTTCTTCGTCAGCTTCTTCTTCATCAGTTTTTTTTTCTTCGCCTTCTTGTTCATCTGCTGCCGCTTCTTCTTATGCTTCTGCAGCTGCTACTTTTCCACCTTCTTCTTGGCTCTTATCTTCCTCATCCTTCTTTTCTTCTTCTTTTTCCTCTTCTGCTACAACAGAGGCCAACTCATCCATTTTGCTCTTTTTTTCTCCTTCTTCATTCTTCTTTAATTCACGAAAGTCCACATGCACTGTATCATCATATTACAAAGTGTTACTGATATTTAAAGATAAAAATTCATTAACAACATCAATTATTGAATAAAGTTACCTCGCTCGTGTTGTCGCTCATCCTTTTTTTCTTCATTCTTTTTTCTCTGATATAGGCAACAATATCCAACACCATTTCCTCTAGCGCAGCAACATGCTTATGAAGATCCCCGGGGGATGAGGTTCCCGCTTCTTCTCTGGATTTTCTTGGAGAATCATCATCACCAACGCGTACTCCAACAGGGTTACCACCCAAATCCCCGTCATCATCACTGTCCTCATTTGAAGTAAGGACAATCACCCCTTCTAGTTCTTCCTTCAAGCCACTGAGGACGTTATTCTTCACCTCATCCGTATATGGCTCAAACTTAATCATGTAATCCATCTTCGTCTCACGAACAGTAGGGATGAAGTACGAGTGCACGTTCTACAAAATATCAATTTATCAATTTATAACATTTGATACAACGGTAGTATTATTGCATAATAGAAAATAAGTTCATACCTCGGTAACTTTTCCTTTATACTTGAATGGGTCGCCTTTGATTATCTTATCACTTTTTATAGTGTGTCATCTGAGGATACGAGGAATGGAAAAAGGCTCATCCATTGATTTTTCAGCAAATTCTCCAAAGATGAGGAAAAGCCTCATAGATCCAAATCTGTAAGCAATACAACAATGAAAAAAATAACTCAGAGTCTACGACAGAGTATAAATAAAATGAGAATCTACATAAACTCACTAAAAGGTTTATGGTAGATACCATGAATGCCCATGGAAATCCGAATAAAGTATAGGATGCCTTCTGCTTCTCATCAAATACTTCCTTCTGCTTCTTCAGGTCACTTTTCTTTTTCAGATAGTCCATGGTCAGTTGAAATGTCTCTTTCCCCACGGATACTTCACGAAGAAACTCAAAAAATCGACCATTCGAATCAATTTTATGTCGACACCCTTCGTCAAATCTTTTGCAAGCAACATGGTGTGCAAGAACCACAGTAGCCAGGACTTGAACTTCTAGTCCTCGTTAATCTTATTCCCTCTGATTAGGTGTAACAAGTTGGCCGCCGTGATGTTTTTGTTTTTCGTCACCTTAATACAAAAATTGTCCCCCTTTGCTAACACCTTTTTCATTTTTGATTCACTGGGGTATGATGAGCAGTTCAGCCCCGTGATCAAACAAAAATCTTTTAAGCCAAAACAGACAGGCTTGTTGTTAACGCAGAACCACATCTCATGATGCATCTTATCATTCTTGACGCGTCGCAACAGGAAATAATAGACAAAATGCCCATTGAACTTGAGATATTTTGGCAGATTTCTCATGTGTCCAAAACAGGACCGCTTGAATCTTTTCTTCAATTCTTGGGCGACAAGAACTTGCTTAAATTCTCGATAAACAACCATTCTTGATCTGACCGATATCTTTGCAGGGAAAGATCCGACCTCATCAATTATCATTCGAAGGTCATACCGTTCCATGAAAATGCACCTTGAAAGATATGGCACGGATAAGGGATCATTATTCCCATCATCACTATTTCTCCCACTTCCCTCGCTCTCTTCACTGTCACCATTGACACTCCGTTTGGCAACATCTTCACTAGACTCGACGTAGTCGCTTTTCTCCTTTAACTCCAAATCTAATTCGAATATTGACTCTTCAATTTTCTTTCTTTTTGAGACATTTCCAACTGCCTCAGTTTTTCTTTTTCTATTGCTACCAGCAAAATCAGAAGCGGGTACCGACTTTGCGTTTAGGAATGATGTATTTTTTTACCCATTTTCAACACAATCTACACTTGAAAAACAAATTTCTCATTTTCAGTGCATAGACTACAAGTGTATCAACAAAAATAACTCAATGCTCAAATGAACCCCCCCTCCCAAAAAAAAAAAATTAATAAAAACCCCACCATTAAACAGTTCACTACACAAACATACAATAACTGAATCAAAATCCAACATGCAATATCAAAACACAAGAATTGCTAAAAATCAAACTAGTGCACCTAATCAAACTAATTAGCTATTAATAGTTCAATTTTCATTATTTCAGCAATCATGTTTTAAAAGAAATTCATATGTCTGAAAATTGATTTCAATCTAGGGCATTCTCATTTCATAGACCACGGGTCTATGGATAGACCACAAATTTATAGAAAGAAACAAGTCATTGTTCAGATCAAAATGCCAAAATAAATCTTCAAATAGCAATTATCCCACCATTCAACAGTTCATTGCTAAAAAAAGCCACAACTAAACCAAAACACCAAATTCAAAAAAAAAATAAAAATTTCCTGCATCACTATGAATCAATTAGCAAAAAAACTGTTTAAATGGATCTAGAAATGATCGAAACTTGATTTTAACTAACCTTGCAAAACAACAATGACCCCTTAATAGCTGGAGAAGAAGACGAAATGAAAATGGCATTTTTGGAAGAAAAAGTTTCAAAAGCGGGAGTTGAGAATTGAAGAGGAGAGAGAGAGGTTTTTTTTCTATTAGAATAAGTGGAGAGTGTTAGGTGTATTATATTAAATTTATAAAGTTGTAAAATGATGAATTGGTCCCTTGGCCCACGCGTGGGCCCCACTTTTTCCCACTTTTTACACCCTAAACCTAAAAAATAAAATAAATAAATTATGTGGGCATTTAGCAAATTAGTTTTGGAAGATGCCTTCTTTGTCAATTATTCTCAAGAAACTATGAAAGTAGAAGGAAGATATTGAATAACAGAGCTTAGGTATAGAAGAAAACTACTTTATATGCTTTGTATTGGATTTGCTTTTTGGATGGTTACAAATGTTCAAGACATCCCTATTTATACTTGTGTATAGATGATTCTAGAAAATCTTCTAGATACTTCTACAAGAAAAATCTAGAGATCTTTATCTTCTGCTTCTACTTTAGATATTTCCTTATCCAAGTGACTACACTAGATTATCCTAGAAACTTATCTAGAACCTATGTTTCACTAACTAGACTATTCTAAAAATTTAACTTGAAAACTATGATTCTTATTCTTCCAAAAAATCCACTTTAGATATTTTTCACACCCCCCCTTAAAGTGATATTTTGGAAGTCATCCCAAACTCGTTGCAGAAGAACTCAAACGAAGCTTTGAACCATGCCTTGGTGAAATTCTTAGCAGTTTTTTTCCAACTCTTTTTTCTCCTTCCAATGATGAAGATTTTTCGTCATCGATTTGTCCTCGTTGTGTTTCATGATGTTGAGTTCTCGAGCTTCCCTTTTTTCCGAACTCCTCCATAACTTCATTATCTGGAGATACACATGTGATGGAAAAGTTTGGAGCTCTAGCATTCAAGATTTTGGAACTTACTCTTTCTAAAGCAACTCTATAAAACAAGAATATTTTATCTGTATCAGCCTCCTCATTTGATTTGATGACGATCTAATGATCTGTATCACCCACCACTAGATTTCGTCTCTAGCTCTTCAATCATATTGTATGTCTCTTTATCTAAAATTGGGACTTCTCTTTCAACTTCATCATTCATTGGATCATCTTCTTCATCAACTTTCAATATTTTCTTTGAGCCAATGATTGAACTTGATGCAATGGATGATTGACCAGAGACTTCAACTTTTACTGCATCTCCCTTAATAGTTCCTCCGATAATGTCATCATTGGTATATTGATTTTCAGACACTGTCTCCTTATAATCTTCTTCAACATCTTTCACGTTCAGACTTTTATGGCCAATTTTAGAATTTGCTTCTTTAATTTCATCGATAACAGCTACCACATCTCCAGTCTAAACATCTTCAGTATCATCTTGCTTCTTATTCGTGTCTTCCTTCTCCACGTGATAGATTGTATTACATCCGATAAAATCTCTTTCCAAATTTATAAAAGCCAAGGAATTTATTGCTCGACTCTCAGCTTCTAAGAATCTATCCCAGCCTTCTTCTTCTTCAACAACTTTTTCAGTATGAACCATGTTGCTCTCCGTGGCTCGACAATATCTTCTTATATATCCTGTTTTGCCACACTGATAACATTTGAGAGGCTTTTTATAATTGTTAAAAGACTCTTTTTTTTTCAGGCGAGCTTGAACCATACGCGAATCGAGAGTGAGACATATCTATTGCTTTTCCTTTAACATTTCTCTTATCAGCTACAAGAGCATTTCCTTTCTTTTCTTTGACAAATTCACCAGCCAATTGTTTGGGTAGTAACTCCCGTGACGACAATAAATTCTTAAATTCCTCCAGGGATGGTTGTTTAGCCCATCCCTGAATTGATGTCACAAAGAAAATGTATTCTGGTTTTTAACCATGAATGATAATTCATCTCATTCGTGCTTCAGAGATAGCCTCGTCTGTATTCAATAAATAAATCTCAGAACATAAGTTCTTAATCTTTGAAAAGTACTCAGCAATAGAAAGATTACCTTGAGTGGTGTTCGCCAAGTCATTCTCCAACATTTGTAGTTGGGCTTCATTTTCTTAATGAACAACTGATCGAGAGTCCTTCAAATTTCATGAGCTGATTTACACCTTATAATATGGTCAAATAAATTAGAGGAGATGGACCTCTTTAAATGAACTCCGCCTTCGCATTAATTTGCTTTCACTTCCTATATGCACTACTATTCTCTGGTCCATCGTTCGGAGGACTTATGTTACTCCCGTTAACAATATCCCACAAGTCCTCACCCACAAGGTATGATTCCATACATGTCTTCCATACCTTGTAATTGGACTGATTCAACAACTCCATTCCCAATCCATTAACGTGACCGTTTAAATTCATTTGCTCAAACCAGTTGACTCGACCACAAATTCGATCTTAAAATAAGAACAAGTCAATCTATGACTTTGGATCTGATACTATGTAGAGAATAGCAGAGGAAAGGTGTAGTTGGAGAGACCTTCTACTAGCCCAAGATCGTTGACTAAAATCGAAAGATTCAACTAAAGAAGAGGAAGCTATGAAAGTAGAAGGAAGATATTGAATAAGAGAGCTTAGGTATAGAAGAAAACTACTTTATATGCTTTGTATTGGATTTGCTTTTTGGGTGGTTACACATGTTCAGGACATCCCTATTTATACTTGTGTATAAATGATTCTACAAAATCTTCTAGATACTTCTACAAGAAAAATCTATAGATCTTTATCTTCTACTTCTACTTTAGATATTTCCTTATCCAAGTGACTACACTAGATTATCCTAGAAACTTATCTAGAACCTATGTTTCACTAACTAGACTATTCTAGAAATTTAACTAGAAAACTATGATAATTATTTTTCCAAAAAATTCACTTTAGATATTTTTCACATCTAGGACTTTAATTAGATTTTTAATATCCTTTGAGTATAGAGTTTAACTAGTATCCACCGCCAGTGGAAACTATTTTTTACACAAGCAAGTACTTTAAAACCTATTGAGTTTAAGTTATGTGTACCGTCAGTGCATAAAATATTCTACACTATCAGTTAACTTGATCTGCTATTGCAGGTTACCCAATTATTTACATACAAATTAAAAAAGAAAAAGTTAGGTAACCTGCAATAACAAATCAAGTTTACCTGATAGTGTAGAATATTTTGTATACTAACGATGCACAAAACTTAAATTCAAGCCTATTATAGGTAAGTTTTAATTATTTTAAATTTTTAATCTTAAAATTATAAATAAGAAAAATTGTTATAGAAGACAACTTGGATTCTATATTCACTCTACCATTTTTTTATTGCACTATGACTTTGTTATTAAAATTACAAAGGATCAATCGTGTTTTTTTCATTGATCGTCAATTTCTACTTTATTGTTAATTTCAAAGGATCAATCGTGTCTTTTTCATTGATCGTAAATTTCTACTTTATTGTTATTCAACACCATCTAATTTGAATCAATTAGTAGCCTCAACCTTCAAAACAATCACCAAAATAAAAATAAGCAATATATCACTATTCTATAATATAGTAGTCTCAATTTTTATGTGACATTACTTTTTGAGATTCAAATTTTTTAATATTGACCGTACAATTGGGACTATAAAAGTTATAATAAAAAGTAAACTAGTCTAGTTTTGACAGTAAAATATATCACTTTTTAACAGACTTGTAAAATAAATTATAATAAAAAGTTAACTCACTTAACTCTCAAAATCCAAATATCAATAAATAAACTGGAACTAAAAAAATTTATAAGCATGATTTTAATTCATTGTAAAATTATCTGTAGGAGAAATTTTTGAAATAAAAATGGGTACGACAATTATTTTGTCGGATCAATAAAAAGTTTAAGGAGAAAATGTGTACAAGGGGAATTAGCATATCCTAAAATTAAGGAATAGAGAGAAAAAAATCAAGTAATTAAGGAAATGATTTTATGAAAATAATGTCTTGATTATCTATTACCTATTAAAATTACTACTTGTGTAAAATAAAGTTTCCACTGAGGGTGAAAATAAGTTAAACCCTTGAGTATATGGTTCGTTTGGACCAAGTCGGCACAGTTTTTCTCAAAAGGTTTCACACCATTAAGAGCAGTAGCGGAGTCAGAATTTTCACTAAGGGGGTTCATTAGTGAACATACGAACTAACCAAAGAGGGGTCAACATCTACTATATCTACATAATAAATAATTTTAACTTATATAGCATAATTTTTCAATGAAAGAGGTTCGAATGAACCCCCTACTTAAAGGGTAGCACCGCCCCTGATTTTTTTTTTTGGTAGAAAGGGGCATTAATATAAGTAAGCTTAGTACAAGCATGAGTACTTTAGCCGTTAGTTCGGCTCCAGATAAAAGTAGTCCGTACCCTCATGGTTTGGGTTTGATTTTACATTTCTTACATAAGTAGTTCCTAGAATATTTGTCCATACAAGTTTTTGTGCATACATCGAAGGAATTGCCAAAATATTTGTGGTTCCAAAAAGCTTATCCGTTGCTTCCTTCTTTGCTAATGTGTCTGCTACATCTCAGCACATACCTGCAAGAATCTATAATAGAGTCATAGTGTAAGTTTCCGTTTTTGAGCATCAAAATAATTTCCTTGGAATTCACATTTATCTCCTCCGGTCGGAGATTTTGGTTCTCAGCAAGCTTAAGGCCTTCAAGTAGAGCCGGAAGTTCCATTTGATTGTTGGAGGCTGCATGGAAGCCTTTGTTGAAACCCAAGATCCAATCCCTATTCCTGTTCCTGATAATTCCTCCAATGCCTCCTGTACCTGGTTTCCCTAAACGTGAACCATCATTATTGAGCTTGAAATTTTGATGAGAAGGGCGGTTCCATCTAATTAAGAATACTCAACACCTTATAAATAGTCTCTCTTTTGTCTTTTAAATTATTAATGTGGAACTTTGTTTGTACACTAACTTCAAACAACATTTTTAACTTACATCACCATATAAAATAGTATTAACTAATTATGAAACACCATTTCTTTTGTTTGTGGTAGGCAAAATGAGGTCACCAATAATATTGCGACATTAATTAAGTTTTGTTGCCTAAGACGAACTACAAAATAACACCTACATCGTACCACATTTTCTAACTTAGATTTCTCATACATATGATTTTTCTTCTTGGGGCCATTTCCCTGACATCTGTTGGCCATTTGATATTTAAACAGAAGAAAATCACATTTTTAAATCTCTTACGTAGAAGAATAAAAATCAACAAAATATAGAACCACAAAAAATTCTAAAAGACTAAAAAACCATGTCTCCCCATTTTTCGTCCCCTGGACCCAAAAATAAGTACTCCTCCTCCTCTGCATCTAAATTAGTGCTCTCTCTGGTTCTTCCTCCAATCATAAAACAGAATGGTGCTCCAATTTCATTTCCAAATTTGTAAAAGAGCTGACGAATTTAACTTTTATTTCTAATTACTTAGATATCATTGGATGATAGTGCTAATATATCGTAGTACATAAAAGTAGTTTTAGGTAACCCCACAATTAGATAAAAAGGCAAAAGGAATTAGCCCAAATGCAGGCTCCTTATTGGAAAAAGCTTATAATAATGACATAGGAAGCTGCAAATAAGGCTAATGCGATGCTAACTTCATACTGCCTCCACCACATTATAAATCTTGGCTCACGAAAGTTGCCACGTTACTTTTTTCATATACGATTGAAGATAAATAAATAAATTGTAAATATTCGTACTCCAAGTAGTAAGAAGAAAATTAATTCAAAGGAGAAAAGAGAAGAGATTTCAGGAAAGCAAATATAAATGAGAATGACGAGCAATGACATCAATGGGATGCATCTAAATTTACCCAAATTTTCCAACCATCAAAAAAGTAAAAGATAAAAAAAAATCTTGGTAAAATAGGTAAATGCAGTCGAAGAAAAGGACACAAATAAGTCAAAATGGGGGAGAATAAAGGATAAAATAAATAAAGGATAATAACGAGAAATATTATAAACAAGATGTATGTAAATTAAAAAAAAAATCAAAAAAATAAATAAATATAAATACTGGCCTATAAGAGAGAGTACATTAATGCGTTGGATTTGGTCAAATAAAATATATTACTCCCTCCATTCATTTTTAATTGCTCCCTTAAGTCAAATGATACTTCTTAATCATATTGAAAAAAGGAAAATTGTAATTTATAGTTATTGAATATCTAAATTATAATTCAAAATTATAATTAATATAATCTGATTTAACTTTGAAATTTAGTCAAATTGACTTACCAAAAATGAGGGAAAAAATTAAAAAGGAATGGAGAAAGAACCTATCGGACCACAACATTTTGTGCTATAAATAGACATGAAAAATCAGCCAAGTATGCATCACTTCATCATAAAAGAAAAGAGAAAGCAACTAGTACTAGTAAGAAATGGAAGCAAAGGGATTAAGGAAGAGTGGATTAGTGCTAATGATGGTGATTATGGCCTTAATTATTTGTGATCCAATTAAGGTGGAGAGTGCAATTGGTATTGACTTAAATCCATGTACACTGCCTGCATGTATAGCAGCATGCCAGAAAATCTTGAAGGACAAGTACCAAAGTGCAACATGTGCAACCGGGCCTAAAGGAAAATACTGTATCTGCTTGGGATGATCATATAGTAATGAATAATGATTATTATTATTAAGTAACTTTATTATAAACTTAAATTTCAATTCTCCTCCTAGTAATTCCATGTGAAGGGAAAGAGGACATGTTGGGTTTCTGTACTGTAATATGTACTAGTTAAAATCTCATCAATGAAGTACCGTTTTATCTATAATATTGCAAAATACTTTGATTAGAAACTGAAATTTTATTTTTATTTGAATTCGACTACAAATTTATTAAACAAAACTATCAAATGCTAAACAACTTTAAATTGGCTTTCCCCTACCTGATAAGTCTATTTTTCGGCGATAACAAATTAATTAAGACCTCGATAAAGTTATCGCCAATTAATTAAGACCTCGATAAAGTTATCGCCAATTTATTAAGACCTCGATAAAGTTTAACTAAATGGCTTACAATTATCTTGCCTTTGTTTGAAATGTTAGTAAGAGTTAGCGTTTTATGTAAGGTGTTTCTGGAGTGAGAATCAGCATTTTAGTTTTATGAGGCGTTTTTGAGGCTAGAATCAATGTTTTATAAGACATTTTTGGGCGAGCTCCACAGCAATCTGTGGGCGAAATTGTCCTGAGATTTTCATTAATGGTAGAATATTTTTATTTTTTCCATTTTTAGTCTAAGAATATTTTACATTATTTACTTCCTTTTAAGTTTAGGATTTATTAATTACAGAATATTTAGTCTAATAGCTATAAGAAAAATATCATATATATTTTTCTTATTTATTTTATTTAGTTCTTGTGAATAGAGAGATGTACTCTTCTATTTGAATTAATGAAAAGAATCATTATCAAAATTTATCATTCAATTTTTGCTTAACTTTCTTTCTTGTCTCTTTCATTCCATAACAATTTATGCCCTTAAGTATGGGCGTACGCTAAGACGTTAGGATTGTTTTGGGACTTATGCGCATAAAATTTCCCACACTTAATATTAAAATTACTTAATTAATATAGAAAAACACAAAGTCAACTCACTACTAAAAAAAAAGAAAAACCGACCACATGTTGTGGTCAGAAAAAACCAACCACAAGTGGTCGGTTTTTCATAATATTTTATAATTTTTTTTTTAAAAAGCGACCACAAGTGGTAGCTTTTTTATTTTAAAAAAATAAAAAAATTATTTCATTAATTTTTATATTAATTATTATTTATTTTACAAATACAAATTTAAAAAAATATCAAAACCAATCACTAGTGGTCGGTTTTTAATATTTTTTTTTAAAAAATAAAATATATTAAAAACCGACCACTAATACTTAAAAAAATATATATTAAAAACCGACCACTTGTGATCGGTGTTTGAACTAAAAAAAATTACAAAGTAAATAATTTTTAGTAACCAATAATTATATATATGTAATCTAATATATATATATATATATATATATATATATATATTATTTTCATTAAAATAATTATATATATGTAATGTAATTTATATATAAATTTTTGAAATTATACTGATCGCACGTAGTCGATAACCAGTATAATAATAATAAAAATCAATCATTCTTAAATTTTGTGAAAAAAATTACACTAAAAACTATATCAAATAAAATAAAAAAATTACGTTAAACATAATATTTATCTTTTACTTATGTTTCAGTATATGGAATAAATATTTTCCTTGTATATACGATAAATGACGTTAAACATGCATAATCTTTGTATAATGAATATGTGTGTGTCTATATATATATACACACATATATATCATACCATTGAGATAATGATATTATGTTACTATTTCAGTCATAATAATGTAATATATAACCGATAATTCATCAGAATATAATAAACGTGTTCTATTATAAGGTAATATATACTTGTGGATGTGATATATATATATATACGCATTCAAGTGTTCATATATATAAATATCTTATATATATATATATATATATATATAATTAATCGATCACTCATCTGAGTATGTATAAGAAACTCATTGCGTTATATTATTGGATAATATACTATCGACTATAACAAATTCTAAATACGTACTATATATATCACATACGCACACAAGTATATATATTATCCAATAATATAACGCAATGTGTTTCTTATACATACTCAAATGAGTGAATATATATAATTAACATATATATACTTGTGTGCGTATGTGATATATATAGTACGTATTTTGAATTTGATATAGTTGATAGTGTGTATATGTGCGTATGTGTGTGTGTGTGTATATATATATAGTATATACATATTATACGGTGAAGGTATACTAATGACATACATAAGATTATGTAATCTATAATTCATCTGAGTATTTGTGAAATACGTTGTATATATATTATTATGGGATAGTAGAATCGTGTATGTGATGTTTATAGTACGTATGTGAAAGCAGATAGACAATTAAATATATGTATATATACGTATATCTTGTGTAGTGACGTATGTAGTAATCGAAAGTTAGATAACTAAATGTTTATATTAGTATAGTTTGAATGATACGTTGATATATATCATACTATTGAGGAAATAGATATACTATTTTGGGTCAATGTAGACACGCGTATGTTGTTGAAGTTGTAATAACGTAAGACTAATATTACGAGGTATATATATATATAATATCATATTTAAAAGCTAATTAACCAAAAATTTATCGTAATTTGCAAAAATCATTGATATTATTATACGATTGAGGAAATATACTACTCGTGTTAATGTAATGATAAGATAACTATTATCTGATTTATATATGTACGAATTGTATTAAATTAATTGAATGTTGTCCTGATACCGTACACAGTGTATGTGCTATGTATTTATATATATACGAATTGTATTAAATTAATTGAATGTTGTTATAAATATTATCAAATTTATTAAAATTTTAATTTGTTAAAAAATAATTTTAATTTATTAACTTATTTTTGTAATTTATTAGTTGTAATTTATTAAATTTTAATTTCAAAAATAATTTTTTTAATTATTACAAAAAATATTAAAAATCACAAAATCACTCCAAAACCTCACCCATTTCCCGTCCAAAACAGTCACCAACCCCCCAAAACCTCCAAATCTCACACTTTAACAATAAACTCCTAATCTTTATTGTTCTTTCTCTTTCAAGAAAGTTTCTACACCATCCTAACTTTCAATTTTGGCTTTAATCCATTTTCAAGGAACTATTCCATCCTAAGTTTCAATTTTGGGCAAGGTAACAATTAACTTTCATTAACTAAATTTATCTTATTCTTGTATCCACAAACTCATTTTTTAATATCTAGAAGTGTTAAATGTCTACATACAAATATCTTAATGTTAATTTCGTCAAATGGTTGTGGTTTGAGTTTTAGGGTTTGGATATTTATTTTATTTAGTAGATTTTAGCTAATTTTTGGAATTTGAGATTGAATTAGCTAATTCTAGGCTTGTTCCAACATTAATTTGATTTTGAATTACCTAAATTTTGGTTAGTCTTGACACTTATTTCTCCATTTTACTCATTAATTATTTAGTAGGTTTGGGAGAAAATCTTATTCCTATTCCTTTACTAAATTATTGTAATTATTTAAGCGAAAGAGTACTCTTTGTAATAATTTTACTATTTGACAGATTTCGAATTCGATAAAAGGATTGCTTTGCTATTTTTTCGGGTGACTGCTTATCTCTTTCACTTTAATTTACGCCAAGCATAGGTAAGTTGATTTGTCTCTATTTTCTTATAATTAAGTCCTGTTATTGTACATATTGAAGTCTAGTGAAGCCGTGTGTGGCCTTGTTCAATTCACTAGCTTTGTTGTTATCTTCTTGTTAGTGTTCATATTGAAGTCTAGTGAAGCCGTGCGTGGCCTTATTCGATTCACTAGCATTGTTATTGACATCTTGTCGGTCTTGTTGTTGCTTTTTTGGTGACATAGTCATTTGAAAATGGTTAAGTGTAGGGACTTTAAAGGGGATTTTTTATTTTGAATGTGGTTGGGTTGGTGACTTAGTTGCTTGGAAATGGTTAAGTACAGAAACTTTAAAGGGGATTTTTTGTTTTGAATGTGGTTTGGTTGGTGACTTAGTCACTTGAAAATGGTTAAGTGTAGGAACTTTAAAGAATTTTTTTTTGTTTTGAATGTGGTTTGATAGGCGACTTAGTCAGTTGAAAATGGTTAAGTGTAGAAACTTTAAAGGAAATTTTTTTGTTTTGAATGTGGTTTGATAGGTGACTTAGTCACTTGAAAATGGTTAAGTGTATGAACTTTAAAGGGATTTTTTTTTTTGTTTTAAATGTGGTTTGGTAGGTGACTTAGTCACTTGAAAATGGTTAAGTGTAGGAACTTTAAAGGGAATTTTTTTGTTTTGAATGTGGTTTGGTAGGTGACTTAGTTGCTTGAAAATGGTTAAGTGTAGAAACTTTAAAGAAATTTTTTTTGTTTTGGATGTGGTTTGGTAGGTGACTTAGTTGCTTGAAAATAGTTAAGTGTAGGAACTTTAAAGGAATTTTTTTTATTTTGAATGTGGTTTGGTTGGTGACTTAGTTGCTTGAAAATGGTTAAGTGTAGGAACTTTAAAAGGGATTTTTTGTTTTGAATGTGGTTTGGTAGGTGACTTAGTCACTTGAAAATGGTTAAGTGTAGAAACTTTAAAGGGATTTTTTTTGTTTTAAATGTGGTTTGGTAGCTGACTTAGTTTCTTGAAAATGGTTAAGTGTAGGAATTTTAAAGGGATTTTTTTTATTTTGAATGTGGTTTGGTAGGTGACTTAGTTTCTTAAAAATGATAAATTCCCCCTTGAATCACCTCATTCTTCCATACCTCTAAATCAAAACTTACCAACACATGAATCCCATTCTTTAGCATAGACACTTGTTTGGAACATGCTTAGCCCTTAACTTTTGAATATAGCCATTTAGTACAACAAAAGGAGGATAAGCACCTACTACATAACACAACATTGCAGTCTTCCAATAAGCTATTTCATCGGTGACATCATCTATTTCAATCTCACAAATAGTCAATTCCCCATCTATTTAATACGTGCTCAATTTCATCTTCCTACTCAACCTCCTCAGCCCAGGAGTGTTGCTGAGTGCTACTTCCAACTTGATCTGTATGACCATATTTCTATTTCGTAGACATGGATGACTCAAGGGTAAGACTAGTAAAGCGTTTGCTTTACGCCCCAAAGATTTGAAGCCTAAAAAATTTTAGTAGCAATTTTTATAATTTCAAATTCACCTGAAATAGTAATGAAGATTGTATTTTTCTTAAAAAAGAAATAATAAAGCATGAAAAAACTATCTATTTTTTACCAGAAATATTTTAAGACACTGAATTAAACAACTCAAATTTTATATTAATAAATAAAGTTTTAACAACAACATCCAAGTTAATGAATTACAAATAAATGTCTAACATCTTACTTTTATTAATAATCATATTAATATGTGAAGTTAAAAGGTTATTTGTCTTTTAAAAATACTACACCACAAATAACTAATATGTAAGAACAAAAAAGATAATTTTAAATTATTACAGTATTATTTTTGTATGTATGTGTGTATATTTAAGGTCTCGTATCAAAATTTGGCTTTAGACCACTAATTTTACTAAGACGTCTAATGTGCTTGTGTTAGCATATTTAAGGCTTTTAACTCGAAATAATTGTAAGTTCTTAAGTAACTATTGTCATTTTTTATTAGATTTCATATGATATTGTAGGGAAGTCGAGATGCATGGAAACCTCTGATAGTGACATCAAGAAGAACAAGTTTTGATCGAAGTAGAGCAAAAGATCTTAGTTGACGACATGTCTGATAGGTCGTCAACCATCTGATAAGTCGTCAGGCTTGGCCGTCACCCATAGACAAATTTTAAAAAATGGAAGGAATAGTTGACGACCTTGTTTGATAGGCCGTCAACTATGTGATAAGTCGTCAGGCTTGGTCGTCAGCTGTAAGCAGAAAGATGGAAGTGGAAGAATAGTTGACGATCTGGTCTGATAGGTCGTCAACTATGTGATAGGCCGTCACAGGAAGCCGTCAGCTGTAAGGCGGAAAAACTGGAATTTAAATCTCAAATCAGAAAAGATCTGGACTATTTATAGGAAAATGTTAGGTTTTCATAGGCATCTTGAACTTATTCCAAGCAGCAGCCTTTGATACTTTTTCTCTAATTTTCGATATCAGTTTTTGGAGATTATTGTTTTGGTTTTGGGATTTCCTTGTGATTTGGAAAGAAGAACAAACTTATATTCTCATCGTTTGTAAGTTAACAATTTCTTAATTATGAATCATATATATACTGTTTCTCTCTATCTCATGAGTAACTAATTTCCATAACTGGAGTTGTAGGATCTATGAGTTTGGCCTTACGAATTCATTAGTTGGTTAAGATTCGAAGTACTTTAGGAACTTCTTGATAATTCTTTTATACTAAGTATTATCTGTTGGTTGCAAATAATAGATTGAACCTCACATTGGTTTGCTTGAGCTAAGAAATCAATTGACAGGAAGTGAATTATCAACGGGGATTTGGAAACATTAAATTTCCATCTAATGATTAACACCATAACAAGGGTAATCAACTCGAGATGAAATCAGGTTGAACAAAAGGATTTCCTGAGTTTGAAAGAATTAGGTAATCTAATATCTAAATAGGTCGAAAGACATTTAGATAAATCATAGCCAGTGATAATCTATTGTTCCCTAAATGTTATGAGAATCTTTGTTACAACTAATGTTCAGTAAATGCCAACACTTACTCTGGTTTTTACTACATCAATAGTTTGAAATACTGAAGCATCAATCTTTGTTCGCTAAAATAAAGTAAATTGTAACAAGTGTTTGAATTCTAAAAACCCCCCATTTAAAGGAAGTTATTAGCTATTAGTCGATTCAATCACAAATAACCTTAATTAACACCATATTTCCTGTGGGATTCAACCCTAATATAGTTGGGTTATATATTTAGCTACGGCCGCTTACTCTCTCATAAGAGAGGTGTAATTTGAGCGTATCAAATTTTGGCACCGTTGTCGGGGAATACGATTGTCAATTGAGTATATCTGTGATAATTGACTCATAGTTAAGTTTCCTAAATTTTTCATTTATTTGTTGTTTTTTATTTTTACAGGTTCTTTGTTGTATATGCCACGAACTAGATGGTCAGGAGAATTATTATTAGCTTTTAATCCGAAACCTCACCTGATCGGTCGAATGGCTGACCAATAAAAAACTGAGAGGTTAGCTGTTTTGGCTAATGCGCAACTAAATCGACAAAATATTGATAACCCAGGTCGGGTTCCTAATGCTGATGATGACTGTCACACCCCTTTTTTTAACAAAAAAAAGATTGATTTTAAAGGTCGAAAGGGTTTTTATTACTAAAGTGACAAAAATGAAGATTTTGTTTCGAAAAGTATTATTTACACTTAATCTCAGAGTTGCCACTTGACATAATCCGGTGTGCCAAGTCACCATTGGAAATCCTTTTTCGAAAAATGATTTTGACTCTTTTAAACTGATCCGCGAACAGAGATTCCGGTTAAGGAATTCTGTTAATCGAGGGGAAGGTGTTAGGCATCCCTCAATCCCGTGGTTTGACCACGGTCGCTTGGTAGAGCATATCGGCTAATTTTGACACTACGAATGTACAAACCACACAAAACACGTAAAACAATCAAACAAACAAACAAAACAAAAATGAATCAAAAGTACAGTGTCCGGTCCAATTTATACAGTTCAAATATAAAATGCGAAAATAAATCCTATCTAACCTATACTAATTCTAAATACGCTCCCGTGCTTTACCCGATGGCTCGAGCCTTCACCACGAATATCTTTCAAGTACAAGATACCTCGGGGTATTCCCCGGATAAATCAATACAAGTACTTCAGGGCATTCCCCGGCCAAATGATACAAATGATCCCAACACAGTATAGCTAAAAAACCATTCAATCACACGACTCCAATATTCCATCAATCCACAATCCCTAAATTCGCCTACCCGACCTATGTTTACCTATCTGAGCTAGATCACATTTATGTTTATCCCGAATTGAACAAAATAACAACCGACCAAAATTTAACTATACAACTTTTATCCACTTTTAATTCCACCCTAAATTTCTTTCTTGCATCAAATTTCCACGATTAACAAACCATTTTAAATATCCATACTCATTTTAGTAACAAATTCAAACCACACAACAATATCAACGAAATCAGACTATCACAATTAACCAAACATATAATCAGAGTCAATGCAACCAATCAAAAATAAAGAACAGAACGGGTTAAATAAATGGACCTCAATAGAACGTTTTGTTGATAATAAAGAAGTCCGAAAGCTGAAATCCTCGAGCAAGGAACCCCAATAACGAGTGAACCAAATCAGTTTTGAAGAGAATCCAACCCGGACAAATTTAAAATCAGTAGAGAAACCTCAAAATGAATAACCCCAGATTGGTATCGAAATCCAATGACAAAACCCAAACTCAATTCTCCACAACAAAAAAAAACTAAGAACCTCAACGAACCCAACTCCGGCGAGTCACAGTAACAAAACCCGATGAGAACAAGACAAAGTCGGGTGAAACCTCGACGTTCTCCGATCGAACTTACCTGAAAGTCACCGAAAATGAAGAAATCTCGGAGTCTTGAGACTGGATAGAACAGAAGATCAACTGTAAATAAAATCCGGCGAAAAGGTCATCGAAAAACTTGAGAACGACTATCAGATCGCGCCGGCTTCTCTATTTTTTGCCGGGTTTGCATCGATTACGCTGTTTCACTATTTCTCCCTACTGAGTGCGGGTGTTTATTAGTGATTTTTTTTGTGTGTGCGCATTGATTTCGTGTGGTATGTGGGTGTATGATGGAGAATCGAAGAGAAGCAGATGAAGGTCTCCTCCTCCTCTAGTATTTCATGTGTGTGTATTGATGTAGAAAATGATATGTGTGTGCAAATATGGTGAGATCAATGTGTGTTGGTGTCAAAAAAAATGGATAAGATGAGGTATTTTTTTCGTATCTCCCCCCTCCTCCTGTATGTGTGTGAATATATCTATATCCTAAAAAAATGAAAACAAAAATCCTCCCCCACCTTCCTGGAAGGTTCCTCTATATGTATTTCCTTTGTTGCCAATAAAGGGGAGGGGTCATGTGGGGTAGAGGTATGGGGTAGTAAGGGTAGTGAGGTGAGGGGTGAGGTGTTGTTTTTTAGCTGGAGGGTAAGGATTAGGTGTCTATTTCTGATTGGGTGGGTTGTTGGAATCTTTAAAATAAGAGAAATTTAGTTAGGATTTGCTATTTGAATAAAAAATGAAAATAAATAAACAAGTGAAAGATGAGGTGGTTATTTATTTGTTTTACTTGTGGAAAAATTACCACGTGGATAGGATACGCAGTAATATGGGGTAAACGGTAAAACTAAGTTGTGAAGGGGACAAAATTACGTGTCTACATCATGCCCCCTTTGGATGTAAACACAGGTGTTTTTAGACAAAGAAGTAGACAACAAGACAAAATTTTGTCCCGACCGTTATTCAAAGGAAGAAACAGAAGGAAGCATGACAATCGAGTCTTGACTTAGGATATCCTACCTACGCACGTTATGAGGGAATCAAGTGACAGGTATCTCAAAGTATTGGGAAGAAGATGGACTATACCGAGTTGGAAAGTCGAGTGAGGTCCCCTCGAGGTTCCGGTCCGCGACTCCGTTATTACATCATAAATGAAAATTGCAAGTTGACATCTAAATAAGATTACAAAATCCTATCTACGCAGCTTTCCATGACTCTTGACTCGCTACTTCATCACCCTATTCTTCAGGCGGGCTCCTGACTTGTAATTTTTTCAACTTGTTGCCTGACTTTCAATTTCTTCACCTTTTTGCTTGACTTTCAACTTCTTCACCTTGTTGCTTGACTTTTGATTTGTTCGCCCTATGCTTCGGATGGGCTCCTAACTTTCAACTTCATCACCCTGTTCTTCAGGCGGGCTCCTGACTTGCCATTTCATCAACCTGTTCTTCAGGCGGGCTCCTGACTTGCAGTTTCATCAGTCTGTTCTTCAGGTGGGCTCTTGAAATCAAAATCAAAACTGGAACGAAAATTATCCCAAACAAAGATTATGATAAAGAAAGATTTCATTTTTTCTGAAAGTAATGTCCCATTCTCCAGGAGGGTCCTGAACAAAAGGGAAATTCCCATCTTCCAGGAGGGTCCTGAACATAAGGTAAATTTTTATTTTCCAGGAGGGTCCTGAACAGAAAGTAAAATCTCATTCCTGAATAGAAAGTAAAGTCCCATTTTTCAGGAGGGTCCTGAACAGAAAGTAAAGTCCTATTTTTCAGGAGGGTCCTGAACAGAAAGTAAAATCCCATTTTTTAGGAGGGTGCTGAACATAAAGTAAAATCCCATTTTTTAGGAGGGTCCTGAACAGAAAATAAAGTCTCATTTTTCAGGAGGGTCCTGAACAGAAAGTAAAGTCCCATTTTTCAGAAGGGTCTTGAATAGAAAGTAAAATCCCATTTTTCAGGAGGGTCCTGAACAGAAAGTAAAGTCCCATTTTTTGGGAGGGTCCTGAACATAAAGTGAAATCCCATTTTTCAGGAGGGTCCTGAACAGAAAGTAAAATCCCATTTTTCAGGAGGGTCCTAAACATAAAGTGAAGTCCCATTTTTTAGGAGGGTCCTGAACAGAAATTAAAGTCCCATTTTTCAGGAGGGTCCTGGACAAAAAGTAAAGTCCCATTTTTCAGGAGGGTCCTGGACATAAAGTAAAATCTCATTTTCCAGGAGAGTCCTGAACATAAAGTGAAATCCCATTTTTCAGGAGGGTCCTGAACATAAAGTAAAGTCCCATTTTTCAGGAAGGGCTTGAACATAAAGTGAAATATCATTTTTTAGGAGGGTCCTAAACAGAAAGTAAAGTCCCATTTCTCAGGAGGGTCCTGAACAGAAAGTAAATTCCCATTTTTCAGGAGGGTCCTGAACATAAAGTGAAGTCCCATTTTTTAGGAGGGTCCTAAACAAAAAGTAAAATCTCATTTTTCAGGAGGGTCCTGAACATAAAGTGAAGTCCCATTTTTCAGGAGGCTCCTGAATAGAAATTAAAGTCCCATTTTTCAGGAGGGTCCTGAACAGAAAGTAAGATCCTTGGATATGCTTTCCAATGACAGCTGAACTCAATGAACAAAACTTTGCCCCTGTTTCACCAAAGAAAAATTTCAGTTGAAAGCTTAGTGGTGGTTTGTAGCACTTGGCTTTCCAGGCATCTGCTCCAGCAGTTGTTTATTTTATCTTTGTTTTAAATTGCTGACACTTACCCCTGTATTATCGCATCATTGACCCAGACTAGATCAGGGAAATGCCTTTGACTCAAATACCGAGCTTCTATTTTACCATGCCTCTGAGATGTACCTTTTGACATTTGATACTCCCATGAATCCAGAAACCTGTCAGTTGATAGAATACCTTTGCCTTGTTTTGAATTATGATCATGTTTCTCTCGTGTGCTGGTCCTTGGCTTTTTCTTAGATAGTTGGAAAGATTGGTAGCAAGTTTTGAATCCTTTCTCGCTTGTTTTGACACGGACTTGACTTAAAATGTAAAGAAATTATGGTGACTTTTATTTTGATAAATGACATAAAAATACAAAATATGAATATGTAAATGAAATAAAAGGGCAACGTCCCTTATTGAAAAAGAAAACTTATCTAAATACGGCAACCAACTCCAATGAGTATGACATGCATTTTGGATTAAGCTGCCTGATCTTCCTATCCAAACTTCCCATTTATTGTTGAGTTCATGCCTTTGCCGCTGAGCCGCTTCTTCAAATCCATTGGACTCATATATCTCATTCAATTGACGACATCTTAAAAGACTTTCGCTAACAAATCTCTTTCCTTTTCACTTTGCTCTCGAACTCGTCATCGCCTTACAGTGCCCATAAGGGTTTTCACCAATAAGACTCTCATTTTTATTTTTCTTAACTCCCTATCGCCTTATGGTGCCCATGAGGGTTTTCACCAGTAAGACTCTCTCATTTTTATTTCTCTCAACTCACCATCACCTTGTGGTGCCCGCGAGGGTTTTCACCAATAAGACTCTCTCATTTTTATTTCTTTCCTGACTTCTTATGCTGAAGAAGACAAGTAGTACCTCACAATGTATCATCATATCCATTGCATACTTAGCCTTAACATTATCAAAGATTGATTTGAAGGACTTTTTTTGGCTGTAGCTTGGCTTTTGGATAAGGTTAGAAAAGGATGGCAAGAGGCTCGAACTATACATGAAGTGGGTGTGGGACTTACAACTTTTGGAATAGACTCAAACAACACATTAACTCATGCCCCAATTTTTGTTGACTGGGTGACTCTAAAATCTTTATTTGGTTGGACCGAGCCCTGAATAGGGTAACCTACGTATCTCACTCCCAAGAGAGGAGAATCAGGTCGCACGTAGTTCCATCAGCTTGTTCTTTGTTTTGGTCTAATTTTCTCTTCCTTTTTTCTTTTATTTTTTCATGTTTTTTCTTTTATTCTTATTTTCTTGACTTTTTTTTACTCCGTTTTGATTCCAAAAGAGGGATATAAAAGAAAATAGAACTAATCTCAAACGGGGTAAACAAAGGATGACACAATATTTGGATAGCGAAATAAAACGCCTTCATCATATCAATCTTAAAAATGCAAATACTAAACATGCAACAAAATCAATCAAAGGATAAAATATCATACATAATATCTTTTGACCACATCAAC
This sequence comes from Capsicum pubescens, assembly GCA_030864215.1. Classification (NCBI taxonomy): domain Eukaryota; kingdom Viridiplantae; phylum Streptophyta; class Magnoliopsida; order Solanales; family Solanaceae; genus Capsicum; species Capsicum pubescens. The sequence continues at coordinate 41,352,168 of CM061540.1, read as the reverse complement.
ATTGTTAGCCATTTCTTCCATTTTGCCTTCAATATCTGTCAAATATAAGGCTCAATTGGGCAACACTTTCTTCACAATAAATGGACCTTGCCAATTTAGGGAGAACTTACCTTTCACTTCAATCTGGTGAGGAAGGATACGCTTCAATACCAACTAACCAACTTCAAAATGCCTGGGTCATACCTTTTTGTTATACGCTCGAGCCATTCTCTTCTGATACAATTGGCCATGACATACCGACGTTAGTCTTTTTTCCTCAATCAAACTCAATTTTTCAGTCAGGTTTTGGCCCACTCGTCATCATCAATCTCTGCTTCCACAATGACTCGAAGAGAGGGAATTTCAACTTCTACAGGAATGACTGTTTCTGCCACATACACCAATAAATATGAAGTTTCCCCTGTTGAAGTACGAACCGTAGTGCGATACCCTAGCAATGCAAACAACAACTTCTCATGCCATTGTCTAGATCCTTGCACCATTTTCCGCAGTATCTTCTTGATATTCTTATTGGCGGCTTCCACAGCGCCATTTGCCTTTGGACGATATGGAGTGGAATTTCGATATGTAATCTTAAATTGTTGACACACTTCTTGCATCAAATGACTATTGAGATTGACAACATTGTCTGTAATGATCATCTTTGAAATTCCAAACCTACAAATGATGTTGGCATGTACAAAATCTACCACTGCTTTCTTTGTTACTGACTTAAAAGTTACTACTTCTACCCACTTTGTAAAGTAATCAATGGCCACCAAAATGAATCTATGCCCATTTGGCGCTTTCGGCTCAATCGGCCCAATCATGTCCATCCCCCAAGCTATAAAAGGCCATGGAGCAGACATCGCGTACAACTCAGCAGAAGGAGAATGTATCAGATCACCGTGTACCTAATATTGATGACATTTTCGAACAAAACGAATAGAATCCCGCTCCATAGTAAGCCAATAATAACCTTCTCGGAGTATCTTCTTTGACAAGATATAACCGTTCATATGCGAACCACATACTCCGGAGTGTATTTCACCATGATCGTCGAGGCTTCTTTTGCATCCATACACCTCAAAAGTCCCAAATATGGGGTTCTCTTGTATAAGATTCCCTCACTTAAGAAAAATCTACTAGCCAAGCGCCGAATAGTCCTCTTTTGAACACTGGTGGCATGTGCTGGGTATTCTCCTAACTGAATGTATTGCTTGATATCAAAGAACCAAGGTTCGCCATTGAGTTCTTCTTCAACTGCATTATAATAAGCATGTTGATCATGACTCTGTATATACACTAGATCAATGTAGGCCTTGTCAGTATGTTGGAGCATTGAAGCTAAAGTGGCTAAGGCATCAACAATGTCATTGCGAATTCTTGGAATATGCCTAAATTTTACTGACATAAACTATTGACATAGATCTTGCAAGCATTGTCGATACGGTATGAGCTTTAAATCTTGCATCTCCCATTCACCTTGAATATGATGGACGAGCAAATTTGAATCCCCCAACACTAATAGTTCCTGGACTCCCATATCAACAGCTAGCCTCAACCCAAAGCTTCATATTCCGCCATGTTATTGGTACAATAAAATCGAAGTTGCGTTGTTATCGGGAAATGTTGCCCCAATTTAAAGATAAGAACTGCACCTATTCCGACTCCTTTCATATTGATAGCTCCATCGAAAAACAACTTCCAACCTGGATCAGTATCTATAACGACTTCATCGACACACAACACTTCTTCATCAGTAAAATATGTCTTTAATGGATCGTACTTTTCATCGATGGGATTCTCAGCAATATGATCTTCCAAGACTTGGGATTTCATGGTGGTTCGAGTCACATATACAATGTCGAACTCGGTAAGAAATATTTGCCAGTTTGCCAATCGACCAGTCGGCACAGGCTTCTGAAAGATATACTTCAAAGGATCCATGCGGGAGATAAGATAAGTAGTGTAGGATGACAAATAATGCTTCAACTTCTGTGCTACCCAAGTTAGGGCACAACACGTCCTTTCAAGAAGAGTGTACCTGGCCTCATATGTTGTGAACTTCTTGCTAAGATAATAAATAGCCTGCTCCTTTTTACCCGTGACATCATGTTGACCCAGGACACAACCGAAAGAATTATTCATGACCGATAAATATAAGATCAAAGGCCTACCAGGATCCGATGGTACCAGCACGGGCGGATTTGACAGATACTTTTTTATTTTGTCGAACGTTTTCTGGCATTCTTCAGTCCACTCTACCACAACACTCTTTTTGAGCAACCTGAAAATGGGCTCACACATGGTTATGAGTTGAGCAATAAATCTACTAATGTAGTTCAATCTACCCAACAAACTCATCACCTCTGTCCTATTCTTGGGTGGAGGCAAATCCTGGATGGCTTTGATTTTTGAAGGATCTAATTCAATTCCTCGACAGCTGACTAATGATGTTAGGCGTATTTACACGCCTAAAGCACCTTAATGTACCCATATTTAAGCTACGTTTTGAGGACAAAATATATAATTCCTACACTTTTAGTTCTTTTTCCTATAAGTGAGCTAACCAACGTGATTAGCAAGATTTCAGGTATTTATGATGAAGATTTCAATATTTTATTGACTGTTGGATGCCAAAGGAAACTTCACGTAAGAAGGAAGGCAGCTTCTGGAAACTTGTGGACTGAAAGTGATGCATGGAAAACTTGTCCCGGGCAAAAACAACATTTCTAAAGACTTGGGGGATCAGCAGTAACTTAGTAGGATTAGGACAAGTATGCAGTAACCCAGTAGGACTAGGACAAGGATAAAAACCCTATTTCAGTAGGACTAGGACAAGGATGTTATAAAAATCCTATAATGCTGAATTTTTCAGCATTCAATTATTCATTCATTGGAAGCTTTTTATAATTCACTCATTCATTAATTCAAGTCTTTTTCATTCAACTTCCACTCCTAATTCACGTTACAATTGTTAATAGAGAAAAATACTAACTCGTGGGAAACACCAAGAGGAAAAACGTCAACCTTGTTGTGACGCCACACTCCTCTCCAATGTGAAATCATTCTAGTTTTGATATGATGATGATGTTTATTGTGATCTCCGTTGCGCTCATGAGTAGCTAAACTTCTCTGTTAGGGTTATGGAAGCCTTATGATATACTATCTATTGCTATGAGTTTGTGAATTCATGATACGTATGCTGCTTATATCATTACTCTCTTCATCTTAATTGAATTCTTGTGGTTGCAAAGATATAGAATACGCCAGTATAGCATTAACTTGTTCAAAAGAAAAGTTACATGTCTGGAAAAGAGAGAATGACAAGGAAATAGGGCTACCAACCCCTGTTTAAAAGTTAGTGCCGTAACTGAATTAACCTCTTGGAGAATTCGTACCATTAGTATACGCTTTAAGCTAGAAAGATTTAAAGTGATATAATCCTTGATGGTCGAAAGACGCTAGGATTTACCATAGAATACGAATCTCTATAAGCGCATGCATGTATGAATTCCGCATAACTCATAGCCAATAGATACGTAAAACTCATAAGGTGGACATAACCCTAACTTACAATTCTCATTGATTAAAACCTCCTAAACATTCCGTTTTTCTTTGTTACTTTGATACTCTTAATTCACGCTACAATTAAATCCCCCCTTTTTTGTAGAATTTTCGATCAACAGTCTACTAATCGTTGCATACTTAGTGACCAAGTATTCCCTGTGGGATTCGACACCCAACCCAGTTGGGTTCTATATTTGACAATGACCGCTTACACTCTTACGAGAGCTGTAGTTTGAGCGTTATCAAATTTTGGCGCCGCTGCCGGGGAATACAGTTGTCAACTAAGTTTGTGATAGTTAATAGACCCTTTGGTCTAAAATTCTTGAATTTTACTTTTAGTTGTTGTTTTTGTTTTATTCAGGTTTGTTTGAGTGCATGCCAAACACTCGATGTTCAGGTCAACCGTTATTACCTATCAATCCTGAACCACAATTGATTGGCAGAATGGATGCACAACGTGACATTAAAAGAAGGGCTGCTCAACAGGAGCAGGCTAGATTAGTTGCACTGGCAGCTGCTCAAGTGCATCAACAGAATATTGATAACCCAGGTCATGCAACAAATCCTGATGATGAGGACCTGGGTGATGATGAGTTACTTAATCCACGACGTGCAGATGAGGTGGCAGCGCTTGTGAACAGGAGAGATCGTCAAGCTAGAATGAGACCTGAACGTCGAGCTGTGCAGTCTCCTTTTGATGATGATGATGACGATCTTGATGGAGCTGGTGCCACAGGGGCTATTATTCCTCCGCCCTTGGCACCTGGAGCCAAGTTCAATATCACTAGCACCATGATTCAGTTATTGCAGCTCAAGGGGTTATTTGGTGGACTCGTAGGCGATGATCCGAATATGCATCTGATCAACTTTATTTCAACATGCAAGTCGTTTGACAATCCAGGAGTTGGGCAGAATACAATTCGGCTGCGCTTATTTCCATTGTCTCTGTCTGGGGAGGCAACTCTATGGCTGAACGGGCTAACTCCTGATTCTATTACTAATTGGAGGCAATTGAAAGACGCTTTCCTAGAAAGATTCTTTCCGCCATCCAAGAGAGCCCAACTACGGGATGAGATCAGCAATTTTCGGGAGGCAGCTGAAAGACGCTTTCCTAGAAAGATTCTTTCCGCCATCCAAGAGAGCCCAACTACGGGATGAGATTAGCAATTTTCGACAGCTTCCAACTGAAGCTCTCCACGAAACATGGGAGAGGTTCAAGAAGAAGCTTATGCGGTGCCCAAACCATCAGATGACGAATATCCACTTGATGGAAATATTATATAGGACTTTGAACTCGGTGACAAAGCCAGTGGTTGATAATGCTGTAGGGGGGTCATTCATGGACCTTACTTTTCTTGAGGCAAGTGATATACTAGATTGTATGACAAAGCAGAGTAGAGCTTGGCATACCAGGGATTCTGAGGTAGCCAGCTCTACCGTATCTGTTGGCATGACTGCAGAGCAGAGGCGTAGACAAGAGGAAAATGACCAAGATATGGCTCATATGAAAACGCAGATGGATCTTCTTACCAAGCACTTATTATCAGGGAAGACCGAAAAGGTTAAGGCCGTTGTATCACAGGGAATAGATGAATCCGACTCTGAGGAAGAAGCGAACTACTTGAATAATCAGGGGGGTTTCCGAGCCAATGCCCAAGGAAACCAATGTCAGAACTATTATGATAAATCTGGATACAAGGACCGCGATCAAGGTAGTTGGAAGAACAAGACTGACAGGAGTGGTTTGTATGTTCCTTCTAGAAATCATGAGGCTGTGGCGTCTGGCTCTGGGAAGATTTCCATGGAAGATATGATGGCTAAGCAGTTGAGAGGAGTGGAGGCAACCAATATGGGCGTTACTGAGGTAAAGCATGATTTGTCATCAATAAATCAATTGGTTGACTCGCATTCTACTGCAATAAAACAGCTGGAGCAACAATTGAGTCAATTATCAGTGGCATTCAACCAAAGAAAGGCTGGCACGCTACCCAGTGACACTGTGTAAAACCCAAGAAATGACGGGTCGTGTATGGCTATTACTACCCGGAGTGGTAAAGTGTTGGAAAATCCATCCAAAGGCAAGCAGGTGGTTGATGATATAGCAGAGAATGTTGATGAAGCAGAGTTTGAAGATGCCGTAGAAGCTGAAGTGAGTGCTCATAATGTTACACCTAGACATCACCAGCGTGAAAAGAGTGATAATCGAAAGCAAGATAAAAAGGAAGTGGTGGAGAAAACAATTCCTCTTCCACCACCACATTTTCCTCAGAGACTGAAGAAGAAGGTTGATGACACTCCTGTAAAGGTTGATAATCGAAAGCAATATAAAGAGGAAGTGGTGGAGAAAACGATTCCCCTTCCACCACCACCTTTTCCACAGAGACTGAAGAAGAAAGCTGATGACACCACGTTCAGTAAATTCATGACCATATTGAAGCCACTGACTATTAATGTTCCGTTGGTGTAGGCGCTGGAACAGATGCCTGGGTATGCTAAATTCATGAAGGACCTATTGAAAAAGAAGCGGGCAGCAAGTTATGAGCTGGCAGATAATGTTCATTATTGTAGTGCAATCGCTACAAGATTGCTAGTACAGAAGAAGACAGATCCTGGTGCTTTCACTATTCCTTGCACGATTAGATCGTTGGATTTTGCTAAGGCATTGTGCGATTTGGGAGCTAGCATCAATTTGATGCCGCTATCTATTTACAGAAAGTTGGGGTTGGGTGATCCTACACCAACCAATATGTGGCTCGTGATGGCAGATAGGTCGGTAAAACGGCCTGTTGGTATCTTATATGATGTATTGGTAAAGGTTTCCACCTTCATCTTTCCTGCAGACTTTGTTATTTTGGATTGCGAGGTAGATTCTGAAGCTCCCATAATCTTGGGACGCCCTTTCCTCGCAACTGGAAGTGTGCTTATTGATTTAAGAGCTAATGAGCTTTTATTTCGGCTGAATGACGAAGTGGTCCGTTTTGATGTATGCAAATCGATGAAGCAGCCTAGATATATGAACGTGTTCTCGGTAGATGATGTTTATTTTGATGATGAGAAAGAATTATCCGTAGAGGAGCAGCTTATTGTTGACCCATTGGCGGCTGTGCTTATGAATATAGAGCGTGAGGATGCTGAAAATTATGAAGAAACTATTTGTGCTCTAACAGGAATAGGGTCGTATCCTTATGCTCCCAAGAAGCTGGACCTCGATCTCAAAAATCGGCCTACACCACTAGCTAAACCATCCATTGAAGAGCCACCAATGTTAGAATTGAAGGAGCTACCGAATGCCTCAAAGGAAAGCTAATTGAAGCTCATATCACTGTAGCACCTGATTGGTCCCTACCATTTGAAGTTATGTGTGATGCAAGCGGAGTAGCTTTGGGTGTTGTACTTGGCCAGAGAAGAGAAAAGTTATTTAATCCAATCTACTACGCGAGCAAGGTCTTAAACGGAGCCCAGAAGAACTATACTGTCACGGAACAAGAGCTTCTAGCAGTTGTTTATGCTTTTGAAAAGTTTCGTGCTTACCTGTTGGGGACTAAAGTGGTGGTTCATACCGATCATGCAGCCCTGAGATACCTAATGACGAAGAAGGATGCAAAGCCAAGGCTAATTCGATGGGTGTTATTGCTGCAAGAATTTGATTTCGAGGTAAAAGATAGAAGAGGTTGCGAAAACCAAGTGGCTGATCACCTATCTAGACTTGAGAATGAGAACACAACGTAGCCCGATCTTGAGATTAATGATGCATTCCCCGATGAAGAGATCCTAGCCACGATGGTGGAAGAATTACCATGGTACGCAGACTTTGCAAACTATGTGGTAAGTAATGTGATACCTGCACATCTGTCTTTTCATCAAAAGAGGAAGTTCATGCATGATGTAAAACACTACTTCTGGGATGAGCCATATTTGTTTTGACGATGCGCAGATGGTGTTATCAGGCGATGCATATCTCATGTGGAAGTGTCGAGTATCTTGGAAGCAAGTTATGCTTCCCAAGTTGGGGGACACCATGCAGGTGGTCGAACAACAAGGAAGGTATTACAAAGCGGCTATTATTGGCCTTTGATATTTAGAGATGCCTACGAATTTGTGAGAAGATGTGACCAATGTCAGAGACAAGGCACGATTTTGAAGCACCATGAGATGCTCATGTCAAAAATTCTCGAAGTAGAGCTGTTTGATGTGTGGGGTATTGATTTCATGGGCCCATTCGTAAATTCGTTTGGGATGAAATATATCCTAGTGGCTGTCGACTATGTATCCAAATGGGTCGAAGCAGTAGCGCTGGCCGATATTGAAGGAAAGCGTGTTGTAGCATTCTTGAAGAGAAATATCTTCTCTCGTTTTAGAGTACCACGTACCATCATAAGCGATGGAGGATCACACTTTTGCAACAAGCTGTTCAAATCCGTGTTGGTGAAATATGGGGTCAAGCAACATAAGGTAGCCATGCCTTATCACCCACAAACTAGTGGACAGGTAGAGGTTTCTAATCGAGAGATCAAGCAGATCCTTGCTAAGACTGTAAACGCTAATAGGAAGGATTGGTCTTGGAAGTTGGACGATGCACTATGGGTTTATAGAACTGCATTCAAAACGCCAATTGGCATGTCCCCGTACCAACTAGTTTATGGGAAGGCTTGTCACTTGCCCATTGAGCTCGAGCATAAAGCATTATGGGCATTGAAGCGACTGAATTTGAATTGGGATGATGCCATGAATATGAGATTGGAGCAGCTGAACGAGATGGATGAATTTTGTCTACATGCGTATGACAGATCAGACTTCTACAAGGAGCAGATAAAAAAGTAACATGATCAACGGATTGTTCAACGAAACTTTCAAAAGGGTGATATGGTACTTCTTTTCAATTCCAGACTGAAGATATTCCCAGGGAAGTTAAGGTCCAAATGGTCTGGTCCGTACAAAATTAGCCAAGTCTACTCGTCTGGAGTAGTTGAGCTAGAAGACAATAATGGTGTTGTCTTTAAGGTGAATGGCCAATGAGTAAAACCATATATCGGTCCTCTTGACTCGATAAAATGCATGGCCACCATCTATCTCGACGAAATCTAAGTACTCGAGGTAACTATGTCGTGCCGCGACAATAAATCAAGCGCTAGATGGGAGACAACCCATCGTTTTTCATTCTTTATTGTTTTTCTAAGAGTTTGATTTTGTTAAATAAAAAAATAAATATCCAAAAAGAAGAGTCGAGCCACGACCAAAACTAAGGCGCTTGATGGGAGGCAACCCATCGTTCTAATCGTTTTTGTTGTTTTTGAATAAGTGTAGGTGCAAGAGGTGTAAAGGAGGAGATTGGTTTCAAATTTCGACTTGGAAGTATTGCATGTTATAGGTGGTAAGTTGGGAATGAAGAAGTAAAAGGCTATGAGTTAGGCATTGCCTATGAAAATCTAGGCAACGAACAAGGCAAGGCCTATGCTATGGCCTAAGCTCTCTGAATCTAGAGTGCCATGGCATAGGCGCTGCCTATGCCTAAAAATGCCATAGCATAGGCGCCGCCTATGCAAAAGCCCTTTGTCTCTGAATCTAGAATGCCATAGCATAGGCGCCGCCTATGCCTAACAATGCCATAGCATAGGCGCTGCCTATGCAAAAGCCCTTTGTCTCTGAATCTCGAATGTCATGGCATAGGCACCACCTATGCCTAACAATGCCATAGCATAGGCGCCGCCTATGTTCAACTAGGCTTTGCAAAAGGCGCCGCCTATGCCAAGCATAGGCAAAGCATTAGGCGTCGCCTATGCTCACTTTTTGGTCTCCTAATCCGATTCCAAACGGGTCAAAACCCGACCCAAGCTTGCCCTATAAATAGAACCTTAGTCTTAGAACAAAAATGCATTGCAAATTCAACCTAAGTGCCGCCCACCTCTCCAAAATCTCTCAAAAATTTTCTTTTTGCTCTTTTAACTTTGCAAGAACATCTTCCAAGGCCATCAACCAAGTAAGTACTTCTTTGCTCTTCTTTTATATTCCGTAAGTATTACAATACTACGCCTATAATAAGTTGTTAAATCTTAAAGTAGTGTTGGTGATTTGAATGTGGTTGATTTGCTGTACAACTAAGTGAGTGAAAGAATACGTATGGGTGTTCTAGACTTGGTTCCAACCTGAATTTGATTTTGATACACTGTCATACTTTTGCGGAATTGACATGGTCAAGAAAATTGCATAATCTTGTAACTAGAAAGCTTACATGTTCGAATGACTTATTCATCGAGATGAAAATTATGGTTGACTACAAACATACGATGTTATGATTATTTCTAATCCCATAACTTGATTCAATCTCTATGTAGTAGTCTTGCTCAAAAGGTACATCAATCCAAACATGAAAGTATTGCCAAGATTTCATGAAATAGAATAAAAAAAGGATAGTTAAGATGACAAGAAAAGTATGACTGCACTGATTATATTGTTGGAACATAACACCTAAACGTATATCGATGAAGTCTGAGTAATCGACATCTTTCACTTATTTAGTTAGTCACAACAAATTAAGTGTGGGGTGGTACCACTACTGTTTGTTTGTCGATTGTATCTACCGAGATGAAGCTAACATGACTATTATTTTAATCTCAGGTACAATGGCACCAAAAGCAAGACAAGGAAAAGAAAAAACAACCTCTTCACAAAAAGGCCAGAAAAGGGGACGAAAAGAGCAAGGTGAATCCTCCTCGTTGCAAATACCTCGACGCATGTACAGGATAAAATGGGTCCTAGAGGAGGAAGGAAAGGAGTGGTACAAGAACAATAAAGTAAAAAAATATGTTCATGTGGAGTTGATACAAAAGGAGAGCCTAGCAAAGAAAGAACCCCGCATTTTGGCTAAAATCATGGCGCTACATCTTGATTTCATTTTCCAAGATATGGGAGAATGCAATCTTGATCTAACGCGAGAATTCTATGCCAATTTGTCCCCAAAGACTACCGGAAGTGAAGTAAAGATTCGGGGCCAAGTCTTGCAACTGAATGCGGAGTTCTTCAACTCTTTTCTGGGTCTTCCATCTGTGGATCCATCACCGCTCAAGGATCTTTATCGCAGACCTCCATACAGGGCAATCAGACACACACTATGCGGAACAAGATCAATGGCATGGTGGATTCGTCACAAGGATACCGGTCGACACAATACCTTCCTGTATGCCTCCTTGAACAGAGAAGCTCGGATATGGTTGCAGATAGTTAATTATTGCCTGATTCCAGGGTCACAGTACACAAAGATCACACGTGATAGAGTGTGCTTGGTGTACACTTTGATGACGAACATCCCCATCAATATTGGGGCGATTATTCAATCTTCAATGCGTAAGGCCAGGCTGCACAAGAGGTCCCACTTCAGCTTTGGCAATCTGTTGACTGCGATATTGAGGAAGGAGGACATCGCAGAGGAACCTGCAGATCATAAGCTTCCACACAACCCGAAGAAGGTTGACCTCACAAAGGTTAAAGATGCTGAATCCATGCATGGCGTCAACCTAACCACTGCAGAAAGACATGCTCGCGATGAAAGCTTCTCCCGCCATTTATATGGCATGATGAGGTTTACCATGATGAGTGGGGGTCGTGTTCCAACTGCTGCAGAGCTCCAACAGTTGGATTATGACTACCCAATGAATGAGAATGCGAGGGCGATGTGTGGAGTAGGTGTATATTTTAAGGAACCTCTTGATGACGACATGCCAACCGATGATGATCGATGAATGCCAAACTCCGACGTGGAGGAGAACTCTGATGACGGCGACTCTGATGATGATTCCGATGCAGGGGGTATGACCCCAGACATAGAGGATGAGTCCGACTAATCAGGTTCTTCTTATTTATTTTCCACTGAGGGCAGTATGTCCCGTCTAAGTATGGGGTGCTGGTATTTGTATGCTATACTTCTTTGTCTGCATTTGCATTTATTCTAGTTCTTGTTTGTTTTAATTAGTCGTAATTAGTTTAATTTTAATTTTTTTAGATTTTGCATGAAATTGTTCTGATAGATGGCATGGTAGTATAACAAGAGTTTGTGCTAAATCATTACTATTGAGACATTTAGGCTCTACATGTGACTCACTGTGTGATAATTGTGTGGTTTAATTCATTCATCTGTTGGGTCAAGAGTCTATACTGCTCCCAATAAAGTTGACCATGTGCCTTGTGTGTGTGACGATATAGTATATTCTGTGTTGTGACTAATGCTAGAACTTTCCTGGTGTGTGTGTAAAATAAAGAGTGTGAGTTTAGGAAATGATTTAGGCATTTCTTTGGAAGCCTGTGATTGTTTACCTTCTATTTACCTACCCGTGGACATTATCCTAGTCAACCCTTTTGAGCCTTTAAGCCATTTTCTTTGACAGCCTCATATGTAAGCCTAATCCATTTTTTTTCAAGACCATAATTTGATCCAAATTCCTAAGTGCTTTAAATTGTGAAGTCATGTGACAAAATAAGAGGAAATTGGGTGAGAGTGATGCCTTAAAGTGAATTGGTACTTGAATTTGTTATGAAAAAAGAGTGGCTATCATAGAGGTGTGTTATAAAAAAAAGAAAAAAGAAAAAGAAATAGAAAAATAAAAAGATAAATTGTGTTTATGATTAAATAAAAAGATAGTTATGCTTGAATGGAAAAATAGGTAAAAAGGGGTAATAGATGAAAGAAAGGTAGCAGGGTTGATTAAAAGAGAGTGTTAATGGCATGATGTGATGTATTAAAGCGCTTAGGAGCATAGTCACTATTTCTGGCCAAAATAGTCCTACCCGTCCCTTAGCCTACATTACAACCTGTAAAAGACCTAATTGATCCTAAGCTTAACATTCTGATATTAGTAGAGCATTACACTAAGGGAAAGCCTATGGTCATCAGTTGCAACATATGAATTCTTTGTGAGAGTGAGATAAAGGATAATCTTATACCCATGTTTTGAAAAATGAAATACATGTGAGTAATTATGGGTGATATATTGTGAGACACACATGGTTGATGAGTTTTGGGTAGTCTTGTATGATTCTTTGTGCCTTAACTTGTGGATACGAATTAACCATCATCACGAGTCTATGTTGGAGGTTGAATCGTTTCTAGTAGTGATCAGAAAACTACTCTTTGCTGACAATTATCGTGCCTGTCTTGATGAATATTTTGTGTTACTGCTGTGATTTCTATTTAGATGATTGCATGGACGTAATATTTTGTTCGAGGACAAACAAAGCTTTAAGTGTGGGGTGTTGATGTTAGGCGTATTTACACGCCTAAATCACCTTAACGTACCCATATTTTAGCTAAGTTTTGAGGACAAAATATATAATTCCTACACTTTTCGTCCTTTTTCCTGTAAGTGAGCTAACCAATGTGATTAGCAAGATTTCAGGTATTTATGATGAAGATTTCAGCATTTTATGGACTGTTGGACGCCAAAGGAAACTTCACGTAAGAAGGAAGGCAGCTTCTGGAAACTTGTGGACTGAAAGTGATGCATGGAAAACTTGTCCCGGGCAAAAACAGCATTTCGATAGACTTGGGGGATCAGCAGTAACTTAGTAGGATTAGGACAAGTATGCAGTAACCCAGTAGGACTAGGACAAGGATAAAAACCCTATTTCACTAGGACTAGGACAAGGATGTTATAAAAACCCTATAATGCTGAATTTTTCAGCATTCAATTATTCATTCATTGGAAGCTTTTTATAATTCACTCATTCATTAATTCAAGTCTTTTTCATTCAACTTACGCTCCTAATTCACATTACAATTATTAACAGAGAAAAACGCTAACTCTTGGGAAACACCAAGAGGAAAAACGTCAACCTTGTTGTGACACCACACTCCTCTCCAACGTGAGATCATTCTAGTTTTGATATGATGATGATGTTTATTGTGATTTCCGTTGCGCTCATGAGTAGCTAAACTTCTCTGTTAGGGTTATGGAAGCCTTATGATATACTATCTATTGCTATGAGTTTGTGAATTCTTGATATGTATGCTGCTTATATCATTACTCTCTTCATCTTAATTGAATTCTTGTGGTTGCAAACATATAGAATACGCCAGTATAGCATTAACTTGTTCGAAAGAAAAGTTACATGTCTGGAAAAGAGAGAATGACAAGGAAATAGGGCTACCAACCCCTGTTTAAAAGTTAGTGCCATAACTGGATTAACCTCTTGGAGAATTCGTACCATTAGTATACGCTTTAAGCTCGAAAGAGTTAAAGTGATATAATCCTTGATGGTCGAAAGACGCTAGGATTTACCATAGAATACGAATCTCTATAAGCGCATGCATGTCTGAATTCCGCATAACTCATAGCCAATAGATACGTAAAACTCATAAGGTGGACATAACCCTAACTTACAATCCTCATTGATTAAAACCTACTAAACATTCTGTTTTTCTTTGTTACTTTTATACTCTTAATTCACGCTACAATTAAATCCCCCCTTTTTCGTAGAATTTTCGATCAACAGTCTACTAATCGTTGCATACTTAGTGACCAAGTATTCCCTGTGGGATTCGACACCCAACCCAGTTGGGTTCTATATTTGACAACACCCGCTTACACTCTTACGAGAGCTGTAGTTTGAGCGTTATCAACTACAAACCCCAACAACTTTCCAGACGAAACTCCAAATACATATTTTGCTGGGTTGAGTTTGAGATTATACCTGCGAAGCCTTTCAAAAAACTTTCTTAAATCTTTAACATGGTCATCCTGACTCTTTGATTTAATAATCACATCATCTACATAGACCTCAATATCCTTATGCATCATATCATGAAACATAGTGGTCATGGCTCTCATGTATGTTGCTCCAGCATTCTTTAAATCAAACGGCATCACTCGATAACAATAGGTCCCCCATGGCGTGATAAAAGACGTCTTCTCCGCGTCTTTATCATCCATAATGATCTGGTGGTATCCAGTATAGCAATCCACAAAAGAGACAACTTTATGTTTAGCGCAGTTGTCCAGCAAAATATGGATGTTAGGCAGCGGAAAATCATCCTTTGGACTTGCTCTGTTCAAATCACGGTAATCAACACATACTCGAATTTTGCCATCTTTCTTTGGGACAGGAACAACATTGGATAACCACGTAGGATAATGAGCCACTCGAATGACTTTGGCTTCAAGTTGTTTCATAATTTCCTCTTTGATTTTAATACTTACATCAGTTTTAAACTTTCTCAACTTCTGTTTCACAGGGGGGAATGCGGGATCAGTTGGCAATTTATAAGCCACTAATTCAGTACTTAAACCAGGCATATCATCATAACACCATGCAAAAACATCCTTATAATCAATTAATGCTTGAATCATTCCATTTTTTAGTTGCGGCAAAGAATGTACACTGATTTTAGTTTCCCTAACATCTTCTTGATTCCCTAGATTAATTGGCTCAGTTTCATTCAAACTAGGATTCAGCTTGTTCTCAAACTGTTCCAACTCTTTGCTTATTTCCTCTAGTGCCTCTTCTTCATCATATTCCCCTTATTGCTTCATTATATCTTGATTAGTTTGGCTTTTAAGATTAGGCTAAAAATTTCGCATGCATGTTATGTCATTAGAATCAACATAAAGAGAACTGTATAAAGAAAATGACAAAAACAAAATATATTAAACACAAAATAAGGGGACATTGCATTTCATTAAAAGGGAAAGATATGAGGGTTTAAACACAAATGACAACAGAATGTAAACAAGATAAATTCCAAATTACAACCCTGGAATAACTCGAATAAATAGAAAGAAAAACAAAATAAACTACCAAAATTCCCTCCTGACGGGGAGAGGGGTGAATTCCCAATTGTTGAGCTGGACCTCAGGACCTATGAACTGCACGTTTTCCTTACTGGTACCCTCTCCTGCTTCAACTATGTCAACATCAATCAGCAGGTTCTGGAAGTCATACACCAATTCAGCTTCAAATTCTACAGGCTTCGTGACATCGCTCTTGACAAATAATTCACTGAGTAGCAGCATTGGGCGAGGGAGTGACCATGTTTCCTTTTTCCTTCCCTTGGCCTTTTTCAAATCTTCACCCGTAGGTTCAAATCCCAGACCAAAAGTACCCATGTTCTCTCTCGGACATATAGCACAAACGATACCGTGCAAAGACACTCCCAAACCCTTCCCTGGCACAAATCCATATTTTAAAATCTCACTCACCATCATGATAGAAGCGGAAGACAATTGTGGTCCCAGAATAACCTGTCCTTCAAGGATATGATCTACTAGCACTATATCAAAAGTTTGATAGACAAATGTCTCCTCTACATTATTTGCTTCAATTAGAGACAAGGGAGAATATTCGTAGGCAGACAAATCCCCTTCACCATGAATAACCACTTCTTGTCTGTCATTCTCAAACTTGATCATCTGGTACAACGTAGATGCAACCATCTTGGCCTTGTGGATCCATGGTCTTCCTAACAACAGATTGTAAGAGGAGTTGATATTTAATACTTGAAACTCTAGAGTGAATTCAACAGGCCCTATAATCAACATTAGTTCTATTTCTCCAATGGAGTTCGACTTCGGTCCATCGAAAGCCCTGACACATACATTGTCGGGCCTGATCCTCTCAACACTAATATTCAACTTTTGCAAGGTGGAAATAGGGAAAATATTACGCCAGAACCTCCGTCAATCATGACATGAGTGATGTAGAAATCTTTACACTTCACGTTAATATAAAGCCCCCGATTATGCCCCGTACCTTCAACTGGCAATTTGTCATCAGAGAATCTGATCCGATTGACCTCAAAGATTTCTCCGACCATTTTCTCAAGATGATTTACTATAACCTTCCTAGGAATATATGCTTCATTTAATACCTTTAAAATAATATCACGATGTTCCTTGGAATGCAACAACAACGATAAGAGGAAAATTTGAGCAGGGGTCTTCTTCAACTGATCTATTATTGAATACTCCGGCAATTTCATCTTTTTCAAAAATTCTTTGGCTTCTTATTCGGTGACAGGCTTTTTGATAGAGGAAGGCCCACTCACGATTGTCTTGGGATTTCTTAGACCTTCAGGCATAAAGCATCTTCCTGACCGAGTCAAACCCCCTACCTTATCTACCTCTTCCACGACTTCTTTCCCCTGATAAGTCATCACGGTCTGCTTATAGTTCCAGGGGAACTTTTTTGTATCAACTATCAGAGGTTGGGTCACCGGTTTGATGATAATAGGGACTGCAAACGCTCCTTTCACCGTCAAGATAGGCTTACTCGTAGCTTCTACCACCGTCAACTTAGGTTTATCCTAACTTGAACCAACAACTGTTCTGCCTCCTTTTATTGTGATCGCGGGTTTTTATTTGCTTTCTTCGACTTTATCTTCTTTCGTGTCTTCCTGGCTCAATGACATTGCTTTCAATGAATTTGACACAGTCACTGATTTGTCCACATTGGTCTGTATTCTGACAATAGGCTTATAACACCTTGACAAAGCTTTCCTATCATATATCAGTTCTAACATATTGGTTTCAGCATTGGTTGGCAACAGATTCTGGTTCATATTTGGAACTTTCGGGGCTTGGACCAGAATTTGATTTGCATCAATTAAATCTTGGATAGCTCTCTTCAAAGGCCAATATTTCTTGATTTCGTGCCCCTGCATATCAGAAAAATATGCACACCTTAACGAATAATCAAGATTTCTTGGAGGTGGATTCGAAAGCCTTTCTTGAATTAGGCTCAAGACCTTCAACTTCCTCAACCTATCAAATAGACTGGCATACGAATCTCCGAGAGGTGTAAACTAATTCTTGGCTCCCTTCTCTTTCTTATACTCAGGCCTAGGTTGAAAAGTGGGTTTGGAGGGGTTTTGGTAATTTAGAGGAGTTGAAGGAAGATTTTAAGGAGCTTGCGCAAGCCATTGTGTGTAAGAAGGGATTTGAGCATATGGTTGTGCGCTATATACTGGGTACGGGGGTGGTGGAATGGAATATAGTGGGTTTTGTGGGGGATAGTAATGATAGAGAGGAATATATGGAGCTTGGGTATAGGCTTGGGGTTGGGGTTGGTGATAGGGGTGAGACGGTCTTTTGGGATAGGAATGGGATCCAGCTACAACGATCGCCACGTCCTCTTTTTTTTTTTTACCTCCAAAAGTTCTAGAGCCACCTTGAATTGCTCGGGTAGTGGCCTTTAATGCAACAAAACTCACAATCCGTCCAGTTTTGATTCCGTCCTCTATCATCGCTCCCATTTTTAGGACTTTAATAAATGACTTTTCCATCGCCGGAAGTAAATATTGAAAATAGGTCTCATCCTGTGCCTGAATGAAGACCTCTACCAGCTTACCCTCCTTCATTGGAGGTTTAACCCTTGCGTCCTGTTCACGCCATCTTATAGTGTATTCCCGAAAGCCTTCAGTACTTTTTTTCTTCATGTTGACCAGTGATTTCTCATCAGGAACCAGATTGATATTATATTGAAAATGTTGCATAAATTCATTAGCTAGGTCATCCCAGTAGTTCCAATTGTCAATATCCTGATCGACGAACCATTCTGAAGCCAGACCGAAAAGACTCTCGCCAAAGAAAGCCATAAACAACTCTTCTCTTCCCCCCGCAGTCCTTAATTGATTGCAATAACATCTCAAATGCGCCACGGGATCACCGTGACCCACGTATTTCTCAAACTTGGGCATTTTAAAACCAAGGGGGAGGTTAATGTCCGGGAACATGCAAACATCTTTATAGGCAACACTCTTATAACCTACGACTCCCTGTAAATTCCTCATGGCCTGTTCTAAACTCTTCAACTTCCGCACCATGACTTTTTATTCCTCTGTTGCAACAGGTTTCTCCGTATCAAATAGAAATGCGGGTAGCTGAGTGTATCCGTACGGTTTATTCATCTTCAAAGTGGGCTCCGGGGCACAATACTGATTCTTCAAAATTTTAAACATTGGTTCACTGGCAGACCAAGAAAGTACCATTGTCGGACGTGCAACATAGATGGGAGTTTCGAATGGTGGTGGAGCCACAAACACAGGTGTTGTTGGTGGTGCCGGCTGAGTAGCGGGCCTTGGTTGTGGCGCTGCCAGGGGCATACTATAAGTGCTCGGATAATATTATCGTGGAGTGAATCCTGGCGCGTGCTCGGGAGACTTAATAGGAACAAAAAATTATGCTTGAGAGAGCGGTGGGAAATTTGGGATATTCCCAAGTTCTTCAGGGAGTGGAGAAGGAGGCATGCCACTAGCCCATGCTCGGTACAGATCTAGCAATTGTTGTCTAAGTCTCAATACCTCATCATTGCATTCTGAACTTTCTTCCCTGGGATCCTGATCTGGGTCAATGAGTGAATTTTCAATCTCCCTACTATCCATGGCGAGCTTCGCTTTTGATCTAGTGAAGTACGGATGACTAGCCAGAGTGCTACAAATCAACCACTTATCTGAAAGAACATGCTCATCAAAGACAAAACCCGTTTGGATTAGGTCAAGCAACAAGCAAAAAAATCACATTGTACACACCCTAGGTTTATGCATATTTCTACCGACCTTTGAGGGTAATGAGACCATTTTAACATCATCCTGATTTCCCCATTACATTATTATACCTCTCTTTTTTGCTTTTGAACCTTATTTCTCTCTTCTTTTGCATCAGTCTCTTCTTTTCCTCTTTTTTTCTCTCATTGCTCTTTCTTTCTTTTCTTCTCTCGCTATCTCATTTCTTTTTATCATTCTTTATGTCTTTTTCCTTTCTTTAAAAGAGGAAAAACAATGAAACAAAATGATTAGATCGAACCCAAAAGTAGGTTGCCTACGTATCATGTTGTACATGAATCAGATCTTGCGTAGTTCGTGCAATGCATGCATAAACACCACAAAGTTGAAGATTTTTTTTTTGAAGATTTTTTTTAATAAAGAACACACAAAAGGAAACAATTCCGCAACTTCATTAAATTTCATAAAAGAGACAACTAAAACAAACTTCGAATTTAAGAAAGCTTAAAAATTGATCAACAAAGACTAAACAACATTCTAGACCCATAAGATAACATGCGTAATACTCCTAGTAAAGACTCTTAACGTTTAAAACAAACTTGACCCCGACTGAACAAAGACACAACAATACAAGGACAGAAAAATAAAGGACTCTAACTAAATAAAAGATAAGAGTTGTTCCTTTAAATTGGTGCGCTGTGGGATGACCCTGGATGAGATGGACTTGTCTGTGAAATTCTCTTTCTCCCATTCAAACTCTTTAGCATATCCTGCAAAGACACCCTGATATTTGGGAAGAAGTTTCTGGCACGTATCCCCGCCTGATGGAAAGTGCACCTGGAAATTTTGTTCTGATACCTTTCCATAGTCTTGAGCAAATCTGATAAATGAACTCTCAGTGTCTCCACTTTATCCCCCGCACTTTCATCCTGACTGTCATCGACAATGCATTCTTCCTCTAAGTTGCAAGGGCAATGGCCTACTAATACCCCGAGGTATGGTTTACATCCAGATCTCATATCTTTGAGTGTACCCCGGATTATCCAAACTTTCTTTGAAAGTATCCACTCCTAGATTTGTTGCATGATTCCAGAAATGCTCGTATTTGCTCTCGCCTAAGGCTTGGTCCTTGAAGTACTCGACATCCTTTAGAATATCCACTACTGGTGGCACATCCTGCGACCTACCCAACTGTCATATTACCCTAGAAGGAGTGTATGGTCTGGTGCAATTAAGCCCTAACATAACCAGAAGGAGTTGCATCTGACAACCCAACAAGATTACTTTTGGACGAAGCCACAAATAGGTCCACAAAATATTATCCTCAGTCCTTGACTCGAGAAACTCAATCCAAGCATCGACTCCCATAAGTAGCGAGAATTTATCCAAGCGCATCCTGAGGTCCATGGATTTCACTCGATTGGGCATGCAACGATTAATCATGTCCGGTCTAACTAAGAAAGGCGTATGCAAATGCTCCATCATCCACAGTTGCAATATCAGGTTACTTTCCTTAAAATATCTCATCCCCCCTTCACCTCGGTTAAAGCCTTATATATTTTTATTAAGATCATGGGTACAATAGTAACCCCGACCTTGTCCTTTTGCTTAGTGACCTTGTCCTTTTGCTTAGAGCCCTTGTCCTTTTGATTAGAGCCCTTGTCCTTTTCATCCTTATGAAATAGAGCCATCACCATAGATTGCAAACGTGTATTAACACGTGTTTCTTCTTATGGAAACACTAGAGTGCCTAATAAGGCGAGGGTGAAGACTTCAAGACGCTTTCTCTCCCACTTCTGCTTAGTCATATAAAATTCATCCCAAAAGCAGTCAAAACCTTCCAAAGACCCGAATATCGCGAATAAAAAATCCAAGGAAATCCATGATTGATTCAGACAACCCAAATGCCTGTTGTTACTTTTCAACCCACAACCTTGCAGAAACCTATTGCCCGAGTGGTTCCGAGCTCGGATAATGCTTTTATCAATATAAGGAAAATAGAGCAGACCGGATATTTCTGCCAAGGTAGGTGTCATCTCACACTTTCCGAACCTAAAAACCAAATTACTAGGATCCCAAAAGGTCAATATAACATCTATCAGATCTGGATGGGGCGAGATATGCAGAAGATCCATAAGATCACCTAATATTTTAACTAGCTTTTGCTAGTCAACGTAGCTGAACGTGCCCCACCACTTGATTAACTTTTTAGGCACCTTGCCAACCATCCGAACTTTAGACTTTGTGGATAGATCCATCCTGCCATGACACATGAGACATTATCTCAAAAAATTTGATAAGTGAAAAAGATTTCCCTTAGTACCCTGACGCGGACATATGTCGAAGGAACATACCAGTTTATGACTCCTATTCGCCGAATAGTATCACTGAATAAAATCAGCCTACTTGGCTAAGACTTGCTAAAAACACTAAATTATGAGGAGAAAGACCTAGGATAAGGCTAAGACAAAGGTAAAAATAAAGATTACCGGACCCACCGAGGGTTGCCTATGTATCCCGCCCCTAGGGATGGGAATCAGGTATGCGTAGTTCATCTAAGTTGGACAATTAAGGATTAAAACGGACTGAGACTTGACTTAAGAGACGCAATTATAGATGGATGATGAAAATAAATTCTTTTTGGGGTTTTCAATTAGACACTTCACACAAAACTGACACCAACAACTATGAAAGAAAAATTCTTTTTGGTATTTTTATTTTATGAAATGGACACAACTACTACCATTTTTGAAACTTCTAAAGAAAATCTTTTTTGGAATTTCAAAATTATGAATGCATGCTAATTGAGATAAAGAGAAAATCTTTTTAAAGTTTTTGAATTATGAATGCATGGTAAAGGAATAAGAGGAAAATATTTTTGATGTTTTTGAGACAACGAATGCGAAAGGTAAAAGAAATCTTTTTTTTTCTTGAATTTTGAATTATGAAAAATAAAAGCCATAAAGAACTCTAAAATCATAAAACTCTCTTTTTTTATTTTTGACTCACCTTTTTTCTAAAAAATTTTCAACATTTCTTACCTACGCACTTTACTTCTAACACATTCTTTCCCCAAATTAGTCCGTTAAATGACCACGTTATCCTCAAAGATGCAACATTTAGCACGTAGGGATGCTTTAGAAGTAAGTCACCTACGAAGGACCAAGTGTGTCCCGCTAGGTCTCAAAATGATACAGATAAGTATGAACTGAAAGCTGACCTACATTGGGGTTTACTAACAAGGCTGTTCGGGGGAGCGTATGGTCGATAACGGCTTGTTTTAGTTGGCCACCTACTCCATACAACCCAACGGCTCCCCCCTTAAAATAAGGGTGACTCAACTATAGATCGTGTACACACGTGTACTACGGACTTGTTGCAGAAAGAATGACTCGGGTTATGCACATGATGCCAGATATAAAACATTAACACATAAAGAAAAACTGTAAACAAAGAGCACGGAAACGCACAATAGTGATAACAAAAACACAAACAATAATCACAAACAATGTTTATACACTCATAATGCCAAACAAAGCCGATACGACTCCAAAAATAAGCTAGAATTACTTGTTCTCCCCAGCAGAGTCGCCAGAGCTGTCACACCCTTTTTTTCAACAAAAAAAAGATTGATTTTAAAGGTCGAAAGGGTTTTTATTACTAAAGTGACAAAAATAAAGATTTTGTTTTGAAAAGTATTATTTACACTTAAACTCAGAGTCGCCACTTGGCATAATTCGGTGTGCCAAGTCACCACTGGAAATCCTTTTTCGAAAAATGATTTTGACTCTTTTAAATTGATCTGCAAACAGAGATTCTGACTAAGGAATTTTGTTGACCGAGGGGAAGGTGTTAGGTATCCCTCAGTCCCTTGGTTTGACCATGGTCACTTGGTGGAGCGTATCGGCTAATTTTAACACTACAAATGTACAAACCACACAAAACACGTAAAACAATCAAACAAACGAACAAAACAAAAATGAATCAAAAGTACAGTGTCCAGTCCAATTTATACAATCCAAATATAAAATGTGAAAATAAATCCTATCTAACCTATACTAATTCTAACTACGCTCCCGTGCTTTACCCGATGCCTCGAGCCTTCACCACGAACATCTTCCAAGTACAAGATACCTCGGGGCATTCCCCAGATAAATCCAATGACAAAACCCAAACTCAATTCTCGATAGCAAAAAAAACTAAGAACCTCGATGAACCCAACTCCGGCGAGTCACAGTAACGAAACCCGATGAGAACAAGATGAAGTCGGGTAAAACCTCGGCGTTCTCCGATCGAACTTACCTGAAAGTCACCGAAAATGAAGGAATCTTAGAGTCTTGAGACTGGATAGAACAGAAGACCAACAGTAAATAAAATCTGTTGAAAAGGTTGCTGAAAAACTCGAGAAAGACTACCAAATCGCGACGGCTTCGCTATTTTTCACCGGGTCTGCGTCGATTACGCTGTTTCACTATTTTTCCCTACCAAGTGCGGGTGTTTATCAGTGATTTTTGTGTGTGTGTGTGCGCATTGATTTCATGTGGTATGTAGGTGTATGATGGTGAATCGAAGAGAAGCAGATGAGGGTCTCTTCCCCCTCTAGTATTTCATAAATGTGTATTGATGTAGAAGATGATATGTGTGTACAAATATGGTGAGATCAGTGTGTGTTGGTGTCAAAAAAATGGAGAGGATGAGGTATTTTTTTCCTATTTCCCCTCTCCTCCTGTATGTGTGTGAATATATCTATATCCTTCAAAAATGAAAACAAAATTCCTCCCCCACCTTCCTGAAAGGTTTCTCTATATGTATTTTCTTTATGGCCAAGAAAGGGGAGGGGTATGGGGTAGTGAGGGTGGTGAGGTAAAGGGTGAAGTGTTGTTTTTTAATTGGAGGGTAAGGGTTAGGTGTCTATTTCTGATTGGGTGGGTTGTTGGAATCTTTAAAATAAGACAAATTTAGTTAGGATTTGATATTTGAATAAAAAATGAAAATAAATAAATAAATAAGTGAGAGATGAGGTGGTTATTTATTTGTTTTACTTGTGGGAAAATTACCACGTGGATAGGATACGAGGTAATATGGGGTAAACGGTAAAACTAAGTTGTGAAAGGGGACAAAATTACGTGTCTACAATGATGACCTGGGGGATGATGATCTAATTGAGCCTGCAAATTGGAGGTGTACTGAGAATGTAGCTGCACCAGTGAATTGGAACCGGCCTACTAGAGGAAGAGAAAACCACCAGCCTATTGTGCAGTTTACATTTGATGATGAGGATGATACAGACATGGACAAAGCTGGTGCTACAGGAGAAATTATTCCACCACCATTAGCACCGGGTGTGAAGTTCAACATCACCAACACAATGATACATCTACTAAATCCCAAAGGTTTGTTCGGTCGACTTCCAGGGGATGACCCAAATATGCACTTGGTGAATTTTATCAACATCTGCAAATATTTTGACAACCCTGGAGTTGGACAGAATGCAATCCATCTGCGATTATTTCCATTGTCTCTATTTGAGGAGACAACACTATGGTTGAATGAGTTAGATCCTGATTCTATAACAAACTGGAGGCAGTTGAAAGGAGCTTTCCTATAAAGGTTCTTTCCGTCTTCCAAGATATTATAGTTGAGGGATGAGATTAGAAACTTTAGGCAGTTACCAAATGAAGCCCTTCATGAGACTTGGGTGAGATTCAAGAAGAAGTTGACGCAGTGTCCTAATCACAAGATGACAGGCGAGCATTTGATGGAGACATTCTACAGGGCGTTAAACTCCATCACTAAGCCAATTGTGGACAATGTTGCAGGAGGAGCGTTTATGGAACTTAATTTTATGGAAGTTGTGGAGATGTTGGAAAGATTGACTAAGACAAGTAGAGCTTGGCATACCAAAGATTTTATGGTAGCAAGCAATACTGTATCTAGTGGTATGACAACTGAATAATGCAGAAGAGAGAAAGAGAAAGATCAAGACATGGCCCATATGAAGACCCAGATGGACTTGCTTACCAAGCATTTGCTATCGGGGAAGACAGAGAAAGTGAAGGTTGTAGGGTAACATAGAAGTGGAGCCAAATCTGATTTTGAGGAGGAGGCTAAGTATGTGAATAACCAGGGGTGTTTTTGAGGCAATAGCCAAGGGAATCAAGGCCGGAATTACTCTGACAAAGATGGATACAAAGATTATAATCAAGGAAGCTGGAAAAATAAGAATGATAGGAGTGGATTGTATGTGCCTCCTAGAAATTACGATATTGTTGTTGCTAGTTCGAGTAAGATATCTATGGAAGATATGATGGAGAAGTTATTGAAAGTGGTGGAATCAACTAACACTGGGGTGACAGAATTGAAGAGTGACTTATCATCTATGAGTCAGTTAGTTGACTCACATTTGAATTCTATCAAGCAACTTGAACAACAGATGAACCAGTTATCTGCAGCATTTAATCAGAGAAAGAGCGGTACTTTATCAAGTTATACAGTGCAAAATCCTCAGAATAATGGATCTTTCATGGTGATTATCACTCGTAGTGGTAAAGTACTACCTGGCTCGTCTATGGACAAAGCTGTAATTGATGATGTGGTGGAAGCAGAAGAAGATCGTCCAGTGGAGTCTGAGAAACTAGATGGTTGCGAGAGTTCATCTAACCATCAGTAGGTTAATAAGTTATAGAAAGATGAGGGAAAGGATGGAGAAGCAATAGTTACACTATTCTAAAACCACCTCCTCCATTCCCTAATCGATTGAAGAAAAAGGTTAATGACATAAAGTTTAGTAAGTGTATGGCAATGTTAAAACAGTTGGCGATTAATGTGCCTTTGGTGAAGGCACTAGAGCAGATGCCTAGCTATGCTAAATTCATGAAGTATCTTGTGACGAAGAAGAGAACAGTGAGCTATGAACTAGTGGACAACCTTCACCATTGTAGTGCTATTTCTACAAGATCCTTGGTGCAGAAGAAAGCAGATCCGGGAGCATTCACCATCCCTTGTACTATCGGATCTCTTGTTTTGCCAAAGCCTTGTGCGATCTTGTGGTTAGTATTAATTCTATATGACCGGTAGTTTATAAGAAGTTGGGTTTGAGAGATCCTACACCCACTAATATGCGACTTGTAATGGCAGACAAATCGGTGAAGCGGCCAGTTGGGATATTATATGATGTGCTAGTGAAAGTGGCCAGGTTTATCTTCCCTGCAGATTTCGTGATCCTAGATTATGAGGTGGATTTCGAGGTACCCATAATATTGGGTAGACCTTTTCTTACAATTAGGAGTGTGTTGATTGACTTACAGGCAAATGAGCTATAGTTTAGGCTTAATGATGAGGTAGTCCAATTCGAGTCTGTCAGTCGATGAAGCAATATAAAGAGATGAGTGTATTCTCCATTGTGGATGTATATAAAGAGATGAGTGTATTCTTCATTGTTGATGTATATTATGAAGATGAGCAAAAGGTGCCGATTGAGGAAAAATTTGTTGTAGAAACCTTAGCTATAGTGTTGATGAATTTTGATAGTGAGGGTATCAAAGAATATGCGGAGACCGTATCTGCACTGACAGAAATGGGGTCATACTCTTATGCCCCCAAGAAGCTGGATTTGGACCTAAAAAATCATCCAACACCACCAGTCAAATCTTCTATTAAGGAGACTCCGTTATTGGAATTAAAGGAGTTGTCAGGTCATTTGCAGTATTCATTTCTTGGTAGTGATAACATATTGCCGGTCATTATTGCAGCAGATTTGGGAGAGCAACAGGTTGAGGCCCTTATCTATGTGCTTGAGAGGTATAAAAAGGCTATCGTATGGACGATTACGAATATTAGTGGGATTTCTCCAGGCATATGCACTTACAAGATCTAGCTAGAAGAAGAATACAGACCGACCATTGAGCATCAGCGCAGACTAAACCCAACTATGTAAAAAATAGTTAAAAAAGAGATCATAAAATGAATCAACACAGGGATTGTATAACCAATCTTCGATAGCAAGTGGGCAAGTCATGTACAGTGTGTACCCAGGAAAGGAGGTATGACTGTGGTTGCTAATGAGAAGAACGAGTTGATTCCACTTAGGCCAGTGACTAGGTGGCGAGTTTCCATGGACTATCGAAAGTTGAATTCGTGGACATTGAAAGATCATTTTCCAATGCCCGTCATGGTTCAAATGCTTAATCGCTAAGCATGAAGGGGTTTGTATTGCCTCTTAGATGGATATTTGGGATACAACCAGATTTTGATCACTCCGAAGGATCAGGAGAAAACCACATTCACGTGCCTATATGGAATATTTGCATTCAAGAGAATATTGTTTAGTCTATGTAATGCATCGGCTACTTTTCAAAGGTTCATGATGTCGATTTTCTCCAACATGGTAGAAGACAACTTAGAGGTGTTCATGGATGAATTCTTCGTTGTGGGTGACTTGTTTGAATTGTGTTTGGTAAATTTTAGTAGAGCTTTGCAGAGATGCGATGAATTCAACCTCGTGTTGAATTGGAAAAAATGCCACTTCATTGTGAAAAAAGCAATAGTGCTTAGACACTGAATTTTAGCTAAGAGAATTGAAGTTGATCGTGCTAAGGTAGAAGTGATTGAAAACCTACCACCTCCTATTTCAGTGAAGGGAGTCCGTAGTTTTTTGGGTCATGCTGGATTCTATCGCAGGTTCGTTAAGGATTTCTCCAAGATTGTGGATCCACTTTGCAAGTTATTAGATAAAGAGACAAAGTTCATGCTCAATGATGACTTTATGAAGGCATTTCAATGCCTTCAGGAGAAATTGGTAGATGCCCCGATTATTATTGCACCGGATTGGTCCAGACCATTCAAAATAATGTGTGATACAAGTGGAGTGGCACTTGGAGCGGTCCTTGGTCAGAAGAAGGAGAAACTATTTCACCCTATATATTACGCAAGCAAGGCATTGAATGGGGAGCAAATAATTATACTGTCACTGAGCAGGAGCTTCTAGCTATTGTGTATGTTTTTGAGAAGTTTCGGTCATACTTGTTGGAAACCAAAGTGGTGGTTCATATAGACCATGCGGCTTTGAGATACTTAATGGTGAATAAGGATGCCAAACCAAGGTTTATTAGATGGGTTTTTGTTCTGCAAGATTTTGACTTTGAGGTCAAAGATAGAAAAGGGTGTGAAAACCAAGTTGCAAACCATTTATGCAGGCTAGAGGAAGAACAACTCACTGCAGAAAAGCTTGATATTGATGATGCTTTTTTGAATGAAAAGATTTTAGCATCTGCACTTAAAATGATACCTTGCTATGCAAATTTTGCCAACTATGTGGTGAGTGATATTATCTCGGATAATTTTTCTTTTCATCAGAATAAGAAATTTCTCCACGATGCCAAGAGATCTTCTGGGATGAGTCGTATTAATTCAGACGGTGTGCTGCTAATATTATTAGAAGGTGCATACCGGAAGTTGATATGAAAAGTATTCTGGAGTCCTGTCATGCATCTCCTGTTGGGAGACATCATGCAGGTGATCGTACAACAAGAAAGGTATTGCAAAGTGGCTATTTTTGGCCAACCCTATTTAAATATGCATAGGAGTTTGTAAAAAGATGTGATTAATTCCAAAGACAGGGTTCGATCTCGAAGTATCATGAGATGCCCATGGCGAAGATGTTGTAAGTTGAACTATTTGACGTTTGGGGTATTTATTTCATGGGGCCATTTATGATCTCCTACGAGCTGAAATATATCTTGGTGGTTGTGGACTATGTGTCCAAATGGGTTTAAGCGGTTGCTTTGGCCGACAATGAAGGAAAGAGAGTGGTTGCCTTTCTGAAGAAGAACATCTTCTCCCGTTTTGGGGTACCAACAACTATCATTAGCGACGGGGGATCCCACTTCTGTAATAAAATGTTCTGGGCTGCCTTGTTGAAGAATGGTGTGAAGCAGCATTAGGTAGCTACTACATACCACCCACAAACAAGTGGGCAAGTGGAAGTTTTGAACTGGGAAATAAAAGAAATCTTGGCTAAGACAGTGAATGCGAGTATAAAGGACTGGTCTCGAAAGCTCGATGATGCCTTATGGGCATATCGAACTTCTTTCAAGACGCCTATTGGGATGTCATCGTATCAGTTAGTCTACGGCAAAGCATGTCACCTTCCGGTCGAACTAGAGCACAAATCTTTGTGGGCTCTTAAAATATTGAACATGAACTGGAAGGAAGCAACCGATTTAAGGTTGGAAAAATTGAATGAGATGGATGAATTTCATCTCGGAGCTTACGAAAGAGCTGACCTGTATAAAGAGAGGCTGAAGAATTACCGTGATCGAAGAATAGAGAAGCGAGACTTTTGTGTTGGTGATTGGGTGTTATTATTCAACTCTCGAGTTAAGCTCTTTCCGGGTAAATTGAAATCAAGATAGCCGAGACCTTTCAAAGTGAGTCAAGTTTTCCCATCAGGTGTGGTAGAACTTGAAAGTAAAGATGGAAGTTTGTTTAAAGTTAATGAGAAAAGGATCAAGAATTATGTTGATCCAATGGATGATGTGAAGATGTTTTCTACTGTGTATCTCGATGAAGTCTTAGTAATCGTGATAACTGAGTCGTACCACGACAGTAAATCAGGCGCTAGTGGGCGGCAACCCACAATGTGTTGTTGTAAGCCTTTGTGTTTGTTTTAAGCTTTGTTTTTTGTAATGAGTTTTTTAGATGTGTAGGAACAAAGGTAAAATCAATGTTGTCAATTCAAGCAAAAACTGGGCATATTCTGGACAAGGATGACGATCAAGGATGATAAGCCGTCACTAAGGTGACGGGCCATCACACCTCGTTGTTAGGTAAAGCAAAATATGGACTAATTCTGGATAAGGGTGATGACAAGGTTGACGAGTCATCATCCAAGTGATGGGCCGCCATGCCTCATCATCAAGTGAAGAAAAATTGTGAAGCATTCTGGATATAGCTGACGACATGGATGATAAGCCGTCACCCACGTGACGGGCCGTCAAACCACGTCGTCAGCTGAATTAAAATTATGTGACATTCTATTTTGGGTTTATGAGGTATGTGATGGGCTATCAGACATGTGATAATCCGGCACTTAATTTTGGGCCCTGTTGAGTGATTTTGACCCGGTCAGAATGCCATTACCCAATCCAAATCTGTTAACCCTTATTTTTTCAAATTCTGAATAATTATTTCCCCACTTATATTTTTGGTTTATTTCTTTTCTCATTATTAGTTTTTATTAACTTTATTTGTTTTTTATTTGTTAATTTTTGGATAATTTTAGAAAACAAGAAAATAGGCTACATCAGTTCAGCTACTTCATATTTCCCGTCAATTTCTTTTTCAAACTCCAACATCAACTTTTCTCTCTTCATCTTCTCAAAACCAAGTGAAAAAGTGTTAAAACTCTTCTTCTCCTTTCTGAAAAATTAGTTAATTTTATCTGTTCTTCTCTGAGCAAGTCGAATACTCACAAGGGTGAAGCCTGCAACTAAAGTCTTCTGAAAGGTATGTTTCGAAAAACTTGTCTCTTTTCCTTTGGTAAAATGATGGGAATTGCATACTATTGTAAGTTTTGAAGGTTTTGAAGTGTTCTTGAACAAGTTTAAGTACTGCACAATGAGTTGGTCACCCACGATCAATTCAACTTTGCATAACTAAAATTTGTTCATGAACAACTGTTTATTAAATTTCAAATTGCTCCACTATTGGTAAAAGACGTAAGCTTTAATTGAGTAAAAAAACACCAAACCCTAGGTTTTCAAGTTTATTGAGTCGAATTGGGTGCAAGATCATATTGAAAATTCCTAATTAGGGTTAACTATTTCAAAATTGAGCAATAAGGTTCAAAGTTTGCAAAATCAAAATGAATGAGTTGGTAAACATGATTTGGAGCGACTGTTATGTTGAAGAGTCGCCAAAGAAGTGATAACTCGTCAATTAAGTCGTCAATGAAACCAAATAAGGAGCTATGAATTCTATTATAAGTTGTAGACCTGGCTGATAAGCCGTCACTTAAGTGACGAGTTATCACACCAAGTCGTCACGTGAGCTAAAAATGTGTAGCATTCTGTTTGAGGCTGACGAGCCTTCACTGAAGTGACGACCTATTAGACCAAGTCGTCACTTGTTTCTCTAAAATGAGTCTTTCTATGTGTGGCTGAAGACTTGGCCGACGAGCCGCCACTTGAGTGATGACTTATCAGACCAAGTCATCACACACATGCTTAGTCATCTTAATAAACCATTTCAAGGGTAACACTGCAAATGATTAACTTTTGTGTGCTTATTCATTCTTGTGTAGTAAATGATTCTTTCTTTTTGATGCAGAATTAATTATTCCACCTAAAGGGAAGTCAAAGAAAGCAACCAAAAAGGTGACCAAGGAGAACTTGAACCGGATACTCTTCAATGAGTCTGAAAGTGAGCAAGAAGAGCAACAGCTTCAGAGACGCAATACAAGGAAATGTCTTAGGATGGCTGAACCTCCCCCTCAACCTGAAGAAAAGGTGATTGAGGAAGTAAGCCTTGGAGAAGAAGACTCTTCTTCATCTAAATAACCTTATTTGGAGCACCTCTTCCTGAGCAATCGTCTTCAGAACAACATTCTTCTGAGCAACCAACGGAGGAAGACACTCAGACAAGGGGGGATGTAATAAAATGCAAGAATCCAGGCATCCGAGATAGTGTGAGATGGAAAGTTGCAGGAGCAAAAAGAATAAATCATGATAGGTTGATGGAAAAGTCACACCCCTTTTCCACTCGAAGGCCGAGTCGAAGGGTTTTTCCAATTAAAGTAACGATTTTTGAATAGGGATTATTTTATTTTATAGAGTCTCCACTAAGAATCGAGTTATGGTGTTCCAAGTCACCTTTTTGAATTCCTAATAAAAAAATGACTCTTTTATTTTGGTCTGCAAAAATAAAAACTGGGTAAGGAATTCTATTGATCGAGGGGAAGGTGTAAGGCACCCCTCGAGTCCCGTGGTTCTAGCACAGTCGCTTTTATTGACTTATTTTAACTTAAATTATTCAATAAATTATGTTAAGGCCTAAATTCGCTTAATTTTATTATACCAAAAATAGTTGTCTACGTCTCTTGTTAAATAAATTGGTGAAAATTAGTTTTTAAAAGTTATATGTCAAGGTGCATTATTGCATCCTTAAATTTAAAATGTCTCAAAAAGATGCGTATGCCGCATTCTTAATTGAGATGAATATTTTGAACGTATCTAAAATTTACCTAGTGTTAAATGCATTGGTTTATCATTTGTAAACTCGTAATAATTTTATCTATCCCCTTTTGCTCTCATTCTTATCTGACCTAAATTATTATATTTAATGAGTACAATAAAATTGCCATAAAAAATCTATTAAATAACATGGTTTAATCATATTACAATCTAACCCATCATGAATGAGAAAACAGTCAAATATATATTATATTCGATAATTTAAATAAAATTAAATAAGCAAAATACAGATCTACGAGGAAAAAAAACAAGAATTGTATTATTCAAAATTACACATCGCCTTTTAATTTTTAAAGACCATTTTTAACTTATAAAGACCATAGAAATACTTTTAGACAGTAACTAAGGATACATACTTAATTATGCGTATTACTATTTATTTAAATTAATAATACACATTAAATTTTCTAAATATTTGTAAAATTAATAATAAAAATTCTATCAGATATTAAATCATTCAAGACAGATCTGTGCAAAATTTAATACATGACGTATAAAATAAACATGAAACCCAGTCCATCAAAGGTAATCCATCAAAGCAACAACAAATATTGACGTTGCTTCATCAATGACGGGAACAGCGGGAACAAAATAAATAGGGTCGCCGGAGGATCTGGTTTTTGGGTGACTGGTTGTTGATTCCGGTGTGGAGGTGCGGCGGCTGACTGGTTCACCGGTGGGGTAGTGGTTTCCGGTGGTTCGTCGGACGTGAGAAAGGGGAAAGACGGGGAAGAGAACCAGCGACAGCGGTGGCTAGTAGAGGTGCGACTGGCGCTGTCCATGGTGGCAAATCTCATGGGTTTTGTGGCTTTTTCCAGTGATTATCCACCGGATCTAGAGCAAAAGAAGGCCGACTGCGGTCGTGGCTCGCCTGTGGCGGCCAGATCAATAAGGAGAAAGAGGGGTAAGAGCGATGTCGGTGGTGGTTTTTTGGGATGGTTTCCAGTGGTGATATGACCGGAATAGCCCTCTAGGTTATTGTTATATCTTGCCGGAGATCTGACGAACTCGAAAAGCAATAGAAAATATTTGATCGTCGGTGAAAACATCATTTCCAGCAAAATTAGATGGACCAAGGATGTCCTCTATTTTTCTTTCCTATGCTTTCACTGATCTTTACCTCCATTTTTTCTCTCTAATTTTTATGTGTGTGTGAATTGATAGTGTGTCCAGTGTATTTGTGGAATTGTGTGTGTGTAAGACATTGTGTATATGGAAAAAGGAAATTAGTGTAACTGTGTGCGAAAGTGTATTTCCATGGTCAGTGAATGAGCGTACATATTAAATCTCTTTCTTTATTTTTCTTTCTTGTACCGAATTTTAAATAAATAATATTAACACACAGTATTCAAATTTTAACATATTTACTGAACAAATTTAAACATTTAGATTTACAGTATAATATGTGACAATAAAGGTTCACATAATCAGATATAATCATTAAAATAAATTTGAACATCATTCAGGTTTACTATAAAAATTCATAAAGTGAATGATACAAAGTAGAATAAGAACCTGTTGAAAATTAAAGCAGAAGTCTCGAATATCGTCACCAGAAACTTGAACAAAAACTCCAACTTCAGACAACCATGACTTTTGAGTCGATGCCGAAGTCAGACGATACTCAAGATCAGGAACCGCAACCGGTGCCTCATAGTCGGGCCCAAAAAACATCTTGTTGATTGTTCGAGCTGATATATCAATGTTAAATCCTTTCACTGGGACTGATTCTCTGTTTGGAAAGTCTGAGATCTTCGTGCCTTTGGGACAATCTTTCTCTATTAGTGCCAAATAGTTGGCAAAAAACTCCCTTACCAGATTCGGTTGATAAGAACCAAGAGGCTTGCTCATCCAGGTCAACTCATACTTATTGAACTGCCGCTCCAGTTCTGGATATTCATACAACTCACTCGTCACTATTTGGTACTCTTTGGAGATCAGTCTTTTGATTGTCCTACTCGCCGTCGGTTCCAGTCCATCAAGGAGCTTGTCCTTTGATCCCTCAATTTGCCACCTAAGTGACTCCCTCATTTGAGGATCTTTGCTCTTAACCACAGTTTCCTCCTCAATTTTTGTCTCAACATGGCTAGTTTTTACCTCAACGTGATTGGGGTTAGATGTGTTGACCCCTTCCTCGTCTGGGCTCGAACTGGTACTACTAGTGTTGCTCTCACTCTCCTCTTCAGACTGGAAGAGTATAAGGATTGCCTTGTCTCTTTGTTGAGTATTGAAGGAAGGTGCCTCCTGACTCCTTGCTGGCTCGTCTCTTCCCCGTGATCTACCACCACCTTTGGTTAGAGGGAGTTTTTGTGCCATAATGCCTGAAAAGGGAATAAGGAATCAGTTTGCAGGTCAAAGCCAATCTA
The DNA here is from genome assembly GCA_030864215.1 of Capsicum pubescens. Lineage (NCBI taxonomy): Eukaryota > Viridiplantae > Streptophyta > Magnoliopsida > Solanales > Solanaceae > Capsicum > Capsicum pubescens. The sequence continues at coordinate 41,317,516 of CM061540.1, read as the reverse complement.
AAATAGTGAAAATATGGCTTGACGATAGGTCTGACGGTCCACCGAGATAGTGACGGTCCACCGGACTCACCGCCAGGCCGTAACCAGTGTGTCATGCATCTCAGAGTCTTGCAACGGCTGACCTGATGGTCCGTCAGGTTACTGACGGTCCACCAAGTTGTCCATCGCAGCTTATCCAGTGAACATCAACTTTGGCATCTTTGCGACGGTCCACAGGGCGGTCCGTCACAGGTCCGCCGAAGTGATCGTCACCAACTCTTTTCAGTTTCATCCTTCACTTCGACATTTTATCGAACACCTGGTGAATATTCTCATTTTTTAACACAATAAATGGCATGAACTTAGTGGTTAATCACCACTTTTCTCACTTTTAGTATATGGGTTACTCAGACTTCACTTGAAATAGTGCACAGCATGGTTCGGCTTTAAGATTACAATCAGAACTAAGCACAAGTAAGAAGGAATTTTCTTTCACAAACAACAACTTACTCTCTCTGTATTTAGCAATTCAAAGAATCATACCTTGATAGTGCAGTAACTTCACTCTTCTCACTTGCAACTTCAGAAGTAGAGAAAACTTAGTCAGTGATTGATAACTTTTTTTGTGATAAGAAGAAGAGAGGGAAGGTATTGTTTAAATAGGATAAAAAAAGAAAGAGAGAGAGTCCTAAAAGGGAATAACTAACCCCAGATATTTTGAATACAGAGAAAGTTGAACAGTTTTAGAATTTGAAGAGGTAGCAACATATGTAACCGCGTCTTCTTATTGGTTTAAAAGTATTTGGGTCAAATACAAACAATTTAAATAGGCCTTAAAATTACTCAGCTGGACCTGTACCTAAGTTTAAGTTGACGGTCCGTCGGGTGTCCAACGGTCCGCCAGGTGGACCGTCGTGGCTTACCAGAAACCAGGAAATCATACCTTGTTGTGACAACTGATGCAAAGGTCCTTCGAACTATTCGTTAGTGTATTCCAGTACCCTCAAATTTAAGATTTTGGTTGACGGTGGGAGAGACGGTTCATCAGACCAGCGACTGTCCGCCAACTCGACCGTCAAGCCTTATCCAGGATGTAATTTTTTTATCATGGCTTTGATAGTTCTAGTGACGGCCCGTTGAGTCCCTGACAGTCCGTCAGTCATCCTGTTGCCTCCTTATCAACTGTAAAACTACTTTTCTTCTATATTCTCAGTCCTGCACACTTCACAAACACATCAAATTGCACAAAAACACCAAATTCTAACTATGGTTACAACAACACTTTGTGGGTTACCTCCCACTAGCGCCTAATTTATTATCGCAGCACGACTTGGTTACCTCAACTTCTCTGACTTCATCGAGACACACAGTGGACACAAGCTTTACATCATCGGTTGGACCAACATAGGTCTTGACTCTTTGCCTATTGACCTTGAACAGACTTCCGTCTTTACCTTCAAGTTCTACCACACCTGATGGAAAAACTTGACTTACCTTGAACGGTCCAGACCATCTTGATTTTAATTTTCTCGAAAAGAGCCGAAGTCTAGAGTTGAATAATAATACCCAGTCACCATATTGAAAGTCTCTCTTCTCTATTCTTCGGTCATGGCAGTTCTTCATTCTTTTTTTGTACAGATCGACTCTTTCATAAGCTCCAAGATGGAATTCATCCCTCTCATTTAACTGAACCAACCTTAACTCAGATACTTCTTTCTAATTCAAGTTCAGCCATTTAAGAGCCCACAAAGCCTTATGCTCTAGTTCGACCGGAAGGTGACATGCTTTACCATAAACCAGCTGGTATGGTGACATTCCAATAGGTGTCTTGAAAGCAGTTCGGTATGCCCACAAGGCATCATCAAGATTTCAAGACCAATCTTTTCTGCTCGCATTCACCGTTTTAGCCAAAATTATTTTTATCTCCCGGTTCAAAACTTCCACTTGCCCACTGGTCTGTGGGTGATATGGCATAGAAACCTTATGTTGTTTCACACTATATTTCAACAAAGCATCTAGAAACACTTGGCTGCAAAAGTGTGATCCACCGTCACTTATGATGGTACGTGGTACCCCAAAGCGAGAAAAGATATCCTTCTTAAGAAATGCAACCACTTTCTTTCATTTATTATCGGCCAAAACAATGGCTTCAATCCATTTTGACACATAATCAATGGCTTCCAATATGTATTTCAACCCATAAGAGCTCACAAAGGTGCCAATGAAATTAATGCCCCATACATCGAACAACTCGACTTCCATTATTTTTGTTATCGACATCTCATGGTGCTTTGAGATTGACCCTTGTCTCTAGCATCAGTAAAATCTCCGCACAAACTCATAGGCATTCTTGAATAAGGTCGGCTAGTAATAACCGCTCTACAGTACTTTTCTCGTAATATGATCAACTGCATGGTGACCCCCAATCGGAGAAGCATGACAAACTTCCAGGATATTCAACATGTCCACCTCTGGAATACACCATCTGATAATATTATATGCACACCAATGAAATAAATAGGGCTCATCCCAGAAGTAGTGTGTAACATCATGTAAGAACTTCTTCCTTTGGTGAAAAGACAGATTCTCCGATATGATTTCACTTACCAAAGAAATTGCAAAGTCAGCGTACCAAGGCACTTTTTAAAGCGCGGCAGCCAAGATCTTCTCATCAGGAAATGTATCATCAATTTTGAACTCATCCTCGACTGCTTGATCACCTCCAAGTCTGGACAGATGATCCGCAACTTGATTTTTGCATCTTTTTCGATCTTTGACTTCGAAGTCAAACTCTTGTAGAAGCAACACCCATCTGATTAACCTTGGTTTTGTATCCTTCTTTCCCATTAAATATCTCAAGGCAGTGTGGTCTGTATGAACCACCACCTTAGTTCCCTACAGGAAAGCACGTAACTTCTCAAAAGCATAGACGACTACGAGAAGTTCCTGCTCAGTAACAGTGTGATTCTTCTATGTCCCATTTAATGCCTTACTCGCATAGTAAATAGGGTGGAACAATTTCTCTTTCTTCTGTCCAAGAAAAGCACCCAGTGCTACTCTATTTGCATCGCACATAATTTTAAAAGGCTTAGACCACACAATTTCTCTTTCTTCTGTCCAAGAAAAGCACCCAGTGCTACTCTATTTGCATCGCACATAATTTTACATAGGAGCAGTAACGAGCTTCTCCTTAAGGAATTCGAATGCCTTCTTGCACTCCTCATCAAATACAAAATTAGCTTCCTTCTCCAACAATTTGCATAGTGGATTGGCGATCTTGGAGAAGTCCTTAATAAATCGGTGGTAGAATCCAGCGTGACCCAAGAAACTACGCACTCCCTTCACAGAGATGGGAGGGGGATAATTTCTTTGTCACCACTACTTTTTCCCTGTCAACTTCAATCCCTCTAGCAGAAATTTTGTGACCAAGAACAATGCCCTCCTTCACCATGAAGTGACATTTTTTCCAATTAAGCACAAGATTATATTCCTCACACAGCTGCAATGCTTTACTCAGATTCACCAAGCATAGTTCGAAAGAATCACCCACCACTAAAAAATCATCCATGAACACCTCCAAGGTGTTCTCCACTATGTCGGAGAATATAGACATCACGCACCGTTGGAACGTGGTGGGTGCATTACATAAGCCAAAGGGCATCCGCTTGAAAGCAAAAGTGTCATATGTGAAAGTGAACGTCATCTTCTCCTGATCCTCCAGAGCAATAGAAATCTGGTTGTAGCCCGAATACCTATCCAAGAAATAATACCAACCCCTTCCCACCAACCAATCAAGCATTTGATCCATGAAAGTCATTGGGAAATAGTTCTTCAAAGTCTATAAGTTGAGCTAACATTAGTCCATACAAACTCTCCACCCAGTCACAGGTATGAGGGGAATCAACTGATTTTTCTCATTCGCCACAACAGTCATACCCCCTTTCTTGGAACATATTGGACCGGGCTTACCCATTTACTATTGGAAATTGGGTATACTTACTATCGATAGATAACTTAGCTGGAGGTGTTGGTCAATTTTCCAGATCTAAGTCCAGTTTCTTAGGAGCATATGAATAAGATCCTATTCCCGTCAAAGCACACACTATATCTTCGTACTCCTCAATACCTTTACCGTCAAAATTCATCAAGACTGTAAACAGATCTTCCATAATAAATTTCTCTTCAATTGGAACCTCTTGCTTGTCTTCATAATAAATATCAACAATGGAAAATACACCCATCTCCTTGGATTTTGTTCTTAAATTGGCACACATCGAAGTGAACCACCTCATCATTAAGCCTAAACTGTAACTCATTAGCCCTTAAATCAATAAGGACACTCCCGATTGTGATAAAAGGTTTACCCAAGATTATGGGTACCTCATAATCTACCTCATAGTCTAAGATAACGAAATCCGCAAGAAATATGAAACTGGCCACCTTTACTAGCACATCATACAATACCCTACTGGTCATTTCACTAACCTGTCTGCCATCACTAGTCGCATGTTGTGGGTGTAAGATTCCCCAAACCCAACTTCTTATAAATAGCCAGCGGCATCAGGTTAATACTCGCTCTCAGATCACACAAGACCTTAGCAAAATCAAGAGACCGATAGTATAAGGAATAGTGAATGCTCCTGGAATCGCTTTCTTTTGCACCAAAGACCTTGTTGAAATAGCGCCGCAGTGGTGAAGGTTATCCACCAGTTCGTGGCTCCTCTTCTTCATCACCAGGTCTTTCATAAACTTAGCATACCCAGGCAACTGCTCTAATGCCTCCACTAAAGGAGCATTCACTGTCATTTGTTTTAGTATCGCCATGAATTTGCTAAACTTTATATCATTAGCTTTCTTCATTAATCTATAAGGAAAGGGAGGCGGTAGTTTTGGGAGAGTGGTAACCACTGTTTTCTTCTTCTTTTCTTTTTCTTTCTATAACTCATCAACATGCTGATGGTTAGAGTGGATGCCACTACCTTTCATCTTCTCAGACTCCACTGAAAAACTTTCTTCATTTTCAACATCCTCTTCAATCACTTCTTCATTTACAGCTTTGCCTACGAAAGGGCCCGGTAATACCTTACCACTCCGAGTGGTAAGTGTCATGCAAGAGCCATCATTTTGAGGATTTTGCACTATATCCCTCGGCAAGGTACCGCTCTTCCTATGGTTAAATATTGTCGAGAGTTGTCTCATCTGTTGCTCCAATTGCTTGATAGAAGTTGAGTGTGAATTCACTGACTCATGGAAAATAAATCACTCTTCATCATCATCACCCCAACATTGGTTGTCTAAACTCTCTTTAATAGTTTCTCCATTATGTCCTCCATGGATATCTTGCCTTAACTGGTAGCAGTATTATCTTGATTTCCAAGAGGTACATACAGTCCACTCCTGTCACTCTTGTTCTTCCAACTTGCTTGCTCTCTATCCTTGTAACCAGCTTTGTCATAACAGTTCAAACCTTGATTCTCTTAGCTATTTCCTCGAAACCCCCCTGATTATTTAGATAATTGGCCTTCTTCTCAGAATCTGAAATAACCCTGCTCTGTGCCCCAACAGCTTTCACTTTCTCAGTCTTTTCTGATAATAAATATTTGGTAAGCAGATCCATCTGGGTTTTCATGTGAGTCATGTCTTGGTCATATTTTTTCTCTCTCCTACGTTGGTCTGCAGTTATTCCGCCAGACACGGTAGATCTTGCTACATCAGAATCCTTGGTATTCTAAGCTCTACTCTATTTAGTACTCTTGTCAAGCGTTTCAGAAGCTTCTGGAAAAGTGAGATCCATAAATGTTCCTCCTGCAATATTATCAACCACTGGTTTGGTAATAGAATTCAAGGCTCTGTATAGAGTTCTATTAAATGCACATCAGTTATTTTGTGGTTGGGGCACTGCATCAACTTCTTCTTAAATCTCTCCCAGGTCTCATAAAAAGCTTCAGTCGGGAGCGGTCTGAAATTACTGATCTCGTCCCTCAACTGTAATATCTTGGAAGATGGAAAGAACCTTTCTAGGAAATCTCCTTTAAGCTACCTCCAGTTTGTTTTAGAATCAAGAGTCAACCCATTAAGCCACAGTGTTGCCTCCCCAAACAAAAACAACGGGAATAGAATCAGATGGATGGAATTCTTCCCTACTCCAGGGTTATCAAAAGACTTGCAAATAGTGACAAAATTCACTAAATACATATCTGGATCATCACCCAGAAGTCCATAAAATAGTCCCTTCAGATGAAGTAATTGAATCATGGTACTAGTGATATTGAACTTAGCTTCGAGTGCCAAAGGTGGAGGAATAATATCTCCGGTTGAACCTACTTCATCTATTTCATCCTCATCCTCCTCAAGATCAAATTACACAGGTTGCTGATCTTGCTTTTCTCTGAAAGGATGATTTCTATTCACATTACGATTCACCGGTACAGCCATATTTTCTGCACACCATTGGTTAGAAGGGTCTAACAAATCATCAGCTCCCAAGTCCTCGTCATCAGCATTAGGCACCCATCCTAGATTATCGATATTTTGCTGATTAACTTGCGCATTAGCCATAGAAGCTAGTCTTTCAGCTTCTTGTTGGTCAGCCATTCTATTGATCAACTGAGGTTCCGGATGTACTGGAAATAACGGTTCACCTGACCTATGTGTACTTGGCATACATAATGATTTTCCTGTAAAGAAAAAAAACAACAGATAAAAGTAAAACTTAGGAAACTTGACCAAAGGTCAACTAACAAACACAAACTTAATTGACAACTGTATTCCCTAGCAACGACACCAAAATTTGATACGCCCAAATTACACCTTTATTATGAGAGAGTAAGCGGTCATTGTCAAATATATAACCCAACTAGGTTGGGGTCAAATCCCACAGGGAATACTGTGTTCACTAAGTATTGTCGTTGTTACTAGACTGTTGATCAAAGGTTCTGAATTAAAGGAGGATTCTGATCTGTAAATTGTATTTCGCTATTTGAAACAGAAAGTGTTTCGGTCAGTGATTCTTATTGCAAATAATAATTCCATGAGAGTAGACAAACTAGAGTTATAGTTACCGAGATGTTCAAGCAGCTAGGGTTGTGAATTATCATGAATTTCCAATTAATCACTTCAATTGCAAGAGTTATTGAATCCTATAATTTACCCATTTGTCTCTCAACCTAAATAGGTAGATTATCCTTTAATTCTCTCAAACTTGAAGAAGGCATTAATTTATTCAACTATTCTCTCATGTGGGTTGATCATGTTAAGGCATCAACCTTTAACCCAAAGGTTGAAACCCTTAGATTCTATGTAAACCTCTTCTTTTCCCAACAAACACTTTTCTATTCGAACAAGTAATATTCTTGGGCTCACCCTTCAAGTTTACAACCAAGGAAGGTCATTATTATGAAGAAGGGTTTATATAACTTCAGTTAACCATGGAAATCAAATGTTTTCATAACCCCAATCAGCTATTCACATCAAGGCTCCCATAACCCTAGTTATGGGAGCTTAGACACATCTCAATAGAAGAAGAAGAAGAAGTCATTATGTTTTTCATAAATAAGTTCAGAAATTACTTACAAAAATCACAAGAATTGTTCTTGAATCTTCAGTAGCAAAGAGAATAAAAATGGTTAGATCTACAATTCTAGTTTGAATATTAGAGAATACTACGTTACAATGAGTTTGCCAGCTGGAAATATGATAAAAGATACCTTAATAAAACCAAAATAGGGTATTTATATGTTCCCAGGTATAGAGGATTTAAAATTCAAACTCAGAAAAGCCACGTCCAAGTTGACAGTCAGGCTGCCGGCCCTTCGGAGGCCTGACGGTCTGTCACGTGGACTGTCACTGATGGTCCCAAAACATCATGTTCTATTAAGGGTTGACAGTCATGTTGGCAGGTCGTCGCTGGCTTGACGGCCCGTTGCATGGTCCGTCGCTTGATCCTCTGGAATGTCATGTCCTGTTTCATCCTAACGGCTAAGTTGGTGGTCCATCAGGTGGTTGAAGGTCTACCACTTAGACTATCGCAGAGATAACTCATTTTCTCCCTTTTGTTTTATCTGATGACCACCCTGGTGGTCCGTCACCTGGTTGACGGTCCACCAGTTTGACCGTTATTGACCTTTTTCTGCTATTTTTCCAAGTTTCTCCTTCAGCTAACTCCTTAACCTGAAAACACTAAAATCCAGTATTAAATACAACATCAGTTTCTTGAAAACATACAATTATCCATTGAAAAAGATGTAAAATATTTCATCAAAAGCCGAAACATCAGTGACGCACCTTTTTGTTATATACCCGTGTCATTCTCTTTTGGTATAATTGTCCAACACATACCGAAGCTAGCCTTTTCTCATCAATCAAACTTAATTGCTCCAATTGGGTTTTGACCCACTGATCATCATCAATTTTGGCTTCCACAATAACTCAAAGAGATGGAATCTTAATTTTTACAGGTATAACCACTTCGGTTCCATACATAAACGAGTAAGGAGTTTCACCTATTGAAGTTCGAATTATAGTACGATAGCCCAACAAACAAAAAGAAACCTTTTCATGCCATTGTCGGGAACCTTGCACTATTTTGCAGAGTATTTTCTTTAGGTTCTTGTTGGCAGCCTCCACAACACCGTTCGCCTTCAGGTGATAAGGAGTTGAATTTTGATGCATAATATTAAATTGCTGGCACACTTTATACATCAAATGACTGTTGAGATTTACAGCATTATTCGTGATAATTATCTTTGGAATGCCGAACCAAAAAATGATGTTGGAGTGAACAAAATTGACCACTGCTTTCTTGGTCACAGACTTAAAAGTCACTGCTTACCCACTTCGTGAAATAATCAATGGCTACCAATATGAACCTATGTCCATTTGAGGCCTTCGATTCAATTGGTCCAATTATGTCCATTCCCCAAGCCACAAAAAGCCATGGAGCAGTCATTGTATGCAACTCAGATGGAGGAGAATGTATCAAGTCCCCGTGTACCGAACATTCATGACATTTACGAACGAAACGGATGGAATGTCGCTCCATGGTGAGCCAATAATAACCTGCTCGGAGTATTTTCTTTGCCAAAACATACCCTCTCATGTGTGGTCCATAAATCCTAGAATGTGCTTCAGTCATGATTTTAAAGCTTCTTTAGCATCTATGCACCTTAAAAGTCCCAAATCTGGAGTTCTCTTATATAAGATTCCCCCACTTAGGAAAAATCTGCTAGCCAGACGTCAAATGATTCTTTTTTGGTTACCATCGGCATGTATAGGATATTTTTCAATCTGAATATATTCTTTAATATCATGGAACCAAGGCTCTCCATCAAGTTCTTCCTCAACCATATTGCAATATACATGTTGATTACGGATTTGTATATGCAAGGGATCGATATGAGTCTTATTGAGATATTGGAGCATCAAAGATAAGGTCGCCAAAGCATCAACAATCTCATTATGAGCTCTAGGAATATTCTTGAACTTTACTGATATAAATCATTGACAAAGATCTTGTAAACAACCTCGATATGGTAGGAGTTTTGAATCACGAGTCTCTCAATCTCCTTAGATCTGGTGGACTAACAAATTTGAGTCTCCTAACAGCAACAGTTCTTGAATTCCCATGTAAATAGCTAGTCTCAAACCCAGAATGCAAGCTTTGTACTCTTCCATAATGTTGGTACAGTAGAATCAAAGTTGGGCTATTACAGGATAATGTTGCCCTGATTCAGAAATAAGAACTGCTCCTATCCCTACTTCTTTTACATTAGCGGCTCCATCAAAGAACAACTTCCAACCTGAGTGGCAATCATCAAAAATAACCTCATCAACACATAATACCTCTTCATCCGGAAAATAAGTCTTCAATGGCCTATATTCCTCATCAATAATATTTTCAGCCAAATGATCTGCTAAGGCTTGAGCTTTTATTGCAGTTCATGTCACATAGATAATATCAAATTTTGTGAGCAATATCTTCCATTTCGTGAGTCTGCCGGTAGGCATAGGCTTCTAAAAAATATACTTTAAAGGTCTCATACGAGAGATGAGGTAAGTAGCATAATATGACAAGTAATGCTTCAGCTTTTGTGCTACCCAAGTTAGGGCGCAACATGTTTTTTCAAGAAGAGTATACTTAGCCTCATAAGTGGTAAAATTTTTGCTAAGGTAGTAGTTTCCCTGTTCTTCTCTGCATGTGACATCATGTTGACCCAATACACAGCCAAAAGAATTGTCTAGCATAGACCTATACAATATCAAGGGTTTTTCTGGCTCTGGAGGAACCAAAATAGGCGGATTCGACAAGTACCTCTTAATTCTGTCAAATGCCTCTTGACATTATTTAGTCCATTCAACTTTAGCATTCTTCTTCAACAACTTTAATATTGGCTCACAGGTTGTTGTAAGTTGGGCAATGAATCTACTTATATAATTCATCCTTTCAAGTAAGCTCATCACCTCCATTTTTTTCTTTGGTGGAGGCAAATCTTGTATAGCTTTCATTTTTGAAGGATCTAACTCAATGCCACATCGACTGACTATAAACCCCAAGAGTTTTCTCGATGGAACTCTGAATACACATTTTTCTGGGTTAAGTTTGAGATCATACCTTCAAAGCCTTTCAAAGAATTTCCTCAGATACTTGACATGGTCAGACTGCTCTCTTGATTTAATGATCATGTCATCCACATAAACTTTAATCTCTTTGTGAATCATGTCATGAAACATTATGGTCATTTCCCTCATGTAAGTTGCCCCAACATTCTTTAGTTCGAATGGCATAACTCGATAATAATATGTCCCCCTTGACGTGATGAATGATGTATTTTCCGCATCTTCTGGATCCATAATAATCTAGTGATACCCCGCATAACAATCCACAAAATATGCAAGATCATGTTTGGCACAATTGTCCAACAAAATATGGATATTGGAAAGTGGAAAATGATCTTTCGAACTTGCTTTATTTAGATCACTATAATCAACATACATCCGAACTTTGCCATCTTTTTTTGGAACAGGGACAATATTTGCCAACCAAGTAGGATATTGAGCCATTCGAATGACTATAGCCTCAAGTTGCTTCGTGATTTCTTCTTTGATTTTTACACTTATGTCAGTTTTAAGCTTCCTTAACTTTTTTTTGACAGAAGGGAAAGCAGGATCAATTGGCAACTTATGAACTACCAAATCAGTGCTCAAATCGGGCATATCATCATAAGACCGTGCAAAGATGTCTTTGTACTCAAGCAAAGCTTCAATTATAGCTTTCTTTTGTTGTGGTTGAGCATGTACACTTATCTAAGTCTCCTTAATATTTTTATAATCTCCCAAATTGATCGCCTCTGTTTCATTCAAATTAAGATTTGACTTATTCTCAAACTGTTTGAAATCTTTGCTTATATCCTCAAATGTTTCCTCTTCATCGTATTCAACTTCTTTATTTATTATTTTATAATTAGATTGGGTTTTTAAATCTGGTTGACAATTCTTTATGCATGTCATATCACAAGAATCGACATAGAAAGAACTGTATAATAGAAAATAAATATTAGAATCAAAATAAAACAAAGGGAAAACTACATTTCATTAAAAACAAAGATAGACAAAGTTTTAACCTAAAATACCAAGGTAAAGATCTGCATTACAACCCTATAATTATTCAAATTACAAAAAGACAAACAAACAAACAACCAAGACTCCTTCATAGTAGGGAGAGAAGTGGCCTCCCGATTGTTAAGCTGGACATCAGGGCCGATGAACTGCACATCTGCATTGCTGAAACCTTCTCCAATTTCAACTATATCAGCTTCAACGAACATGTTCTAGAAAAGGTCAATCAATTTTGTATCATCATCATTCATTGACTCTGCAGTAGGCAACACGGATGACCTAACAGGATTGACTTTGATGAAAGACTCGTAAAGTGGCGGTATTAGCTTGGTAAGCGACCATGCATCTTTGTTGCGCTTTTTAGCCTTCTTTTTGTCCTCAAAAGTGGGCTCGTATCCCAAACCAAAAGTACCGAGGCTCTCATGGAGATTTACTAGATAAGCCCTGCCTTGCAAAAATACCCCTAAACCTTTTCCTAGTTCGAAACCATGCTTTAACATTTCATTCGCCACCATAATAGATATTGAGGACAGTTATGGTCGTGGAATAAGATTCCCCTTGAGGATATGCTCAACATCCACTGCCTCAAAAGCTTGATAAATTATCACTCTATCTATGGTATCTACTTCAATGGAGGAAACGGAGTAGTCTTTATAAATGGATAAGTCTCCTTCACCATAAAAAACTATTTCTTGACTGTCATGTTCAAATTTGACCATTTGGTTCAACGTAGATGCAACTTCTCCAGCCCTATGAACCCATGGCCTACCCAACAATATATTATATGAAGCATTAATGTTCAGCACTTGAAAATCTACGTCAAAATCCACATGCCCAATTGTCGCTATGAGCTCTATTTCGCCAATGGCATCTATTTTTGCTCCGTTAAAACCTTTGACGCATATATTATTAGGTTGGACTCTTTCCATGTTAACATTTGACTTTTGTAAAGTTGACATAGGATAAATGTTAGCACCAGATCCCCCATCAATCAACACTCGAGTAACATAGGAATGCTCATATTTCATAGTAATGTATAGACCTCGATTATGTCAGGTACCTTCTACAGGAAATTCGTCGTCTGAGAAAGTGATCCATTTTACTTCAAGGATCCTCCCAACAACTTTTTCCAGCTGATTCACCTTAATCTCACTGGACACATATGCCTTATTTAAAATCTTCATTATGGACTTGCGGTGATCTTCTGAGTGTATCAATAAAGACAACAGAGAAATCTGTGATGGTGTCTTTCTCAATTGTTCTAGAACAGAATATTATGGTAACTTTATCTTCTTCAAGAATTCTTCAGCCTCTTCTTCTATAACTGGCTTCTTGATTGTCATTCGTTCTTCATTGCCCTGTTTATTATTTCTTAACTATATTAGGGCATAACACCTCCCATAACGGGTTAATCCTCCTACTTCATCCACCTCTTCAATTACTTTCTTCCCCTTGCGCATCACCACAACGCGATCATAGTTCCAGGGGATCGCCTTGGTATTAACCATAGGCAGCTGTGATACTGGTTTAATGACAATGGGAGCAATGAGAGCTATGGGAGTTCCTTTTGTGATTATGAGAGTCTTAGTGGATTTTCCAGGAACAATGAGCTTTGGTTTTACTTGACCTGACTCAGCATTTTCTGGAATCTTTTTCTCCATGACCAAGGGAACATTAGATGATTCAAGCTTTGTTATCACCCCTTCCACTTTTGCAGTTTTTTCTATCATCAAATCCACAACATTTATTGAATTTTCCAAATTAGTTTTAATCTTAATGATTGTCTTGAAAAAAATCACAGCATCTTCACCACTAGACATCACTTCGAGAATGTTTGTTTCATTATGATCTGGCAGTAGATTTTGATTAACATTTGGAGCATCTGGACTTTGCACCATGATTTGTTGTGTGTCAATCATCTCTTGAATTGCTCTTTTCAAGTACCAACATTTCTCTTTGTCATTCCCTGGGGCATCAGAAAAGTATTGACATCTTCTAGAATAATCCAAGTTTTTAAGGGGAGGATTCGGGATCCTACTCTTAATTGGGCTTAGAACATTCATTTTCCTCAGCCTCTAAAATAAGCAGGCATAAGATATTCCAATAGGAGTGAAATTATCTTTGCCCATGTTATTCTTTTTGTAGTCCGCTGTAGGCTGGAAATTAGACCTAGGAGGTCCTCTTTGAACTTGTGGGATCGGTGAATAATTTTGGATGACTGGTGCACGTCATTGCGGATAAGAAGAAACCCAAACATATGGTTGTGTATTATAGGTAGAATACTAAGGAGATGGAATAGAATATAATAAATTTTATGGAGGAACATATTATCATGGATGGTTATATGGGTCTTGGACATACATATGGGATTGAGATTGTGCGTAAGGGTGACACACACCTCTCCAATTTTGTCGTGGACCTGGCACAATAGTAGATACATCCTCTTTTCTTTTCCTTCCACCAAAACATCCTGAACTACTTTGAATTGCCTGTGTTGTTGATTTCAAAGCGGCTTGGCTGATAATCTTTTCGAACTTAATGACTTCAGCAAATGTGCTTCCATTAGTAGAAATCAAATGATGGAAATAATTAGGTTCTTATGCCTTTAGAAAGATATCAAACATTTCAGACTCCTTTATCAATGGTCTGACTCTTGCAGCCTGCTTTCTCTATCTGACTGCATATTCTCAAAAACTTTTGGTTGTCTTTTTTCTCATGTTAGCAAGTATGGTGCGATCTGGAACTACCTCGATATTATATTGAAATTGCTGAATAAAATCTTGAGCCATGTCATCCCACATGTGCCAACGGGAAATGTCTTGGTAAATAAACCATTCAGAAGCTACCCCTGCTAAACTTTCTCCAAAGTAAGCCATAAGCAATTCTTCTTTTCCTCCTGCTCCCCTTAATTGATTGAAGAACCTTTTCAAGTGAGCTACAAGATCGCCATAACCTTCGTATTTGTCAAACTTTGGCATTTTGAAACCCAGCGGCAAATGGACATAAGGAAACATACACAAATCCTTGTATGAAACACTCTTTGATCCTCCTAATCCTTGCATATTTCTCATACTTTGCTCCAAGCTTCTTACTTTACTAACCATCTTCTCTTGTTCCTCATTCTTAACAATCTTCTCAATCACTATAGGAGAATCGTGTTGATGATAATGTGGATTTTAGGGTTTGAAAGTCATTTCAGAAAGATACTACAGATCATGACTTGGTTCCCCCCATATTCTTCTATACTGTCAAATGAGGGACCACAGTAGCAGGTGCTACAAAAGTAAAAAGAGGGTTATTTGTTATAGATGTATTTGGTGGGAGAATGGTAGAAGTACTAGCAACGCCAGTCACATTATCATACGGGCCGAATCTAGGTGGGTATAATGGATCGCTAGTTTGAGCTTGAGCAGGATTTGGATCATTCGTATTCGAAAGTCCAGGGATTGAGGAAGGCAGGGCTTGTCCATTCAACCAAGCTTGGTACATTTCCGCCATCTATTATTTCAATAACTTAATTTCTTCTATTGATGCTATTTCCTGCTAAATCAACTGATTTTGCTCTTCCTCACTGTCAGACCCTATACCTTTTCTGCAGGTCATCTTTCTCTTTCCTTTGTATCTGGTGTCATACGGATGTGATGCCAGTTTAAACCACAAACAACTACCAATTATTTTATCTTTTCTATTATCAAGTAGAAAATGGGTGAGTGTTACATATTTAACACATTATAATGCCACGTTGTATGTTATGCTTCTAGATGTATTTTCCAACCTATCATAGAAGGCTTTATGTTTTATCCCAGCTTTTCTAGGCGCACTTTTTGAAAAGTTTTGATCGAACCCTTTGAGGGTATCTTATGTACCATGCTAGGACATGAATCAGATCTTGCGTAGTTCGGGAGAAAACTTAACAAAAATGATTGATTTTTGATTTTTTTAATTATATATATATATATATATATATATATATATATCTTATATATATAAAAATAAAGTAAGTGAAGTAAAATATATGTAACATATATATAGATAAACTGCCGACTTCATTACATTCCATAATTTTTTAATACAAATACAACAAGACGAATGACACAACTCCTAAGATAAAACCTACTAACTGACATCTAACCAAGAAAACTACACTTAAAAGAAGAATAAGATTAACTAAAAGACATAACATCTAAACAAGTTCTAAATCTAGAAGCGAAAAACTATGACAAAGAAAATAACTATCCATCCATACAACTAAAATCCACTATCTCCAGCTCTTCAAGTGATTCTTATAACTTCAACATTCGTAATCAAGGAGATTTCGGCTTAATATGACCACCCAAACCCAAGTATATGTACTCCAATAAAGTGGTGAGACGTTGGGCGAAAGCTGGTACTTGTGCCAAAAATTCTTCATGATTACACTATTGGTAGTCTAAACCCATTCTGGAGGTATCCTGCGCTACACGGCAGACCTTCCCTCGAAGGGAACTAAAGGCTTGATCCCATTATTCGGCCTGTCGGACTCGGGAATCAATTATCTCTCTTGCATGCTATTCACAAGAAGAAGCAACCTCCAACTATTCTCGCAATATCCCTCTTTCACGTATCCATTGAGATCTCTCTCGATCAAATTCTTCTTGCATGTTCTTTTCAATTTCCTGCAACTTCTGGTGGCGAGTTGTGGCAAGTTCTGCAACATATGACCCCCTAGTGGTAGCCAATTTGATTTTTCCCCGAAGTGCGACCTGAATATCTGTTGACTTACCTTTCTCTTCAGCAAATTCCTTTATTGTTCTTCTATTTTTTCCCTGGCATGCTCCAATTCTAATCTCAAATCTTGGTTGGCAGCATGATGTTCTCGCATGTCTCTCTCGATCTTTATCCAAATTGCAGCTTCTTGATCTATGGGTCCCTAAATCGATCTTTCTGGTCTGACTGGGGAACTCGACTATTTTTCAAACCATTTACAATAGTCTGGGTGTAATTCTCCTTTCTCAGGCTCTATGACCATTATTTCAATTCCCATAATGCGACAACCATCCCAAATTTGCTGGGCCAATCCCTCTAGAAGTGGAATTTCTGATCTGACCTCAAATACAAACTCTACCATATTTTCTATTATGGGAATTACTTGACGTCTGCTTAGCTGACGTAAAACCCGCAATGGCACTTAAGGTTGAACACTTCTAATACCCATTAATAACAAGAATGGCCAAATAACAGAACTATGTATAACTTTCCTCCAATGAAACTAAGGGAGATTCCATATGATTTTATCTACTGTCAGAGAACAAAAAAACTTATCCCAATCTTTAATTCCTTCTGGGAACTTATACTTCTCCATCCTTTCCTCATAATCCTTGATGTGATTGAATCATTCAAGAACAAATCTCACCACCGTAGGACATTGATAAAGATGCTCTACAATCCACATCTATACCACGCTATTACATTCCTCAAAAAAACCCTTTCCTTTCTGACAAACGGTCAGAGCACAGTAAATATCGGCCAAGATCATTGGTACCATAGTGTAATCTTTCTTAATCAGTATATGTACCACTCTAACTGAATGAATATTAATTTTTCTCTCTCTCCTCGGGAAGACCATAGTGCCTAAAAGTCTACCATGAATGCAAATCGTCTATGAACTTTCCAAGCCTCAAAACTTCCCTTGTTACAGAGTTGTTTACCTTACTTCTCAAACTCCTCTTGCCTTCAATATCTATCATATAAAAACTGCAAAGAAACCCAACCTTTTTTCATTGATTCTTCTTTTGAGTTTTGTATGTTCATGAGCTTGCAGAACCTGTTTATCAAGATAAGTCTTGGGGTTATAAGTTTTTTTCGATGCATATCCCCATATCCAATATAGGTCGCTATCTCCTTTAAAGTCGGAGTCAACTCTAAATTTGAAAAAAGAAATACATTATTCCTCGGGTCCCTAAAAGTCAGCAATGCATCAATCACCTCCTGCTAGGGTTGATTGTCATGATACTTGCCAAAAAACTCAAATACTTATGTATCTCATCACAATCGAATGTATCCATTTCGTTCCACCACAACCAAAGCTGCAAAGGGGTGCAATCCATAATCTGAAGCGGTACACTCCTATCCCTTTTCCTCTTTTGACACTTTCCACGAACTGGAGGAGACATGTTATATCCATGAATAGGGAGACAATATTAGGAAATGTCTAGACTTTGGCAGAACTTAATTCATTAATTTGACTTTTTTAACTTGACTCGTTAATGTGACCACTAAACTGGATTTAGATTCAAATAATTTTATTCAAAAATAAAAATTGAGAAAAACATGAATGACAATATTTTATTTTTATTTTTTAAAAGAGAGGACTTATTAATACCGATTCTATCGAAGATTTTACATCAACAGACCTCTAGACAATTTTGGCCATGTGTTTGGAGAAAATACCCCCTAAGTATACTTAAAAGAAAAGAAAATAACTTAGAAATAAAGAAAAATGATTGTTTTATGTATGAAATTGTATAAAAATTTCAGCCTCACGACCCCTAAAGGTTCAGGACTATTAAGATATATGCTTACACATTTTATTACTTATTTACTTTATAAAATTTTAGCTCACGACCCCTACAGGTTCAGGCTATTAGGATCTGTAATAAAATTAATTTAGAGAATAAAAAGAAAAAAATAAGATAAAGATAATAATACTCATGAAAATAATAAAAAAAAATTATTTTATTATATATATTTTTTTTTCAAAAATATCCTTCAATAAATTTGTGAATAAATATATTTTTGTTTTAATACAGGGTCGTATCCCGGGTAGGATTTCCTACGTATCTCACTAAAGAGTGAGAATCAGACCCTCATAGTTCATAAAGATTGTAAAACTATGTTACTATATTTTAAAAAAAAATCTTTTAAAAAAAAAAATTCTTTGAAAAATGATTTGCTAAATTTGAAGATAATATAATCTCTTGCATTTGAAAGTTGCCTAAAAGCTGGTCAACAATCAAATAGCCTTCCAAAAAAATGTCAAAGAGTACGTAGGATGCACATGTTGTTCATTATAAAAGGGACACCTGTCCTAGACATACTCGGCCCCTGTGCCGAGTCCCGCTAACATATGATGCAAATAAAGAGGAACCTAATAGGGATAACCAGACTCTGAGTTTTAAGTTCTTCTAAGTTTAGCCTAATAAAGATAGGTGTCTAGACTGGCTTACCCGAGCGGATACTCGAGTCGGGGAGGGACAACTTTTTTGGTAGCAGTGCTACTCCGCCTTCGTTGCCGATCCGAACCCCGCCTAACATGTGTGTCTATAATCCTTCACCAGGTGTCTTGACACTCCATCTATCTCAAAAAGAAATTAGGATACATATGTTGCATTCCTTCTATCCTATTTCAGAGACTTAGAGGGGGTGCGCAAGAGAAGACAGTTTATAAATATAGTTCAACAACATCAAAGTAGTAAATGAGCGACAAGTAGCACATAAGGTCAATAAATAAAATATCAAAAATAATTAAAGCAAGTAAAAGTCAATATCAAAAGCTCGACATCTGATATTCCCTAGCAGAGTCGCCAGAGATATCACACCCCTTTTCCACTCGAGGGCCGAGTCAAAGAGTTTTTTCAATTAAAGTAACGGTTTTCGAATAGGGATTATTTTATTTTACAGAGTCTCCACTTGGAATCGATTTATGGTGTTCCAAGTCACTTTTATGAATCCCTAATCAAAAGAAAATGACTCTTTCATTTTGGTCTGCAAAAATAAAAGATCGGGTAAGGAATTCTGTTGATCGAGGGAAAGGTGTGAGGCACCCCTCGAGTCTCGTGGTTCTAGCACAGTCGCTTTTATTGACTTATCTTAACTCAAATTATTCAATAAATTATGTTAAGGCCTAAATTCGCTCAATTTTATTATACCGAAAATAGCTGTCTACGTCTCTTCTTAAATAAATTGGTGAAAAATAATTTTTAAAAGATATATGTCAAGGTGCATTATTGAATTTTTAAATTTAAAATATCTCGAAAAGATATGTATGTCGCATTCTTAATTGAGATGAATATTTTAAACATATCTAAAATTTACCTAGCGTTAAATGCATTGGTTTATCTTTTGTAAACTCGTAATAATTTTATCTATCCTCTTTTGCTCTCATTCTTATCTCACCGAAATTATTATATTTAATGAGTACAATAAAACTGTCATAAAAAATCTATTAAATAACATAATTTAATCATATTAAAATCTAACCCATCATGAACAAGAAAACAGTCAAATATATATTATATTCGATAATTTAAATAAAATTAAATAAGCAAAATACAGATCCACGAGGAAAAAAATAAGAATTGTATTATTCAAAATTACACATCGCCTTTTAATTTTTAAAGATCATTTTTAACTTATAAAGACCATAGAAATAATTTTAAATAGTAACTAAGGATACATACTTAATTATGCGTATTAACATTTATTTAAACTAATAATACACATCAAAATTTACTAAATATTTGTAAAATTAATAATAAAAATTTTATCAGATATTAAATAATTCAAGATAGATCTACGCAAAAGTCAATACATGACGTATAAAATAAACATGAAACCCAGTCCGTCAAAGGTAATCAGTCAAAGCAACAACAAATATTGATGTTGCTTCATCGATGATGGGAAAAACGTGAACAAAAAAAATAGGGTCGCCCGAGGATCTGGTTTTTGGGTGAATGGTTGTTGATTCCGGCGTGGAGGTGCGACGACTGACTGGTTCGCCGGTGGAGTAGCAGTTTTCGGAGGTTCGCCGGACGTAAGAAAGGGGGAAGATGGGGAAAGGAACCAGCGGCGGCGGTGGCTAATGGAGGTGCGACTGGCGGCGGCCATGGTGGAAAATCCGGCAAATTTTGTGGCTTTTTTCGGTGATTATCCGCCAAATCTGG